>CM065053.1:206988569-207588569 GCA_032883995.1 Coronaproctus castanopsis | reverse complement strand
TAACGACAGAACGGAAAAAATGTAGGAGTTATATTATAGAGACGAACCAGGTTGTCCAATATGACTTCAGAATTAGTGTGCTTTTCCAGTATTTTTGCGTGTTTGCAAGCGAAGCCGGTAATTTTATCGATGACCATTGGAATGACATTATTCCGTTCAAATCGATCAAAGTCAACGTTTTGGCTTCTTTGTATGGAATCTATATTGGAAATACTAGTACAATCCCACAATTGCATTCCATATTATTATTATTATTATAAATTGGACGTACCAATTTGTCCATAAAAAAAAATTAACATTATAAACTAACTTTACATTCTAAAATAAATTTAAATAAAAAATAATATACATAAGCATCGTAATAAACTTAAGGCCGATGTCTTAAAAATATAAGCCTAGAAAATAAACGCGATTGTCCTGCCGAGTACGAGGAACAGTTAAAAAACAAATGATTCGAATCAAGAATCATATCGGTATCGTCCGGGTGAGAGCGAGTGCTGGTTTCGGTCATTCCAATTCTGTGCAAATGAACAGGTAGGCAACAGTGATTTAAACGAAGTCGAGTTAATGTTGTGATCATGTGACGAGAAATTTCTGTTAAACTTTTTTGGAAAATACCACGCTTTTTTTGGAAGGAACTCATTGAGATGGAAAACAGTCCAATCTGATTCGAACCGGGCTTTCACTACAACGCGGAGATCTGTATATGGAATGCATGAACATAAGATGCCGATAGCTTCTGCAGATTTTGCGGCTTCATCACAAACAGTATTAGTAAGAATTTCAACGTGACCAGGAATCCAACACAAGTTGATTGTAATATTTCTTAAACCGAAATTGTATATTTCTTCTAAAATTGCAAATATAAAATAAGATCCATTGGTAACATGATAGTTCGATATAGCATTAAGGCAACTAAGAGAATCCCATAAAATAAGAATATTGCCACTAAAATTAGTAACGCGAAGGAAGCGTAAAGCGTTGACGATCGCAAAAACTTCAGCGGTGAAAATCGAGCACGCCGATGGTAATTTAAATTTTCTGGTCGCGTTTTTACTTGGAATCATGAAGTTGAAAACCATCTTTAGATCCATCAGTGTACACATATAAAAATTCAGGCCACTTGTTTTTAATTATGAAGATATGTTCTAAGTTGGAAGAAGGACCAAGATAAGGCCATTGCCTATGGAACTCTAAATCTAACGTAGAAACTGGAAATTTTCCAGCAAAGGTGAACTGAGAGAATACAGGAGCCGGAAGTAATAAGGATTTGTATGGAAGAAATATATTGGCGGAACGTGCGAGCAAAGGACAGGATTTAGATGTAAATCTCTGAAAAATTTCATGATATTTGAAGCATAAAGAGTTATTAGAAAAGGTTAAAAATTTTAGGAAAAACTGATTTGCAAGTTGTTGGCCTCTTAACTGTATCGGTGGAATGCAGGATTCCGAACATAAACCAACTTCTGGTGAGGAAGGAAATGCTCCAAGCAATAATTTTGAACACGTGTGAGTTTAGTAATATGATTTCGAGCTGCATTGCCCAATATTGGAAATCCATAATCTATCCGCGATCTTACCAGAGTTAAAAGTTCAAATAGGTTTAACAATAGCCATATAGAAAAGTCGTTTATTTTCGATAGATAGCGTTGAGTTCTTTCTTATTAGCTAAATAAATACTTCTCATTTTTGATTTTATTTCCAAACATTTCTGCCGGACGTGGTACTTCCTATTTTGTACGCGAATCGATGTGCATCTTTACCTACTTGACTGACTCTTTTTTGTGGGATTATCTGCTGATTCAGTGTCGTTGGAATATTTTCTGTTTTCCGCAAAGTGAAGTTCATGGACAACAATTTATCGTGGTTAACTTTAATTTTCCAACGTTTCAATTAAGCACTTACATTTATTGTTAGCTGTAGATTTTTAATAGCACGCTGTTGAATCTTATCTATAGCTAGAATTGCAACGTCAGACGATACACAAATGTGCGGAAATAAATCGTTCGAATCGATTTTTTAAAAAATTACTTTTTAAATAACAAAAAACAAAAATAAAACCCTTTTCAATAAACCTTGGTCGAAAAAGTATTACGCGTATTTTATTGTTCTCAATTACCGCATTATCGATATATATATATATATATTAATATTACTCGCATAATTTTATTCCCAATATATTTTTTTCATATTAATCGAACTTCTCGGTATGCAATGATCATTTTTCCGCCGTCTCTATTTCAACTAATCGTGCATGTTTTGACACATTTTCTCCGATATTGAAAAATATCTGTTTGACGATTCCACTTTTAGGCGATTCGACGATATACTGAAATCGTAAAATTACGATAAACAACGGGTTATCGATATACCTAATAATTAAAATTTAGCAAAATTAAAAAGCTTTTCCATAATTTACCCCTATTATCGAGCGTATAACCCGAAATTCGATCAGAAATTTAGTTAGTGTTAGATAAAGAACGATTGAATTAATAATATTTTCGACGTAAACCAAACAAAATAAACATTTCTAATTCTAAAAAGAAAATGTCATGAAAATATAATAACAGTAAACGGTTTCCTTATAAAAAGCTATTTCAGAAGTCATTACACACACACATACACATATAATATAATAAATGAATAATATATAATAATTTATAGTTTAATATTATTATATGTATACGGCTATTAATGTTGTCGATATTATTATATTATTTAATATCCAAGTTAAAATAACTTTTTTTAACTTATTTATTTTTTGTTAATAATAGGCTCATCTAAGCGAAGGTCTTTAATTGTTTCCAATTATATTTATGATGGACCGTTCTATGCAGGACTTTTCTGTTTCCAAAAAATTTCTTAAAATTATCGTCCCAACGTGTATACAGTCTCGATTTTCTTTATTTTCGATTTGCCAAGAACCATTCCGTTAGATTCTTAATTTCAGTTTAAACGGCGGATTTATGCTACGACATCTCTAGTTCTACTCGTGTTTTCTTAAATAGTCTTTAAATTAATTTTGTCTAATTAATGTTCAGTATTGACTTCTTCGAATTATTTTGACAGATTCTTGTTTTTGCGTCAGCGACCACTTCAAACGTACAGATAATAGTTTAACACATTTTTTAAAAATCGTGTTATTTATCCTCTATAATAACGCTGAAAAACGTAAATTACAAAATCAAAAATAAAAGTGAACGAACGATAAATAATTTTAAAAATCGGACCTCCATTTTCATCGCCATTATAACAATAAGTTGATCTCCCACCTTGACGTAATCACCAGATTCCACTAAAATTTTATTTATCATTCCAGGCATAGGAGAAACGGCTACATTACTATCGTCAACACCTGATTTATCTTCTTTTTCGTCGAAATTCAAACCATCTATGTTAAACGTGTATGAATAATCCTATAATAATAACAATAATAATAATAAATAATCATGCGAATTAATACACCACGATCACGTATTATGGAGAGAAAAATACTGGACAAGAAATTAAATTATTTTTTACAGTATGCATGTTTTAACATAATGTTATTAAATAAACCTTTTTTTTGTGTGTGTGTTTTTATAAACACAGATCTTTCGTTAATAAATATCAAAAAATTGATAAAATTTTCATGTGCAGTGCATAAGTACACACATATACGCATGCTTTTACGTAATACATATACATATATATATATATATATATATATATATATATATATATATATATATATATATATATATAAGCATTACGGCGTACACAACAAAACGTAAATTACAGTGTACGCACCTACACAATAATTATAAAATAAAATTATGAACAAAAATAAAACTAGACCACACTCACACAACACGCTAATTGACATAAATAATATTAAAAATGGAAAAATAAATTACTAATACCGACAAAAATATAATATCGTTTCCAATGAAATACAATACCCGTATATATAAGCACACATCCGAACAGAACAAAAAAACAGAAATATTAATCATTCAATATTTCCGTATAAACATTAACGTGTACTAATTCGAAAAATCATAGCACATATTCCCATGCAAGGAAACGGTTAATCGAGTTATGCATAATGGCATTATACGAATTCACAATGATGATAAACGACTTTTTATGACCAAAATGTGTTTTATCAAATAAAACAAACTTTTAGGGAAAAGTAAGAAATGAAATAGTTAAAAAAAAAATTATTATATATAAGTGACTATCAAAACGAATATCTGGCTGTAGATGAATGTTTAGTATGTTATTATATAGACGCAGGGTGGATAGAAGTGGTGAATTATAATCTAGATTCGTACGAGCATGTGGTTCATAGAGAAAACATTATGTAGCCTACTTAATTACACTGGGTGACCATAAATAAGATTGTAGATAATAAATAATTATCATCTATGGGAACGTTACAAAGATCATGCATGAATGTCAGCTTGCTTATCTTTTTTCTAGCACTCGAGGATTTAATACTTAGTAAATCACGTAAAATATTATAACTCAAAAGTGCAAAAACTTGGTTTCCCAATTACACCATTTTAAAACATCGTAAAAATAATGTAACAAACGAGAATTTGATAATTAGAGATTCCAAAGAATCGAATTATTTTTTATATCTATAATTTCTTGATAACTGTCAATTTTATCAAATAATTTCCGTTAATTACACGCGTGTATTTATATTTGTTGAGAATAGATTTGGCTCTAAGTATACGAATTCGCCGAATTATATATTATTTCACGCATATTTTTCGATGAGAATTTTATAAATTGCGACCATTATCGTCATATTTGATAATTCAATTTTTGAGCATAGTTACTTCTACGACAGCAGCTGTGATATTATTCTACTCAACAATAAAATAAATCACAGTACGTTAAATAAAGTGATTGCAATATTTACTTCATTTGATAAAGCAGTTGTTTCATTTAAAATTTTAAACGCCGATTTTAGATTTTTAGCGTGAAAATAAACTCCGCACATTTCTGCATAAAACTATGCTCTTTTTAGCACAATTATAAGTAGGTTGTACGGTATTTTTCGAATTTGGTAGAAAAATTCTAATGACGAATAATACGTGTCTACAACATTTTCTCGATAATTAGTAAGATGATTTTACTAAAAAATATTTTATAAAAATAAATTAACTTTTAAAATTCTTCTGAAATTTACAATCGTATCTTAATAATAGGCGAACTAACGAGATGTTCCGCGTGTAAAAATATAAATTACCGTAACAAACGTAACCGCGTAAAAAGTTCTCAAGGTCACGTACTACAAAGAAAAGTAGCGCACTCACTAATCGTATCGTGTACGAAATTATCTTACCGTTTAATAATCGTTTAAAAACTTAAATAAACAACCGAAAAAAGTAGTTAAAATCGCTAAATTTTTATATATAATAAAAGGCCATAGTATTTTGATTTAGCGATTTAAACCCGATTTTTTGTTATTTATTTTTATTTAAAATCATTACATTCCACACTGTTCGAGAAAAGTTTCAAAACTTATCGACGTTATTGTAATCAAAAATTTTCAAACTATCATACATATTACGTACCTTCGTGAACAAACAAAATTGATTATCATTTTCGAAGAAGAATCTACACTTGACCATAGACGTACCATCGTGAATAGTTAATAAATCTGGGTATTGCTTATCGGTTGCGGAGATACTAGCTTCTTCTATGTGGAATGTCTGCTGTTCGTCTTTCATATCGATAGTGAAACATTTTGGATTTTTATAGGTAACGTCAATTTTAAATTCTGCGTAGAATTTCGGAAAACACAATTCAAAATTAAATATATTACGTTTTTATTTTTTCAAAAACGTATATTCGACTAATTTATAATTATGGAAACAACATTAACGCGTGTATAATGGACAGGCACGAATATACAAGACACATACATACATTCGCATACACACACAATAACCCGAAAATTAGACCAGGTATTTACATTTTACATTTATATATATATATATATATATAATTACAATCTGGCTTACGCCGATAAGCAATTTATCTATATGGGTCGTGCAGGATTATCGATATCATTCATCAACGATACTCAGTTACCTCGCGAATCAAACCGATGTAGAAGGTCTAAGGGGGTGCAACGGTTCAGTCCATGGACATCGTTACCACTACTTATCAAGTCAACTGCCAGTCGGTTCGGGTGGTATTCTAACCTGTGCAGGTAACGTTCACTGTTTGTTTGGACTACCTCACGCACATACGATACATTTAGGTCGTGATGCAGATTGTCGTTGCGCATTTGTTATAATTCTTAATATTTTGACTGGCATCGTTGCATCATGTTAATAGTAGACACCGAAAGGGATATACCGTGGGTCCACACTGGTTTAATAACTGCGTTATACCGCAATAATTTCGATTTTAGGGGCAACTTGGAATGCTTACCCAGAAGCCAGTACATTGTTTCTCAATTTCACGTTTATTTCTTTAACCTTCATCTTAATGTGCTTCTTCCACGTCATATGAGACGATCAAGCCACATGATCAAGTACCGAGCTTTACTTTCCGGTGGAATTAGACCATTAAAATCAACGGGTGAGCATGTATCGCGTCTATTTGTGAAATGTGACACGTACATTTTACATGATGTAGTATTATTACTAATATATAAGATTATCTTCTTTATTATTAATTTAAAACTTATTTCTTTACATTATAACTCATTTCCACATTCACGCGTTTCCTCATTCCACGCTCACACATATTCCCATTTACACTCTAATGTACATTTCCACTTGCACTCTTTATGCTGTAGTAGCAATATTCGTATTTTTTTTAAACTTTATTATTATTATAAATTTTGTTAAAAACCCGTCAAATTTCCTCTTAATTTCCTTGTTTCGGTATTTTCCGATATTTTTCTCATTCTGCAGCCAGTCTTAATTCGCGTTTTAATTTACTCTTCACGATCTCATCGAGCTTCTAGTATTTCGGTTAATATATATTTATTCATCTGGTTTCTATACTTAATTCTTATCGTATTTTTTACGTCACACTTTACTGTATTCATTTTGCTTTTCGTTTTTTAAGATAGTCGACCATTTTAGTCATTAAACGCAAACCTTTTATATTCAGCATATTTCCTTCCTTAACAAGTTCATATATATTTTCCAGTTACTAATTATAGGAACATTTTCTGTAATCGACTAACACTGATACTACTATTAATACCACGCTTTGGTTAAAGGATCAAATGTGTAAATGTTTAACTATTTAAGGTAATTCGGTAATTACAAATAGCAATTATTTAACTTTCTAGTTAAAATGTTACTAAAACAAAAACAAACAATATTTGAAACTAATCAATTTGCTTACAAGAATATTTTACGAATAAAATTTAATCAAACATACATAATATTTTACCATATTAAAAATTTGTACATTCAAAATCGCACACACTCCGCAAGCTTCTCAGTCATTTATCTCTTACATATACACAACACATTTATTCTCACGATTTTAATTGAGTCGGAAGTACTTTATTCGCAACAAGAGGTTATCACTGAGTTTAATAATAATTATTTATATATATTTTTTTTGTTACTATTGAGCACCGGATATAATTATGTTATTATTATTGCAACTAATAATAATAATAATAACTAATAATGTTTACGCACACGTGCAATACAACTTATTAAGAAAATAAAATTCGAAAAGTGCTTTCGTACTAGTCAATAAAACAAACTACATACTTAATTTTTCAAACAGTATGTTGAAATGTCTTAATCTATTAACAATACGAGTCTATCATTGCAATCTAGTTTTCCTCGGAGACCTACGTCATAAGCATGCCGTGATGTAATTATAACAAGCCTAAATTTTTTTTTTTTTTTTTAGCTTTTTTCGTTTGTCTTTAGAAGGAATATCATCGAGCACAGGCCTCTAGAATCGTCAATACGAGACCGTTTAATTTGTTTTTTCTGTATACGTATTTTTGTTGACTGTGTATACATCTTCCATCCTAAACACCGTTATTTGATATTTCGATAGATTCTTTTACATGTATATGTTCCCATTACGATCACGATACCCTTATATCGATCCATTGCTGGATGTAAGCGTTCCTTCTTTTCTTCCATCTATGACGATTACCGGCCTATTTCATCCACTACATACGGGCTGACCTTTTTATATCATCTTGCCATCTTGCGCTCGGCCGACCGCGACTTCTGTATCCGTCTCTTGCCAGCCATTCTATGAATTGTTTCGTCCATTTATCATCAGCATATTTTACTGCATCTGACAATTTAGTAATCTTATAAATGCATTGGCGTTCCTGTTTGACACCTTAATTCACAATATTACTTTTTCGTAAACTTTTTAACGACAAGTTTCTTGACTATATATTTCGCTAAGAAGTTTCCACTCTCCCCATATGTAAGCACCGGAAGAACGCACTGTTCACACACCTTGTTTTTTTTTTTTTTAGTCCATTGGGTATATCTTTATTCTTGAACACCGTGCTTAACTTTCCAAAACATATCCAGAACAGATATGTTCGTCTTTTTACTTCCTTCTCTTATATATATACTGACCTTGACCTGTTCCAGTATCTACCCATCTATTTTTATTTGTAACTTCAAAGGCGTATTTGTCATGGCTATAGTGCGGATTTCTCGGCTTTTGCCCAACCATGTTGCTACATGCTATAGAAGATCTAACCACAGATAAATTCGAATTGGAGCTCACTGATTCTGCAAACCAAAATTTTATTTTGTCGAAAAATGCCGAAAACAAAATAAAGGCCGAAATTGAAATAAATGAATTTATACTTTTTAAAACCATTTTTACATATTAAAAAAAGATCAATTCATGAAATTATTTTTTTTTTAATTTTCGAAGAAAAGTTCGTAAGGTCGTTTTTTCTACGCCGTATTTTGTGTCTGCGACTAGAATAATAAATCGTGTGAGCCGCCATTTTAGTTTTAGCATTATTTTTATTTTTCACTTCTATCTTCTATGTTATTTTTTAATAGAAGGGAAAGAAGAAATAAGGACACTTAGTCCTACTTAAATTAGCGCATACAAATACGCACCAATTGTATCGACAGATGTGGAATGAAATTTTTTTCATCTGAAAAATATTCTAAGTGATAAATGTCACCAGTTTGGGGAATTAAATTTTGGAAAACATTTAATTATTTCTTATAGGGTCAAATTATTTAAGTAAAAGTGTAATATTTGTATGCGTATAGTTAAGAAATCTGTAATTTCGTATATTGTAATGCTTTATACTATCTTTACTGAAGTTCGTTATGACATAAAAAAAATGTTGTAGAAAATGTAAGCTTTATTTATGAATGCCGAAAATGACTTTCTAAATGCCAAAAAATGCCGAAAATTACTTTTTAAACGCCGAAAAAAAAAATTTATTCCCGAAAAATCCGCACTTTAGCCATGACCTTACTTTTGTTGATGCTTAATGTTTTTTTTCGAACAGTTTTTGATGTCATCATGTCCTGTAAGATACCAACGTTGTTGCTAATTAATACAATGTAGTCGGTAGATCGAATCGATTTTCTTTCTATCAATATTTAGACACCTAAAGTAGTACCCATATGCGAGCAATACGAATACATTTTTCACAATAAAGTCTTTCGTACACGGCGAATAGATTTACTAAATTAGATTCTAAACAGATAAATAAAATGTAAATTACGAAAGAAAACGACAAATTTTAACCGAGGTTTCTAAATCAGTTTCGAAAATTAATAAATATACTTACAATATCGATCAAATTTACTCGGAAATAAGAAATCTACGATTTCCGTTGATTATTTAAATAAATAAAGACGTCACGATGTTGCCACGTAGCTCTCTAGGAACCGCAATGATAAGTTCGTAAAATGACGTAGTATAATATTCGATTTAAATCATAAAAATTATTTACCGTGATTATTATATGTAAGTGTTAACTGGCGGGTAAATAGATAATTGACGCGAAAACCTCTTTCCAAAACCCACGGATTATACGGTTCACTCGATTTCGAACACGCACGAACAGCTTCGAATTCTTCCCGTAATATCGCCGCTAAGCACGTCTTCGTATATTAAACGAATTCAAATATTATAAATGAAAATCGCAATCTATATTCATTAATAGTTAATAAATAAAGACAAAATTGTTTATAAACAATAAAGTAAAGAAATTAAAATAAATAAAGAAAAAATTATTTACAATGTATGTAAAGAATAAAGTAAAAAAACTAAATGTATGTAAAGAATAAAGTAAAGAAACTAAAATAAATAAAGAAAAAATTATTTACAATGTATGTAAAGAATAAAGTAAAAAAACTAAATGTATGTAAAGAATAAAGTAAAGAAACTAAAATAAATAAAGAAAAAATTATTTACAATGTATGTAAAGAATAAAGTAAAAAAACTAAATGTATGTAAAGAATAAAGTAAAGAAACTAAAATAAATAAAGAAAAAATTATTTACAATGTATGTAAAGAATAAAGTAAAGAAACTAAATGTATGTAAAGAATAAAGTAAAGAAACTAAAATAAATAAAGAAAAAATTATTTACAATGTATGTAAAGAATAAAGTAAAGAAACTGTAACAACAGTAAAAACTGGTGGAGTCATACATGACGCGTTATTAGTAGTAGCATCGTACACATCATTTCTCTTGCGTACACACACACACACACATATATATATATATACTTCATGGTTTTCGTGGGAAAATAGTGGATTTTATCTGCTTTAACTTTTCGGCCAATACTCAAACCGCAAGGCAACGTGTTCTTACTGAGGGGATAACAGCGTAGTGATTTTTTTTCTTTAATGGACTGGACAGTTTCTCAACATATTACATCTACATCACCCGTATTTCGTTGCCCTGTCACTATCAAAGTCATCTTCGTGAGGCTTTCAACTAGTAGTCGCTTAGAGCATAAATGGCACGCGACACACGATAGGCTAGTTTAAAAATTCTTGCCGAACTCGGCGATAGGCAAAGCACTAAAGATACGATTTGTAAAGGTTCTGGTGTTTTCGGTCTTCTAATATGTTTTTCTAACATGAACGATCCGAGAATCAAAATAGGTAGAAGATATAGAAATGTGGTACAAGAGGCGTCTGCTACATATTTCGTAGACTGAAAAAGGGAAATAATAACGAGTACAAAACAGATTATCCAGATATGTCGGAACACGGATATTAAAATATTTTGGCTACATTGTTAAAGAAGGAACGATAGAAACATCCATTATACAAGGTAATATGGAAGTGGGTCGTATCTTTTTTAGATACATTCGTTGTGTCAAAATAGAAAGTTTTGATAACAAATGATCATAGTTAAAATATACACACCACCGATGAAACGAATAATTACAAATAATAATAATTAATTATATATAATATACTAGAAGTTACCCACGGTTTTGCCAGTGTAATTATTTTTTTAAATACAATATCGCTGTCTCTTTCTTTTAAATATATATATATATATATATATCCGTTATTTCATCAACGCCCCTAACATAACAAAACAAGGTTTGAAAAATGGATGTTGATAGTGGAGGTGCATTTGAACGGAAAAGCGTGGTTTGAAAGGTGGGTGTTGGTAGTGGAGGTAAATTCGAACGACTGTTAAAGTTTAAACGATTTGACAGAAATATCGCTGTCTCTTACTTTTAAAACTTTAAATTACTGTAACTTTTGCACTGTTTGTGATATTAATGTGAAACAAAGCTTACAACGAATCCGATAATATGGGCAATAAAGTGCCCGAATTTCATCATTACTGCTTTAATAGTTTTTGAGTTAAATTGGAACAGACAGACAGACAATAATTTAAAAAATAGATTTTCTGTTTGTGTGTGATAAAAATAATAGCGCAATGCAATGTTTATAATTAAAATATTCGCAAATCACAGACAGACACTACAGTTTTATATATTAGTGTATATATATATATATATATATATATATATATATATATATATATATATATATATACATATATAAAGAAAGATAGATAGAGAGAGAGATTAATTTAAGTTGTAGGCTCTAAACAGACAGCATGCAGGGATCAGGGGGCTTGATTCACTTAAATATTTAATATTGTTAGAG
Source organism: Coronaproctus castanopsis (assembly GCA_032883995.1). Lineage (NCBI taxonomy): Eukaryota > Metazoa > Arthropoda > Insecta > Hemiptera > Monophlebidae > Coronaproctus > Coronaproctus castanopsis. Next base: position 207,576,436 of record CM065053.1, on the reverse strand, counting down.
ATAATATTTTAGATTAGTTCTTTATTCAGTCTTCACGTTCGCATTATTATATACATATTATTTTTAATGATCAAAAACCAATATTTCGCCAAATACATTATCTGTATAAAATCATACTTACATTTAAATTTATTGTTTCGCGTGCCATCCAAATTAACGTATAGTACGAGCACGAAAATATCAATTAAAGTTACGATAAACGGATATATGAAAGTACTTTAAAAACGAGCGGTCGATTAATTTAAATGTGGCGAATTATAAAACTGTCTTCGAAAATTCAGAATTATTATTTGTGATAAAGAATTTGTATACGTTAACACCAATAGAAAGCGTAGCTTATCAACAAACTCTATCGCGAAAATAAAAAGAGAGATGAATACAGTTTCATATCCGTGGGCTTATTCGCGAGATAATGAACATTTTGCAGTTGAAAATAAACGTATAAAATAATGAGAAAAAGTACATGACTACGTACAGATGTGGTTGCAAGAAAATCATGAAACACACGCTTAATAAATGAACGCGACTAAAAAAAGTCATCCAAAACTATTTTATACAATACGAAATTCGCCGAGAGAACCATACTAAGCGAAGTATACTTTTTATTTGCATCTCACATTATATATATATATATATATATATATAATGTGTTTTTTCTTTAATACATGTATTACATCTTTGATTTTAAGTAAGTTTTTTTTTAAATTTTCCACCTATGTCTATGTTGCACTTACATGTGTAAACTGATCTGTTTCTTCTGTCTCTTATTTATATTTATATATGCACGTGACCATATTGATATATGTATATATATTATAATTTATTTGTAGATCCATCACGTTATTAACAGCCCTTTCTAGTTATTTCATCATACTTTCTAAATTATCACTGATCTGTGCACTATACTGCAACGCCATTCGTAAAGCTAAAATTTGGTAAATATCGGTCATTAATATTTCTTCCTATTTCGCTATCACAATTCATATATTTTATCGCATGTTTCATCTTACCTGAGCTAATATTTCTGATGTTGGCTTTTTTAATTTTAATAATTCTTCTTTATGGTCATTTATAAAATTCGTGCTAACTTGACCATTTAATAAATCATGATGTTTACATAAATCGTTTAAAAATCCGATATTTGTTTCCAAACCAGCAATCTGAAACCAACAAAAATTAAGAGCTCAAATAACGCCATTATAATAAAACTTAATTTAAAAAAAAAAAATTCTGTCCAAAATAAAAAAATAATGAACATAAAGTACGATAAAACAAGCGCTTTATTGAACTAAAAACTACGAATGTGGCTTGTTACATAAAAGCAAGTTCGATGAATTCTATAAATACAAATAAATTAATAGTAAGAGTAACAATAATGATAATAATCAAGCTGAGGTTTCCTAATAATTATAATTCGATGCAATTTATTATTATCACATTTCATTAAAAAGTTCACATACATGAAATGAAACATACACCGACAATTCGCATAAACTACGAGTTAAAATTGCATCATTTTACAAACATGGTAGTATAAGCGGAAGTTATAAAAACCTCCTTAATAAATTATTTCGTTACGTTCTATACAAATTAAATTAAAATCATCACAATACACGCGAAAATAAAAGTAACCAAAAAATACAAAATAAATTTACATAACTGTAGTACACCACACACATACATACAAATGAATAACCGTACGTATGAGACATGAATGTTATTATATATACATCATCATCTCCTTTTGGTGTATATATATATATATATATATATATATATATATATATATATATATATATATAATGATAATTTTAAATCTCGTCAACTTATAAATCGATTATAATTAAACGTATTTTAGTTCTCGACGAGCAAATTAACCTTTTTACCTTAACGACGAATTATCATGCAATAAAAATCGATATACTTTTATTATTTATCGGCGGATTGGATAAATAAAATAACGTAACACACACACACACACATATATATATATATATCAAAGTAACCAGATTCGCGAGTTTGTAACACGCCGACCATTTTTCCTTTCGGCTGGCTCTGAATTCTGAATACCGACATAACTAAAGGCTAACACTTCACTGACTTTTTCTTCGCTAACTTTTCTTCACTCTTGGCTGACTGACTCTTCTGTATTTTTTAGAAAAACCTTCTACTACCAACCTCTCCAAGTTCTTCTGTCACCCCTTACTCTTCGTCGTCTCCTCACTCGACCGGTTGTACACTGTTCGAGTAGCTTGAGCATGCGCAATTTTCTTGTTCACTTACCTTGTGATCGTAGAGGCGTTTCAGCTTAACTACTACTATTGTATGACAATAGCTCGCTCATCTCAAATCCGTTTTTTTTTTTTTACTATAATAATTATCATAACTGTATGTAGTATGTACATTCATGATTAGTACGCTAGCGAGCATCGAAATAAATATTTTATGTTAACTAAATAAATAAAATATAAATTATTAATGTTTTCATGATATCGATTATATTAAATATTAGTCTTCATTTCCCGAGTTAATAAAGCAAGTTATAGCGACGTGAGCATACGATGATCGTCGTAATAGATACAAATAAACAGTCACGTGCACACACACATTCGAACATTTTTGGCGTTAAAATCTATCACACACGTGAACGTAGTCTTAAACGACGAGGTAATTGAGACTGTATACCCTTTAATATCATTATGAAGTTTAATAATAATAATATAATAATAAAGGCTAATGATTTTCGCCCGGATCCTAAGAGGGGTCTTTTAATTATGTTCCATTCTCAGAAGTGGGAATATTTTTTAATCATGACCGCTATTACTTTTTCAATATGTGAAATTTAAAGATTTTATAATTTTTGCAGTCTGTCGTACTTGGTAAGTTAAGTTATACGTATGACGAACGTAGCATAGATCTGGGCGAGCCTCTTCTACCGCACGCAAGATCATAAAAACCCGACTAAAAATGTTTATAAAAAATCAATTGAAAATATATATACATATATAATCAAAACAGTATTGTTACAACATCATCAAGACTATGTTGTAACTAGTGCATTGTTCCCGATTGAACGTATATACATTACGATGTAAAAGTATTTCTATTTTATTTGTTTTTTTAAAAAAAATGCGTATCACCAAGGAAGCACTACAGAAATACTTTTTGATGTTCGTAAAAATCTGACTAATTGATAGCCGAAATTAGTAAAAAAAATAAAAATAAAATAAAAACCGCTCATTACTATCCGATGTTAATTTAAGAAGAAACGAGATGCACGAAACCATCGAAAACATGACAGTCTAAGGAGCATCACGGGGAGAACTGTTACGAAACGTACATCCTAGTTTACCGGATTTTTCGGGAGTAAAAAATTTTTTTTCGGCATTTATTACGAAAATGTCGGCATTATTCATCAAAAAAATCATTTTTATCTATAAGAACTGCGTAATAGTAATTAAATAAAAAAAAACACAGCATTACAATGTATAGAATGTATGCGATTATTTTAATAACACTATGTACATTAATTAAATATACTTTATGTAACAATAAAATTACAAGCTTAGAAAATATATTAAGTAGGTATTTATATAGGTAGATGTAGAGAGAATTATTTTAACAAAGTTGAATTATAAGAATGTTCTAAATTATTTTCTATGAACGAATGTCGTTTATCTCCGATAAAATATTCTTAAGATAAGAGAAACTTCTTTCTACATCTACAGACACAATGGGGGCATAAGCATATGCACTGATGTCTTCAGGACTTAGTGAACTGCAGCAATCCCCCTCACCGTGTACTAAAAATTACAAATATTTTGTAGTTGCTGGTATCCAATGTTTTTTAATAACACAGAATTCATTTTTTCCTGTAACACTTCTCCCCTTTATACAGGAATTAATCTTTTCTAAAACCGTATTGATAATCTGTATCTGTTCATATAGCGACATAATCTGTATCTGTTCATATAGTGACATTCCTCTGAAGTGAACAGTGGAAGGAACAAATTAATGTTAATGCCTCCTTTACTCGCCCGTGAAATGGAATGCCCAAAAGCCTAATTCGGAAAAGAAGGTAATATAAGAACGGTGTCGTTAAAATGATGAAATGTGGTTAGAAACATCGATGGCATGTTGATTGTGATTACTCCCCGTCTATAACAGAGTCATAAAAAACACATGGCGACGGACGGTTTTACATAGAGTAATAAAAAATATGGAATTATCCTTTCCTCATTTTTTTGTAATAATTTTCTTTTAGATTTTTAATTATTTTCCAAAAAAAAAATCAAAAAATTTACAAACTTATAAAAATGCTTATTTTCGATATTGTTCGGCATTTATTCAGTTTTCGGCATTATTCGGCAAAATAAAATTCGGTTTGCAGAGTCCGTATGTCTGAATTCGCGTTCGTTTTTCATCAGATTTGATTTATCGTGTAGCAAGATCATTCGGCAAATGGCGAGAAATCCGGGCTCTACTTATAAGTAATGATATTCGCTAAAATTAGTAACTGCGCGTTATACAAATTAAAGTTGTACACAGTGGCAAGTTATCCAACACGAATTCCCTCCTGTACGCACAGCTGTTCCTTCTTGATGTCTATACGGTGGTTAGGACGTATTTATTAACAGCAGACTTCTTCGCAACGCGCAATAAGGAGTTACGAATTGTCCGGAATTAACGTTTTTAATATATTCTAGTTTAATAATAAATAACCGAAATAAGAGATTTATAATTATAATACTTCGCTTTCGAGTCTACTCAATTTACTTTATAAAAACAAATCCATACTAGCGATGGATCATCTGAATGAAAAATAATCGATTATTCGGTTTTTGAAAAAACGTATATCTGTCACCAGTATCCGATGATTGTAAATGAATAACGATGATGAATGAATAATCATGATAACTCTATAACTATGGAATATCGAATGTAATTCTATACTTTTTTCTTCTTCTAGTTTTTAGGTTAATGTATGTTGTTATTGTCACTTTTTTATTTCGATTTATAAAATTCTCACGAACAGTTAGTTTTACACACAATTTTGCCGCAATTATTAAATATGTATGTAATTCAGATGATTCATTATGTAAGTCGTAAAGTGGGTTTACGAATTAAAAATAAAAATCATTCGAATTAATTTCTCCGCATTAACCTATGATAACATAGAGTATGAAGTTAAAAAAAAAAAGTGCTGTGTTTTTTCTTATTAACATACGACAAAAAGGTGTACAAAAATACTTCGAAATCCGTTTCATATGTAGTATATTTATCCTACACAATTTTGAAAACCTAGTAAAAACCACGGTAAATAGAATACACGGTAGGTATTCAAACGAAATTCTGACGTCACCGGTGCCCACTAATTCAGACAGTCGACTGTAGTAGTCGTTCCGTTGTTTCGCGTGTTCTTCCGTATTATTTTCGAGTATTTTTTTATTTATTTTTTATTACGGTCAACAAATTAACTTATGCAATTTATGTGTTTTTTTTTTCGTTTAATACTGCCTATGTTATCAATTTTTATACATATATTACGTCATCAACATAGAAATGGTTAGATCGTTTTGATACTATATTATTATTATTAATATTTTTATTATGCCTTGTACACAATCGCTGGGTGTTCCAATCATGGCAGAAACGATCATAAATTAGGAATCAGTTTTCATCGGTTTCCCAAAGATAAAGCTGTACGGAAACAGTGGTTACATATGAGCAAAAGAGCTGATGACTTTAATATTGAAACTGCCCACGTTTGTTCTCGTCACTTTAATGAAAATGATTTTGAACGTGATTTGAGATCAGAATTGCTTGGGTATAAACCAAAGAAAAATTTAAAAAAGGATCCGATTCCTCATTTGCGAATACCAACATTAATTGAATGCGAGTCAGATATTCAAAATGAACGAAGTGAAAGGTATAACAAACGTGAGTCTAAAAAAGTTGTAAATTCTTTGTTAGGAAGCAACGCTAAAGACATAGGTTTAACAAATAATGAAATTTGTTCATCCGATAACTCTGATATTAGCGATAATAATAAATTTATTAAATTACAGTTAGAAAATAATTCCTTAAAACAAATTAATGAAAGCCTTTTAAAGGATTTGGAGACAGCGAAGGCTGAAATTACGAGTTTAAAAGTTCGGCTAAAAGCGTTTGAAGGAACTTTCTCGAAGTGTCAACAACAAGTAATCGTTTGTTCCAGCTGGTCTTCTGACGACATATCGAAGGCAATATCGTTAAGGTGTATTTCAAAAAAATCTTTCAACTTCGTAAAAGAAGCCTATAAGTATCCCGTTCCAAGTGAAGTGACTATAAAACATCGTTTGAGCGAATTTGTAGTTGCCCCGGGTTTTATAAATTTAAGTTTGAATATTTTGACATCACATTCAAGAGTATTTACGGACTTTGAAAAAGATGTACTTTCATTCGATGAAATGAAAGTTCAATCTGATATATGTTACGACAGCATTTCGGATATAATCCGCGGTCCTCATTCTTACGTGCAGGTTATGATTATTCGTAGCCTCGTTGGAAAATGGAAACAACCCATATATTATAACTTTGACTGTACAGTGGATAAAAATTTATTTTTTGAAGTCATTAGAATGATAGAATCTACAGGATTCAAAGTTCGCGCGTTTGTATGTGACATGGGCCCATCAAATAGGAAACTTATGGCCGACCTTGGTGTTAATAATGATAAAACAAATATTACGCATCCGCTTTGTGAAAATCGTAAGATCTGGGCTTTTTACGATGTTCCTCATGCGTTGAAGCTATTGAGAAATCATCTTCTTGATCAAGGATACAAATTATCCAGCGGTGAAATTGTAACTAAAGACATTTTTCTAAAATTAATTGAATTACAGAAACAAGGAGATCTTAAATTTGCTTATAAGATTAATCAAAATCATTTACTTCTTTCGGGGATCGAGAGATAAAAAGTCCGGATAGCAGCTGAGTTACTTTCAAGAACAGTAGCTGATGCTATTAGTTATACACTTCCAGGCAACGATCGTGTTATAAAATTCTTAAAAACAATTAATGACGGTTTCGATGTGCTGAATTCGAGAATTCCTTTTCATCCAACTAATGAAATGAAAAACGCATTTGGTAAAAGTTGAGTGAAACAGAATGAGACATTGGAAAAATTGTATAGTTTGTGCACATCGATGAGGGTATAGATCGAATTTGTTACCATTTTAAATTGCTTTTCAGGTTTCTATTCGAAGTCTTCAGCGGATGTTCTCTGAATTATATTGTGAAGGATATTCTTACATAATGTCGGCGAGGTGCAACCAAGATATTCTTGAATCTTATTTTTCTTTGATTAGAGGCTTGGGTAAATTTTATGATCATCCCTCGCCAACTGCTGTAAATCAAAGAATTAAGTGCCTTCTTTTTAGTAAAAATGCGGGGGTTCGATAATAAAAACTGCTAATTCGTGGAATGAAGCGCTGGTAACATTAAGCGCCGACGTAATAAATGAAATTGAAAAAGGAAGCGAAAGTAAATTATCAGAATACGAAGAATTAGAAAAAGATATAAATTTTCACGAAGAAGAAAATGACTTTACTCGCGTGATCGAAACATTATCGGATAATAAAGAAAAGTAATGAATCCAACCGAGCAGTGGACAGACATAGTATATAATATGGAAAAAGATTTTAGCAATTACCACGGCAGTGATAACATCAATAGGAATTCAGAGGTAATGAAAACATTGATCAACATTTTAAAATTGAGATACAGCAGCATCGGGATTGATGAATTCGCCATTTCCTGTTTTGTCAGAACACGAACATTCATCAGAATTATTAAGACGCTAAACAAAAAGAAGTCCAGTAAAAGAACAATCTACGGAAGCAAAAATACCGACGATGGACGAAAAAAAAGGAATAAATTGATAAAATTGCAATAACTAAAATTTGGTGAGTGAAATATTTGCTTATATAAATAAATTTTTATCATATTTTTGGTATTATTTAAAATATCTAAAAATTTAAATAAAACTTGCCTCATACTACAAATTTGCAAACGAAATTATTGCGTTTAAACAAGTTGAAAAACAAAACAGCGATATACTAATTGCGTTAAATAATGTTAATAGATATAATGTAATTGTTATAAAATTAAAATAAATTAATTATATCGAAAAGAGAGGAATGTAAAATTGTAAATATAATCACAGCTAGAGTAAGGAACCCAAAAGTAGCGTTTACGTTGTACATCGTCGAGCTCGACTGGACACCAATGACGTAATAGCTTCTAAGCAGCCTGCGCGTGATCCCTACCGTGTATTCTATTTACCGTGTTCTTTATGTTAAAGACGAAGTCAAACACGCTGTTATAAAAGGCGCTTGGAGTATACAAATATGCTGGTCGCCAATTTATTAGATAACAGTCTTCAGATACGCCGATTGAAACGAACCAGGACATTTGATTTATCCTAATTCCTATTGGAATTCTTTGGGGGAGCATTGACCCATTTCAGACTACTTTGCATTTAATAACAATTGCTAGACGGCCAGTTATAATCATCCTGTTTTTTGTATCATTTAGTTGTCCATTATTCGGTTTTTTAAAATATACCGTTTTTTCTCACCACTAATCCATACGATTGAAAAATGACTGGCGAAAAAGTAAAAAAAAAAAAACAAAAAAAAAAAAAACACTTAATACGCTAAACTACGATACTTCGTTTTACTTACCCGCCATTCAATTTACGATAAGTCGACGCGATTTCTAGGAACATTTAAATATGACTGATAAAAAAAAGTAAAAAAAATAATAATAATCAATCGATATATACGAAGTCGTGGACGTTTAAATATGAAAGCGCGAAAACTTTACGAACGAAAAAACATTACGATAATTTAAGTCACGGACCGACGGAGTAGATATGGTGAGTTACATGGCCAACAGTATATTTCTATTTAATGTAATATTAATAATGACAAAAATATTAATAATAATAATAATAATAAAAAATATATAATCGAATAAATGAATACGACGTAGGAGAACACCGATAAGACTGTAACAGCGCGCAATACAAATTCGTCACACTTGAAAACTATTAAATTTTATTACGTCATCGTTAAATATTAACGACGAAGGGCGTTCGTCAAATGCGCCATCTGGCGTGCTGGCCCTCGTTCGTTACTGCTTAAATTTTATTATATTTCGCAAAAACTAAAAACCGCGTTTTCATCGAAAGGTGTCGTTCGCGCGCGTAAATATCTCGTTAAATATTTTTGGGCCGTTTATCCAAAATCTAAATTAATCGGTTTTTTTTTTCAAGTCGCAAGTAGAAATACTAGTAGCAGAAACCGTTCCTCCAAATATGCCTTCCGTCGCAGTGAAACAATCGTCCACAAGAGAATTTTTAAACGAGGTAAGCCGGGATAACCGTTTCCAGCATATATATGCGTCATATGGCGGCTCGTGGTTAAAAAATCTAGCTGTGGCAATTACACACCTTCACCCTTCTCAACATACACACACAACAATTTTTGTTTGTTTTACACAACATCGCGAACACTAATATAATATCAAAGTCAACAAAGTGTAATACAAATACAAGAACCTTTTGTGAAACCGTGAAAAACTAAAAATTACAAAGTTAAATTATCAATGACGAGATAAAAAAATTATATTACATTAAACCGAAATATATAAAAAATTTATTTCCGCACAAATAAGTACAAAATTTATTCAATTAGAAAAGTATAAAATTTTTAAAATACTAAAATGAAATAATTCGATAAATTACGTATTTTTATTTTTTCGCAATTTGCATAAAACAATCGTCTGAAAATGAAGTGATCAATTTTGCCTTATAAATGATAAAGCTTCAGTAATGAAAAAATTCTACGTGTATTAACGTCGGTCAGTAATAAAATGAAAAACTTTAACTGTAGTCAATGAAACAATTTACACGCTTACAGTAAAAAAAAACACCACTAAAAATTCGAAGAAGAAAAACTAATGTCGGAAAGAGATGAAATATAAGTACTGGAATCATTTGTTTGTCGGTAGTATGCGCACGCAACCGCACCCACGTGTTACGAACAATACAATGAGAAAAACCTATTTGGCGCGTCAAGTGTGTGTACTTGAAGGACTAAAATCGCTAATAGAGTTCTATGTAAATTTTACGCCCACGTTCAGTAAGCATTAGGCTCAAAATCACCACCAATCGTTGTTTCAAAGCACTTTTTAAAGGTTTTTTTACCTTTTGTAATATATTCTAGTCATCGAGATAGCCACTAGAGAGCGCACTTCTATACGGAAAGTACCGACTTCGAATACGGTCGACGACGCAAAAATTACCATTAGGGAATAAAATATAAATAATCCTAATAAATGCAAACCACCACGCGTAATACCGTATGCGCGCCAGTAATAATATAGTACACCAGAAAAACACGCGAAGCTGCATTGTGTCGTGACAACGAAGCGATTACAAACAGTTCCCCCGTGTGTCTGTGTATCTATCTACAGTAATTATGATTGCATTGTACGCTACATACACTGTACAACAAAATATGTATAGGTAAGTAGTCGCCTACCTCCGAAATGGAGACGGCACTCAATGATGATGAATATATTAAAATTCACTTATTTTGTTTAATCTTCATACTGGATATTTCTGGACGTTGTGCAACCATGCAACCGTTATGTACGAGCCGCCATTGATATATATCATTTTATAGTGCCCGTCCGGTTGATTCTTTCACTAACACCTTCCGTCCCCTTCTTGAAATTCACATAATTTTGTATATCTTTCCATATACAATCAATAACTAAAATGATCATTTTTATTTCTACTTAAAACGGGACATTGTCAAAATTGCGGCGACAAAAAAAAAAGTTTTATGCTTATTAAGATCATTATGATCATTATATTATATGTAAAAATAATACTTACCCGCAATTAAATAACACGTCGGTAATGTTCTAATTCGAAAAGTGGGAATAGCTAATTATTGATTGGTGCAATATTTCTTTCAATATAGTTGGTGATGATTTCAAATAAGAATGAAATTCTTGGGACAGACAACGAGTCAATGATGGGTCACGTGGACAGTGAGAAGTAGGAATAAATGATAATAATAATAATAATATTTCCCGTGCACCCGGAATGAACAACTCTATTAAATGCACGCGTGTTTGACGCTTTCGTTGACTGCGCTAAGATTGAGGTCCTGTACTTTTCGTATAAATTTTACTTCAGCTAAATTAAACAATTGAAACTAAAAACGGAACAATTCTGTGTCCCGAAGCCTTTATCGAGGGCAACGGGACGAAGTACCGTAATAAGGGTCAGTCCTTTTCAAAACTGAACGTATGGTCACATTATCTATTATCGTTAAAACTAACTTTTCCGAAAACATCATCAAAAAGAATAATATTTGATAATGGCCATGTTATAAAATTAAAACATGCATCAATTTGGGCAAACAGCGCGAGCTGAAAAAACTAATATCTAATAATTTCAATTATTTCGCCACTTATTCCTAAATATAAAAAAAATATATACGTATTACAACTGCGATACATTAAAATTATACAATTATTAACTTATTTTCTCCATTTATATATATATATTTATATACATTATCATCATGGTCGTATTGTTCGTTGTCGAACGTCATGACTAGCCTTATATCATATGCGAGTGCATTTGTGTCGCATATAAATAGTGCCTTGAATGCTAGCTCATTTTGTACGTAAAAATAAACGTACAATGGCTAGTCACGATGTTTGACATCGAACAATACGGCGCGATGATGTGATATATATATATATATATATATATATATATATATATATATATATATATATATATATATTAGAGCGTGTCTGCAAATAAAATATATACATTATTCATATTTTTGCCAATTTGAAAAAATAAAAATAAACCAAGGTCGTTGTAATTAGTTCGTTTGTTTCATTTTCGTGTACTTAGTCGTTGAAATTATTTATCTCTCCTCTAACTATTTTAATCTTTAGCAATTATCTGAAGATTCACAAATTAAACGGTGGGCAAAGATTAAATTCTGATCACTCGCGTTGCTGTTGATGATGCTAAACAACAAATAAACGAACGAACTAAACTGTATGTATTTTTGCACGAGATAAAAAAAAGTGTACATTTCAATCGCGTCTTCCGATCGTTGTTTTTTACCGCATATGTGTCACTAAATAGAACTAAAATTTTGTACTGTTTCCATTTGAATGTATCCGATATTTTGAAAATATTTTTTAATCTATGAAAGAATTATATTAAAAAAAAAAAAAAACGGAAGGAGACCGAAATTTGTAACAAGGTGGAACACACGACCAAACTGAAGTGTATAGCTGGTCAAGATACTTAGTCAGAGGGAAGGATAATAATAGATGGATAATACGAGTGTTTGAATTGTGACCGCTTTATAAGAGAAGAAACATTGGCAGACCGTTGTTTGGTTGGTGAAATATATAATAAGGTAGCGGGAAAGAACTGGATTCAGAAGGATCAAATGAAAGAGATTGGATCTATTTAAGAATATATATATTATGCTGTGAAACAAGTCCAGTGTTTTTAAATATAAACATTTCGTATACGATATAAAGAATGTTTTTATTCTATTTATTTATGTCCAACCAAGTAAAAGTATAATTTTTAATAATTTTACCGAATGTTTTGTGACGTAATTTCTTAAAAACTTAAAAAATATCATCATTCGAAGCAAGTAGTCTACGGATCGCAATATATTCAAATGTTACAAAAACGGTCGATTTTAGTCCAAATTTATTCAAACGAAATATTTATTATTATTATTATCATTGTCGTTTTTTTTTTTTTTTGTTTTTTTTTGGACAGCTGTACATCGTTATTAGCGCATACACGATATTCGTAATGGTCGGAATAAATCGCAGTTACAGTACATTCCTAATACCGGAACTTCGTTTACCGACTTCCGTTATTCGCATTTCCGACGAACAGCAATACTGGATAGGTGAAAAAAAATCTCACCAACTAGTAACGTATTAAAAAATGTAAAAAGTGAAAAAGTTTTATAAAAGTGTATTAATGATGAAAATTTAAGTCTTTCAAATATCAGACGACGATATATATTCGTTCAACAGTATCATCATCGACATTTACTCTTTGTCGTAAATTACGATATCTAAGATTAAACATCAAATTTATTTCACAAAAAAAAAAAATTAATTCAGGCCCCACATTCAAAAAATCTTGTGTACGTATATTGAATTTTTAAAACGAAAATATAAAGACTATATATATATATATATTACTTTGTATAAACGTATGTAATCTGAAACAATATTACTCAATTATTCGTTTACATGCAAACACACACACACATATTCGCAAACACATTCATACTTTACAATATTTATAAATACACATTAATATAATGGTATTTTTTTATTTTTTTCGCTCCAAATATACTTTAAAAATTTTTGTTTTTACCATAATAATTCTGGGTAAATTTACCATTTTCAACTTAGATCGAAAATATTTTACAAGTCACAATTATAATTCAATAAGAATAATAACGATAATAATAATAATAATAATACTAAAAATTTAAATGTCAGCTATAAGGCTGTATCCAAATTCTGTTACTTTGACAACAAAATAAAATGTGGAAAGTAAATATAGTAGAAACTAAAAAGAAAATTTATACCAATACGGAAAATAAGGTAGAAGTGAGTAGATTCGATATCAATGCCGTAAGAGGTAATGATAAACAAAAAAATTTAATAATTGCATAGTGACGTGTTGTATCACTATTAATTATTAGCTCGCGCAATAATAAATATATTTCAACTTTTTTCTATTTGACAAAATTATTATGAATTAATTGGATCCGATTGTTTTAAAATTCCATAAAAGTAAAATCGACAGTTATTACGTCTATACATTTATACATAACACACATATATATATATATCATATATATATATATATATATATATATATATATATATATATATATATATATATATAACCAGTATTAACTTTAATAACAGCACATGTTCTGTTTTTATTGTCTATTCATACTAACAGAAAATCTGAACAACTTTATTACGCCAACTGGTTGTTTAATCGGTGGGATCATAGCAGATGTATTTGGAAGAAAAATGTTACTAATATCAACACTTGTGCCGTGCATTTTCGGTTGGTTAACAATTGCGGTATTAAATAATATCGTAACTCTATACTTTGGTATCATACTAAACGCACTATCGTCTGGTTAGTACTAATATACATACTTCACACATATATATATATATATATTTAAAATTTTACCACCGAAATAGAATTACGTTTATATTTAAAAAACTGATTGCGTAAATTTTTTATAATCGAGATCATGTATTATGTTATATTTATGAAGACACACTTTAACTGAGAACAATAAAATTAAAAATAAATATTATGAAAATTTCGATTTTAAAACTATCTAAACCCCCTTTACACTTTTTAAGTTACTAGCGTAAAAAAAAAATTAATGTTCACGTTATTACCAAACCTGGATGCTAATTTTAAACCGCGCGAAGAAATCATCCAAGTTAATAAAATACATCTATTCGAGAAGATAATAATAACTCTAGCGGACAAGAAAAGTCAAAAAAGATAATAGCATAAACGCTTCTTATGCGGAATATGGCATAATCACTGGAAATCTGAAGCACAAAAAACCTGCTACTGTTTAATAAGCTATATTGATCATTGCGATAAACAGTTTTCTCTAGGGCACTTCCACTATCCATAGCAACCCCAGAAAGATGTTTTTCCATTCTAAAGAGATTAAAAATCTATGTTCAAATTTAAAATGATCGACGAAAAAGTTACCGCAGTCTTACCTTACGAGTGTTCACCACGCCGATAGAACTGGATCTTGAAGAAATTATAAAAAATTTTAGTCGGTAATAATACCTAAATGGCTCGATTGTAAATTTTAAATAATTATTGTAATCATGTAATCGCATAAAAATATAAATAAAGGTTGAAAAAAGATCGTGTTAATATAATAAATAATATAAAACAGCAAAAGGATGGACTAAAAATGTGAAAACTTGAATCCCTTTTTCAAAGTTGTAATATAAGTTCGCGAATAAACTCAATCGTAATAGAATGTTTAAACGTTCGTATTACAGTCCTTATTAGGATAATCAATACGGTCACATACACACACACACACACACACATATATATATACACATACATACTAATACCACATTAACGCTGTCGTGGCACATTATATCAATCGTTCATGTTATGTTTTAGGAATTTTTCTTTAGATTATTTCTTAATATTCGATACATATATGTAGTTTAAACTTTCGCGAGGTTAGTCGTATAAAACGTGTTACCGCATATATCCTTAATAACAGCTGTAAGCTAAGCACACACACCACACACATATTATATATATATATATATATATATATATAGTTATTTAAAGCTAAACAAAAAGGCGAACATAATAATAACAGGAACGTTTATACGTTGGTTCTAAAGTCCTTATTAATATTCAGCTCTAACGGTAAAGTGACGTCATCATATATTTATTTATTTATTTACAAAACAATACGGCGTACACAACAGCATAACGCCAATTACAGTGTACGCTCTTACAGAATAATTATAAAGTAAAAGTATGAACAAAAATAAAACTGAACCACACTCACACAACATACTAATTAATATAAATAATATTTAGAATGAAAACAAAAAGTTACTAATACAAACCGAAAAATGATTGAAATACAATACCCACATACAAGCACACATCCGAAAAACATAAAAAAAAACAAACAGAAATATACCAGTCATACACCCATACTCTCATGTAAACAAACTCTCCATCGGGGCACGCACATATGACCAAAATAAAACAAACGTACTGAAAAGTAACAACTGAAATATAGAGTTAAAAAAAATTATTATATACAAATTTACTATCGAAATGAATATCTAACTGTGGATGAATATTTAGTACGTTATTATATAGACGTAAGGTGGATAAAAGTGGTGAGTTGTAACCTAGATTTGTACGAACATGCGATTCATAGAAAATACGATGTGACCTACTATTAACACTGGGGACCATAAATGAAATTGTAGATAATAAATAATTGTCATCTATGCGAACGTTACAAAGATACCTCAACTTACTTATCTTTCTTCTAGCACTCAAGGTTTTAATATTTAGGAAATCACATAAAATACTATAACTTAAAAATGTTGGATAGACAACAGTTTGACGGTAATAAATATACCTCAAAAACTGAGATTGAATTTTATATTTAGTGTAGAAAGGATCCCAAACCACAGATGCGTATTCTAATTGCGATCTTACAAGAGTGTTGAATAGTAACAGCGGAGTCCTAGGATCACGAAATACGCATGAATTTCTAATGATAAAACCCATAGTTCTATAAGCATTTTTGGTAACATTACCAATATGAGTTGCAAATTTAAGCTCGTTGTCAATATAAACCCCCAAATCCCGAACACAGGTTACATTACAAATTGGAACATTAACTATAGAGTAATCAAAGAGACATTTATTTTTTGTACGACAAAATCGAATATAAACGCATTTCTTATAATTAAAAGGTAAATAATTATTGTTGCTCCATATCACCATTCTACACAAATCATCTTGCAACAATTCACAATCACTGACAGTTTTAATTGATCTAAAAATTTTTAAGTCATCAGCAAATAATAGATATTTTGAATGTAAGTTAATTCCTATATCATTTATGAAAATATTAAATAATAGTGGACCCAAATTAGACCCCTGTGGTACTCCGGAAGTAGGAGTGTATTGTTGGGACTGGTATCCGTTAAATAATAGGTAGCACACACGCGAAGTTAAATATGATCTAAATAACTGTATGTAATCGTCAGAAAATCCGTAATTATGTAACTTAACCAGAAGTAAACTATGGCTGATTTTGTCAAAAGCCTTACTAAAATCCGTTAAATACAATCAACTTGAAGACGCTGCTCCAAACAGTCAGTAATTAATTTTGTTTACCTGTTCCAATAATAAGATTGAACAAGTATATAAGTGGCTTTTCAAACTCTACCGAACATAGTTTAAACAATATTGGCGGTAATCCATCAGACCCAACACTCCACTTAGGTTTCAGAATCTTAATAGATTTTTTATAATCATTTACGGTGATTGGAGCAAGTTTTAAGTGTCTTCCATCTTTAATTAAAGATTTTTTAAGTGTCATGAAGTTGTCAGTCACATGAACAGATGAAAAATACTCTGCAAAAGCATTTGAAATATTCTTACTAGAACAATTATCTATATTTTTGTATTTTACTACGCTAGGGTGTAGCCGATCATTACGTCTATATTTAACAAAAGCCCAAAAATTGCTAGTGTTTTTTGAACACCATCTTCGGTCTTAAGAATATAATCATCATAAGAATTCCTTATTAGCTTTTTAACTTCAGCCCGTAGTTTACTAATCTTAAAATAATCAGTTTCCTTGCGGGTTCTACGATAGGATTTTCTAAACTTAGTTTTCAGTTTTAGTTTACGAACAATTTCTGGAGTAAACCAAGGCTGGTATGTAGACTTTCTAGATGATTTTTTTGTAAGATGCTTCTGAAGTTCATTGTATATTATGCTATAAAAATAAGTAGTTGCATCATCCACATTTCTGATATTATAAAGTTGTTCCCAATCAATCAGGGAAATTTTCTGTTTTAATGTTAAAGGGTTTGCTTTCCTAAAGTTGTAAGGTGCCACGCTTGTACTAAAATCCACTTTATATAAAGAACTACAGCGAACAGTGATATCCAGAGCAGGATGATAATTAACCTCAGGAAGAAGCGGGTCAAGTGACCTCTGTACATCAACACTCAAAACGGAAGTAGTAATGATCAAATCTAAAGTTTTTCTCTGCGAGTTAAGGACAGTATTTACTAAACTGAGATTATTAATTTCAATGAAATTTGAAAGCGAATTCATATTCTTATTAAGATAATCAAGCGGAGTACCAGAATCAGAGATGGATAAGTTGAAATATAATCATAATATTAATTGTATTTTTCATATTCAATAATAAATTATGACATTCATAAAAAAATCTGCTATAACAAGAGCAAGAGATGTACCGGGGGGGGGGGGAACATAAATACAACCGATAAGTGTTTGTACATGCAGACTAACATTCCTGACCTTAATCCAAACTGAATCTATATTCCCAAAACTGGGAAACGCAATTTTCTCTGCAACATATGTGTCCTTAATCGCTAACAAGTTCCTACCAACTCTATCCCGATGATAAGCAAAATAACCTTGATTTAAAAATTCATTGCTGTAAACATTTAACCAAGTTTCAGTGAATCCTACAATATCAAAGTTACTTCTACACATTCCTAAATGAAGTTCTTTTAACTTTGTATTTAATCCCCGAGCATTTTGGTAATACACTTTAAGTCCATTATACTAACTGTTTGAAAATTTGGCGATAAATAATAGAATAAATAAGAACTCCAATAAATAAGAATAGACGAGTTTAAGTAAGAAACTTGACAACTCTAACCTATTACATATAAAAACGGAAAAGAATTAAAACAGTTCCTAAAATATATCTACCTTGCATAATCAAAAAAACACCCGAATATGCTAATTCGTAAAGGTAACAAACATTCAAATATATATCGACGAATAAATAAAAATCCACGTAATAATTCTCTTAAGAATATTTTCAGCAAAACTGCGTAAAGCATAAAGAGAGATAAAACCAGTATTAGTATAAATGAAGTGACTAAATGAACGGTAGAAAGTACATACCTTAAATACACTGACATACAAACAAAAATACGCTTAAAAATGATGTTAATAAAATACATGCGCACCAATACATAATATACCAACCACACTCATAATATATATACATATACATACTACAAATAAACATAAAGTACATTTAATATAAGACGATATAATGCGTAACGCGAGAATGTGAAATTTTAAATCGTCTTCTCTTCCGAAATTCTAAATGACAATTTATCGTAATCGGCCAGCGTTCTTATCACAATCCTGTGATATATATATATATACACATTAATATTATCGTTTTTACGTAGGTATGGCGTTCTGCGTAGTCGTCTATATTTCTGAAATATGCTCGTTCGATACGCGAAGCATTTTCTTAAATTTAAAAGAACCGGCTTTTGCTATCGGCGTCATCGGTAACAGTTTAACCATTAAACGAAACGGATGGCGATTATCGGCCTATTACTGTTTAGCGTTATCGATAGTATCATTAATTTTGCAATGTTTTTTACCGGAATCCCCTAGTTGGTTAATTATCAACGATGTTCGCGATAACGGTAGAAATTCCGACAAAGCCTCTCGGATTTTAAGCTCCGTCCGGTATTCCAAAGCGGAAGTCGAAAAAGAAATACAGAACGTGGAAATACGATACAATACTACTAATAATAAGGATAATGATAATAACCGTCACTCGGGGAAAAAAATAAATCGAAATTTTTTACATTTTTTTCGATTTAAAGATATGTCCGAATGTCGTAAACAATTCGCTATTATGTTCGGAATGATCGCGTTGCAACAATTATCCGGGGTTAACGTGCTCACCGGATGTACGGTTTTATTTTACGACGGATTACGAATACCGTTTACGAACCGGACGACGTTTATACACACAGCTACCGGTTTCGTAACGAGTTTTATTCCCTTTTTAACGTCGCTTTATTTAGGCCGTAAAGATAGTCTAATTATATCCGGACTAGGAACGTGTCTAGCTACCGGTACGATGGCTATTTACGAAACTAATTATCGCCGTCACGATAATAATAATAATAATAATAGCTGTTATTACTATTATTATTACGAACCGTATTTTTGGATGGTAACGATCGGCGTGTACGTATATTATTTTTTCGCTTCGATCGCCATCATTATACAAGCTACGGTCGTACCTTCGGAATTATTTCCGACCCCGATTAGCGGCCTAGCGTGCGGTATTTGCGGTAGCGTACTTTACGTCGGAGCGTTTTTAACGCGATATTTATTCGCCTACTTTTATTCGACTATCAACTGTATCAGTTTAGCGTCGACGCTATGGTTTATGGCGTTATGCGCTTTAATTAACGTTCCTTTCGCTAAATACGTGCTGCCGGAGACGCATGAGAAAACTCTTAACCAGATACAAGCGGAATATTTTCGTAAACGACATTAGTTAGCCGATTTCCATTCGTTCCGTTTCCTATTATTGTTATTTTTTTAATGTATACATATATATATTTTTTATACATTTTAAAATAAAAATTAACGAAAATATCTTCAATTTCGTAACACGAACATTATAACATGCTAAATTACAGCAGCGCTCGTGAAAATTAACAACTCGAGAAAGAAGAAGCTGCTCAGCTCGGTAGAAAAGTTGTGGACCTAAGAAACGTCTCCTGTGGATAGAAATGAAAACGAACTACAAAAATTCTAAAAGAAATACAGGAGAAAAAAAAAGAAGTACGCGGTAAGTTACATTGAAAAGCGGAAAATGTTGGGTCATATATTAAGACGTAATAATTTTATAAAGAATATAATAGAAAGAAAAGTAACGGATAAAAGAAAGAGAAGCAAACAAAGGACGTCTATAACGGACGGTATTTATAACGAGCTAAATATAAATAAATACGTAGAGAACTACGAACAGGTGTTATAGTTTGAACATGTTGGCTGCAAACGTAGGACAAAGTTCTAGCCTTTAATTAAGAGAAAAAAGACGATGAAACAGGTACGTTTAGAATGACGAAAATATTCCGTACTGAATAATAACATTATCATTGAAAAACTATGATTAAAAAAAAAATTATTGATTTTAAAATATATAATTATCATTGAACTAACTTAACCGTGCAACGTGCACTATAAGACCGATGGAAGAATCGAGGATTGGATTATAAACTGGATTAATGAAAGTGACTAGATTCGACAGAGAAGACATGTACACACACACACACACATATCAAACAATTTTTAAAAAAAAAGACTAATTACACGGTTATTTATTCAGCTAGATTTACTTTAATTTTTTAGCACAAAGTACATATGTCACGATAAATAAAAATAAGCATAAATGATCTGATTATTTATACGGCGAACAACAAAACTAAAACCAAATGTATTTAATATAAAGTTTAAAAAAAAAATCTATTTCAGTTGAAGAATGTAATTTTACAGATTTCACAAATCCACCCATAAATTAAATATATTTTAATATAATACGAGTATATGTAATTATTATTATTATTATTATTTTTATACGGGCGCGGGCTGCACTAACGGGCCATATGCGTCCACAGGCTTACTGTGGTTCTAGATCTGATTTAAGAGGCTCAGTGAATCCAGGAACAGGAACACATTATGAATATGGTCAGTATATTCAGATAAAAGTTGAGGTAAAGATGGAGGAAGGCTGTGCTGGATTCTTAATATTGTGAGAGCATGACAGGATGTTAGTATGTGTGGTATGAGCAGTTGAGACATTTGGCAAAAGGGACAGAGTGGCCGGTCTGTGCCATGAAGAAGATAGGACTGGGTAAGGTTTGAGTGGGATATACGGAGTCTTATAAGGATAAAATTTTTCTTTCTTGTTTGGAAAGGAAATGGCATTTGGGATAGTGGATTAGGTTTGATTAAAAGAAGGTGGTTTTGTTCATTAGACTTCCATGCACGACACCAAGATTTAGTTACGAGAGATTTCAGGAAAGCTTTAACGTCATTATAGAGAGAGAGGCGAGCGGAAATGTGTGGAAGCAAAGACGCCTCTCTGGCAGCTCGGTCAATAGCCTCCTTTCCAGGAAGACCGATGTGGCTGGGAATCCAAATGAAAACTATGGAAACTTGAGATCTAGTAAGGAAGTCATGGACAAGCAGAATGTGTTGTAGAAGTGCATTATCCGTATATAGGTTGTGGAGAGACTTTAAAACATTGAGTGAATCAGAAAGAATAAGGAATTTAGAAGAAGACTACGTCGTGGACAGGAACTCTAGACACTTGAATATAGTAAAGGATTCAGCTGAAAAAATGGAGCAGGACTTAGGAAGTCGAAAGCGATGAGTGACAGGGGGTACCGAGAAGGCAGACCCCACACGCCTACCCGATTTAGAGCCATCAGTAAAACAGCACGTCCTTATATTTGGCGATTTCAAGGGCAATATAGTTTTGAAGTACATGGGGTGGGCATGAAAGCTTGTAAAGGTGGGTAAGTTTTAAGTTTATATGGAGTGGATGCAAAAGCCAGGGTGGTGGGTTAGTATATATTGGAAGAAGAGGGGGATTAAGAATGAATTTGTTAAATTGAGGAAATAATGATAAGAATTTATTTTTGATGCTAATTGCATATTTAGGGATATTTGTGGATATTTCATTGTGGCTTGAAATATTGTACAAAAGATCATTGAACGGTAGGTTTGGAGAGATAAGTGTGGAGGTGAGGAAGTTATCTGTCAGGATTTGCCTTCGATAACATAAAGGAAGTAATCCCGATTCACTATTAAGACTGGCTGTAGGGCTAGTATGAAAAGCTCCAGTGGCTATTCGGACGGCTGAATGTTGAATGGTGTCCAAGGACCTCAGTAACCCCTGGCCGCAGAGCCGAATGTTAGGCAACCGTACTCTAATCTAGAACAAATTAATGCTTTATATAACAGTAATAACATTTTTCGATCGCCTCCGTTACGTCTATTATTAATTTTCTTCAATACGTTTAAACCTTTTATAGCTGATTTCTTGAGGTTTTTAATGTGCGCGCTCCATACCAGAAGTTACTCCGCGGTATCGCACTGTATCCGGGAAACATAATTCTAAACTATTCAGGAAGATTTTAAGTCGTTGACTACACTTGGTGTTTCGGTGGAAGTCAAGGCAAGTTGTTTTTTCTGCTGAAAAATTGAATCCATGCCCATTCGACTATTTCATTGATGCAACGTTGTATGATTTTACCAGCTCTGGTTGGCGAAAACGATTGGAACGTTATCGTTAAATCATCTGCAAAAAGGCTGAATTGTACCGGTGGTCGGATTGCCTGCATTATATCATTAATGACTAGCAGGAAGAATGTTACACTAAGGACGCATCCTTGTGGTACACCATTCTCCATATGAAACAATTTTGAATAGGTGTTGCCTAAGCGTACCTTGATTCGTCTGCCAATTAAAAAACTTTGAATTAAATTGACCATGCGGCCATGGATTCCTGCTTTATGTAGGCTAGTAAGCGCTTGATATTTCCATACTGTATCATATGCCTTTTGCAGGTCAAAAAAGACAGCATACAGATGATTTCGATCATGGAATGCCTTCTGGATCTTGAGTTGGAGATCAATGATAGCTTGTATTGCTGATCGATGTTTTCGGAAACCATATTGCTTTGGAGTGAACATATTATTCATTTCTAAGGTCCAGGTTAACCTCTTTTGAATAATTTTTTCAAATAGTTTGCCAAGTACACTTGTTAATGCAATGGTAGCTAGTTGTTTCTGTTTTATTTTTTCCCTTTTTTAGTATAGGGATTATTTGCCGGGAAAGTTTCCTCATTCCACATCCTATGAAAGATGTGTGTAACAAATATAACTTGGCTGATGCATGAAGATGTTTCAACATAATAGGGGTGGATGTTGTCTGGTCCTGGTGAGGAGTCACGGATGTAGTATTGAATACAGTATTCGAGCTCGTCTAACAATATTGGACGATTGTAGTTTTCATCGTTGCAAGTATCAAAACTGATTGGTGTAGCGTCTGTTCTTTGTTTTAGATGTAAAAATTCTTTATTATAACTGGGATTAGATGATACAGCAGAAAAATGGGAAGCCAACAGATCGGCCATCTCGGCGGTATTTGTATAAGAGAACTGTTCTTGTATAATGCAGAGATACTTGATTGACAATTTTCCCCATTGATCAGCTGTATTTTCTTCCACACTGCTGGAATCGGTTCATATTGATTGATGGAAAAGGTGAAAACTTGCCAGCATTCTTTTTTTAGATGCTCTTATGAGAGTGCGCGCGTACGCCCGACGTTTACGATACTCAATAAGATTTACTAATAAATTTTGTTTCTTCAATATCCTAAATGTTTTTTTCCGCATATTGATTGCCTTTGGAATCTTGTTGTTCCACCAGGGTACTCGTTTTCTTGAGGGGGGGTTAGCTGAGAACACAGGTATTATCAACAGTCCAGCTTGTATGATTACACTAGTTAGGAATTCGACATCCTTTTCCAGATCATCCATGTGATAGGAATCAATTATTGTGCTGTTGGTGAAATAGGGCCAGTTAGCTTCTTTTATTTTCCATTTCTGGCTCCGTGAAGGGTGAAAGTTAGATAACTTATAGGAGAGAGAAATGGGGTAATGATTATTAATTGTAATAACTCGGTTTTGGTGAATAATGTTGTCTACTATTTGCTTCGACGTAAAAAAAGATTCAGAATCTTTGATTTGACATGCGATAGGCTGCTTTGATATGTTGAGGGTTGACAAATTCCGCGACTTTTTCTACATATTCAAGTTGTCTGACACCGTCTATCGTAGGGATTACTATTGCGTGTGTTTTGTCCAGCACTGGTTCTTCGTTTACAGCTGTTGCGTAAGAGATAGGAGGTGTTTGATGTTCTATTTGATTTAACATTGTGTCTGAATCCGCAGTTACATTGGCATGTATAGGATGAACATATATGTTTGTAGTTGGCTCATTGCTGAGCTGCTTAGCCGGATTAACAGAAACTGGTTTGCCTGTTGGAGATTTATTAGTCATTTTGTGGTTTGTAAATTTATTAATATCGGATTTGGTATATTTTTTTGGTTTAGTCGACATAGTGTGTATATACACACGTGTCGGAATATAGATGTAAGTTGCGGCTAGCCGATAGTTGAATAGAACTAAATTAACGTGAATAAATATCGATATCGATAATTGTTATTACTTATTACTAAGCGATAAGATAAGAACGGTTTCGTTGTAATTATTCGATAAAATAAAATAAAACGATCTCACCCTTATCTTCTTATCGGTTGCCTAGTAGAGAAACCGGCATGAAAGCGAACAAACAATCGACGTACTTCCGAACGAAAATATGTAATTGATGTTTCCAGAAAATTAATAACTTATTCTATATAACTAAAAATAAAGGTTTCTAAAATTCCACTATTTTACAATCGATAGAACCACCTAGTAATATCGATAAGTAGCATTCAAGGTGGAAATACGATTAAATTCGATCAGATTTACGACGTCTGTAAAATATGATGTACAAATAATAAGACATAAAATTTAAATGCACGATCAAAATTGGAATTTAGAAAAATATGTTAAGATCGTATATAAAGAAAGAAGACTATCTAATCATTTGTCTTAAATGAATAAAGAAATTTGAGAAACTATTTTCATAAAACGACTGATTTAGTCGGTTATTTTGAAAAAACAAATTAGTTGCTTACTATAAAAGAAAACATAAACGGATTAGCTGTTAATCATAGTCAATTATACCAATATATATATGTATGTATGTGTAGGGCCTCGTGACATAGCAGTAATAATTTAGAATTCTGTTCGCACAAGCTGTTTGAATTTCATCGAGGGGCCAGAATTTTGTCTGATAAAAGGCTTCTAGCCAACCAACCAAGCTGTTCATCTAATTGATTGGTAAATGAGTACCAACTTGTTGAGGAAATAAAGAATCTGTGAAAACCACTGGTAAATAACCTTGTATTGAAAAACCAGAGCATTCTTTAACCGATTCTTTAAGACCCCTTAGGCATAATCCAGAAACTTTCAAAGTTGATAGGACTATATATATAATCATTCGGTGCACCATTCCATCACTTCGGGGAGCCACGCCTTAACGTGGCGACACATATTAATATAGAAAATAAAAGGAATTGATCGAAATACTCGAACGGAGCGACTTTATGGTTCGAAAACATGGACGATACATAAAAAGACGAAAGCCCGTTGGATGCTTTCGAAACCCGATGTTCAAGAAGAATTTTAAGAATAACATGGACAAAGAAAATTAGTAACAAACATGTGTTTAGATTAATCCGTGAAAATGGAAGCTTATTAGGAAAATTAATAGAAAGAAGATAGAAATGGGTAGGTCATATTTTCAGACATAATGAGTATTTAACACAAATAATTGAACGGAAAAGATGAAGAAAAAGACCAAAAATGAAATATATTAAATAAATACAACAAGCAACAGGATGAATGACACAATCCAGATAATTCTAACATTTTAAATCAGGTTTCTACCAATTTTAACAAGATTGAGGAATTATTATTATATATATATATATATATATATATATATATATATTGTATTGGAGAGTAGTGATTTTATGAATTAACAAAACAAACAATGTTAAGCACTATAAACTTTATTTTATTTATGCAAGCTTTTCGATTTAACGTCATTTTCAAGGAATACCTTTGAAAATGACGTCAAAATCGAAAAACTTTGCACAAATAAAATAAATTTAATAGTTATTAACATTGTTTTTATTTTGTTTTGTTAGTGTGTGCGTGTGTTCGTGTGTGTAGTCGTGGTTCAAATTTGTAACCGATGTAAACAACCGATATGTTTTCAGAAATTAATTATGTATATTAGGGCGCAGTTAATAAAATTTATTTAAGACAAATCAAAAATAAATCGACTTTAATAAATATATCTAAAAAAAAAAAATTGAAATTACTATTCATTAATACTAAGATTAATTTAACGACGAGTCGATAATCTATTTATTTCGTACTTTCTTGTACCCGATTATTATTATCATCTATTAGAGTAAATTTAAAAATTATACATATAAAAAAAATCTTATAATAAAGAAAAAACGTAACTCACCTTCTATTAGAACTGAAATATCTTAAAATTGTCCATATATAAAATTCATCATTCTAAATTCTAAATAATTCAAAATTAGTACTTACATTATAATTCGTCAATGACGAACTTAGTTTAGAGAAAGCTTCGTTACGATTCCTACCCCATACAATTAATTTTGCTATCATTGGATCATAATGAATACTTATATCATCTCCTTCCTGAATACCTGCGATAAAATTGTATTAATTATGCTTAACTGTATATGTCATATATATATATATATATATATATATATATATATATATATATATATATATATATATATATACATGTGTGTGTGTGTAATTAAATAGACTACAGGGAAAAACAAAAAAAAACTGCAAGAAAATGAATGAAATAGGTAAAAAAAATAGAATATGCACATACATACGCGTGTACATACCTATGCACACACATAAACAGATGCTATATTAATTACACAAAATAAATAATTGACATAGATACTGAATTTTAGATTAGTAACCCATTGTGGAGAGACAGCATATCGTAATCATGTATGGAATTAATTAATCTACTTTTATGTATTTTATTTGTGAGTAATTTTGTAACCTGCGACGATTTAGTATAATTCTACAACAACGATTTTGAATCAGTTGTAGTTTTTTAAGTATACTGTTTGAAACTGATAGCCAAACAGGACATGCGTAGGTTAATCTGGGCCGAATAATACATATATATATATATAATAATTTCTTATTAACTATAGATAAATACGACCGCTGATTAAAGATTGTTAAAAGTACACAGAATGTTTTACGTGTGTTATTAATAGAGCCCGAATTTTTTGGAAGTAAAATTTTTTTTCGGCATTATTCGGCATTTATCAAAAAACTCACTTTTATCTATAAGAACTGCGTAATAGTAATTAAATTAAAAAAAACAGCATTACAATGTATACAATGTATGCGGTTATTTTAATAACACTATGTACATTAATCAAATATACTTTATGTAACAATAAAATTACAAGCTTAGAAAATATATTAAGTAGGTATTTATATAGGCAGATGTAGAGGGAATTATTTTAACAAAGTCAAATTATAAGATACAATAATGTGCCTTTCTAAATTATTTTCTGTGAACGAATGTTGTTTATCCGATAAAATATTCTTAAGATAAGAGAAACTTCTTTCTACATCTACAGACACAATGGGGGCATAAGCATATGCACTGATGTCTACAGGACTTAGTGAACTGCAACAACCCCCCTCAACGTGTACTAAAAAATTACAAATATTTTGTAATTGCTGGTATCCAGTGTTTTTTAATAACACAGAATTCATTTTTTCCTGTAACACTTCTCCCCTTTGTTCAGGAATACAGTTAATCTTTTCTAAAACCGTATTGATAATCTGTATCTGTTCATACAGCGACATTCCTGTCTTCTCGTGTACAATGAAATTTCCCCTTACGTCAGTTGTTTCGTCAACTACCATGTAAATTAGACTATCTCCAACACTGTCTTTTATTCGTTTCATCGTGTCCGTGAAAACTCCTGGTAAGCAATTTTTTCTGAGTGTACTTTCCGTTGGTATGTGCCGTCCACCCAGTTCCGCCAAGAATTTTTTGAGGTGCTGATTTTCCAATTTCCACAACGGAATGTTCGCTTGAACAAAAGCGGAGCATAGTTTTCCATAAAATTCGGATTGTTTGGTCTCCAGTATATGTTCTTACAAACTGACTTAAGTTTGAAATAAGTAGTCAAATTTTAGATCAATTAATACTATATTGAAATTTCAAACGGATGCAAAAGGTAGCAAAAATTACAAAAATACTTACCGCTCAAACTATGTGATTCTACATTATTTTTCATGTTACATACAATATCTTTCAAACACACCGTACATGTAACAGTTTTCCCATTGGTTGTGAATACTTCAAAATCTTTATTAAATGGTTCTATCCATTTTGTTATTGATGCGCTTTTTAAGTTACTTAATTTTGGCATTTTTAAATTTAATAAAATCCTATTGACACTAATAAATATTAGAAATGTAAACCTTTAACAATTAAGATAAATAATAAACGGTAAAGCAAAAAACTAAATTATTAATGAAATAATAATTATTACTGCCACTGAGTAACAAAAAATATGTAATTATCGTTTCCTCATTTTTATTTAATTTTTTTTTTTAGATTTTTAATTATTTTCCAAAAAAAAGTTCAAAAAATTTATAAACTTAGAAAAATGCTTATTCTTGCATTTATTCCATTTTCGACATTATTCGGCAAAATAAAATTCGGTTTGCAGGGTCTGTATGTCTGAATTCGTGTTCGTTTGTCATCAGATTTGATTTATCGTGTAGCAAGATCATTCGGCAAATTCCGAGAAATCCGGGCTCTAGTTATCAATTACGTTATTAATATTATCATTAAAAGATAAACAAGAATCCAGGGTAACATCTAACTCTTGCCATCAATCTTGATTTCCGCCGAAGATAATTGACGTCGCATTGCGTCTACAAAATTTAAAACTAGAGCTAACAGCTTTTTGTAATATGTTACTTATTGTATTTGGCCCATAACATTTACAATGGCATATAAAGCACCTTCAGCATAAGATCACTTGGGTATATCATTTATTAACATTAAAAATAGATACTGGCCTAATACACTGCTCTGCGGTACACCTGAATGATAAGTTTTGACAGACGACTTGCATAAAATATGAGTAACATAGAACATTATATTTCTTAAATAAAATTTTATTAACTATTTCAAATTAAAATACGAGATTACAAAGAAATTATATATAACGTGTAAATCCCGACTATGCGCATATTGCGCGAACGCCGGATTATACAAATAAATAAAGATAAATTTAACATCCGTTCCATCGCGCTAAAAAAACGTAACGTTATATAATTCAATGAAATAATACAGTTTCTTAACCAAAACATTCTTTAAAAAAACAACGAAATCGATTTAGACATATAAGTAAACACACACAAACACCCAGACACCGCCAATCAAATAAACTAATTATTAAACTATAATTACAAATCCGCAGAAATATACCTAACGCGCGAAAGTAAATATACAACATAGAAATATATACATAAATAAATACTAAAAACCGTGTATACATAAAGGCATAACAGGAAATAACTCATAATCATATAATAATTAATAATAATAAAAAGTTGAAGTAGAACTTAATTTACAAATAAAAAAATTTAATTTACAAAGTAAAATCATCAATCTAACAATTCCAACCGAATACTTTTAAACCAGTTAGCAACTTCAATTATTATATGAAAAGCGCGTTACTATTTACACATTACAAATGCAATTAACGACTTAAATATAAGGTAAATTTAATTTTAAGGAGTTTAAAAATGGGGTGGTCAATATGCCAATCCGAATTAAAAGGTTTCTCAGTGTCGATTAGTAATAACTCTGTATACATATTAAGATTAACCATTTATTCAATCAGCTAGTCTAGCTACTTGATGTACAGGAGAATAACCAACTCTAAATCCAAACTGTCTATAAGAATGATGTTATTTTCTGATTAAAATAACTTTTTCGATTATTTTACTAAGAGAGAGCATAACAAACTGATTGGATGATTATGACTGACATTAGTGGTATTCTTTGCTGGGTTTTGGTATAATTATAATTATAGTTAATTCACTCTGTCTATTTCAATATATACAAACTAAAAACGTGAACGAGTTATATAAAAACAATAAATTATTTTTTTTTATTTTTGTTGTTGTTTTAGTAACAAATACAGACTTCCATTAATGTTATTGTCGTTAGCGTATCAAAAATGTACTACTGTATATTTTAACTTTTAACGTAAAAAATAAATAATTAGATAAATAAATAAACGCCGCTTACTTGTTTCCACACGAACATCAGCAGACATTTTCGGCATAGATAAATATGTGACTTTTCCAATAGTTGGTAAAAAGTCGTTGTAAGGATTTTCAGCGTATATCCTAGCTTCGACAGCGTGCCCGTTTAATTTTATATCGTCTTGGCTTAATGGCAATTTCTCACCATCAGCCACCTATCCGTACGTATATAATTATTATATCAACTATTTTATATATGAATCTTAAAATATTTTCGTTATTTATTTATTTTTTTAATCGGACAATTCAAAAATTCTATCATCTAATTAATGCAAATGAATAAAATAAACGTCGACAAATTAATACTTCAGAGGTATAACAAACATGAATCGTAACGAAAGTATTAAAATATTTTTTCTAAACAAATCGTAATAAAACTAAATTTGTTTCGACCTAGAAATAGGTAAAAATCTGTTTATCCTTATATTAATAAAAACATTCTCTATTTACATTTTTTTACGTTTCTCACAGTGATCTAAACTTTGTACATTCATTTCTAGTACCTAGGCAAGAAATTTTACTCGTTTTTTATTTTATTATTTTTTTTTTTTTTTTGTAAATTTTCTGGAAAATATATTTAGTTACGAATTACGCACTACTAAAAACCATTACATACATACTTATAACTATTTTAATTCACTAAAAATGTAAATTCTGACAAATATCGACCGCCCTTAATGTTTTTTTAAATGAATTTTAGAATTTTTCGAGCGGATTTTTTTCGATAAAATAAAAAATATTTCCGGAAGACCTGATATCTTAAATCAAAACGAAATCTAACTGAGATATAACATTTTAATTATATTCTCACATTTCGAACGGTTAATGCGATTGAACTGAAATTTTCAATGTACATTTAGATAAGTATTGAGAAAAAGACGACGGGGAAAAATCGAAATTTCCAAAATTTCAAGGTGTACTCGTGATCGGGTTCAAAATTTCTAAATTCGTAATTTTCCATTTTCAATTACTTAATAAATAATGTGTATGTACGAAATTTCATCCAACTCTGTTTACCAGATAGTCTGGTATTATTATGAATATTAGCATGATGAGCACAATTATTCGACATAATAACACTTGACACTTATTTTTTACACAAACTAAAAATATATTAACTATTTAAACTACAAGTAACAAATTTCGTATTAAAATTTTAATTATTTCAGAATTTTCGCATATAAAAATTTCGCAAAATTACAAAAACAACGAAAAATTCAGTATAGTTATTACAGCTGTAATCAAAATCCAATTTTAAACGTCATTCATCTATCTACTCGAACACGTACACACAGAGTGCGTATGATTGATTGATTGATTGATTGATAAAAAGTGTATTTACAAAAAAAAAAAATAAATATATGTTACAAAAAACAAATAAATAATACAACGCATTCCGAACACAGTTCTTACTACGTATACTAGTTTAAAAAGGTATACCCAGTTGCTCATAACTAAAATAAAAAATACGGGAAAAACCACTAACAAAACCCGCATACTGATCATAAAGCTACCTATATAAATTTATAGATATTTATTTTAGTAGGATAAACAATAATTTTTATATGTATTATATACAAAAATAAATTTTGAATAAAAGATAATCCCGGCTGTACATCATAATAGCGTGTGTTTAATTCTTTTGTGTTTGTAGCGCTTATATTTTAGTTGCAAACTTGTACGTGTGTAATCCCCTATATCGTTTATAAATGAGTACTGACTGCAGGCACAGCTATCAAAAAATAATTTTGTTTTTTGTTCGACAACCTCATGTATATATGGTAAGTTTTATGAATGTGTTCAATCTTTACATAGACTGGAAGATTTAGAATTATTCTGCAGCACATATTTTGTAGCCGTTGTAACTTCGCTAAGTTAGAACGGCTAGTATATGACCATATGGGACAAGCATAAAGCATAATTGTTCTGATTATAGTTTTGTAAATTATTAATTTATTTTCCGAGCTGACATAACAACGTTTATTAAATATCGGGTATAGCTTAAACAGAGCCGCATGAGTCTTATTGCAGGCATACTCAGCATGTTTAGTAAATGTGAGACCCCGATCCAGTATTACACCTAAATATTTAATATCGCTTTTCCAAACCAAAGATCTGTTGTTCACTATCACAGGTGGTAAGAAATGCGGTCTTCTTTTCGTGAATAGAATAGATTGAGTTTTATCAGAATTTATTTTAATTCTCCATTTATTAAAATACAAATTTAATTTAATAAAACCCTGAGTTAGTCTTCTTTGTATAGTGTCAATTCGATACGATGTGCAATATATAGCAGTATCATCAGCATATAATGCCATCTGTAAATGTTTAATTTTAGGAATGTCATTAATAAAAAGAAGGAATAAGAAAGGTCCCAGTATGCTCCCCTGGGGAACTCCCGCTAATGCATTTTTCATGTAGGAATTATCATTTTTAATTTTAACTATGAAATTTCGGTTACTTAAATAATTTTTAATAAGCCGAACTAAGTAATTAGGGAATTATGAGTAGTTATGTTTTATATTAGTATTATAATACAGCTGAAACTAGACGAGGATAGAGGAACGCCCCTGCCCGTTATACATCAACCACTTAATGCGACGTCGATGATAATTCAAAAGTCATAGTAATCACCTCGAGAGCGAGCAAGTGGAACAGAAACAATTGCGAGATACCAGATTATGTTTAACAGTCAACTATTATATATATATATATAATAAACGTGATTAAATAACATAATTTTTATACGCCACACCAACGGGGGTAGTAGAATACCCGTTAGTGTCTCAACTGATATGTATATATATAAAATTCTTACTCTAATTTGCCATTCAACTAGATCCGTTCCGGTTATCATTTCCGTGACCGCGTGTTCTACTTGAAGTCGAGTATTCATTTCCATAAAGTAAAATATTCCATTATTCTGATCGTAAATAAATTCGACGGTTCCTGCACCAGTATATTGAACTGCTTTTGCCGCACGCACGGCAGTCAAACCTAGATTTTCTCTAGTATTCGTATCTAAATTAGGCTGTTAAAAAAAAATACAACGATCATATAATAAACTAGATAAATTTGAAAAACTTTGAAAATAAATTAATTGATTAACTCAAAATTAATCGAAGAAGTTGTATATTCACACTTAAGCTATTCCAAAGTTGACACCAAATTCCTGTCCGATATTTATTTTTATCGTAAATATAAATCAAATTAATTCAATTTACAAACGCTAACAGTGCTACGAATAAAAAACAATAAATTTGCGACAATTCTGAATTGAAAGTTTCCTTACACGCGTAGCAAAGAATTATTTTGTAATATATAAAAAAGTTAATAACGATCAACGATAAAAATATTTTGTAAATCGCCTATTTGTATCTTCGAAAATAAAATTGACGCGTACAAAGTAAAAATTTAAATTTTTAATTATAATTCGTAAAACGTCAGTTGACTGTTCCGACCCGACTTACACAATATTAACGTAAATTACATACAGCAGGTGCTTCTTCAATAATTTTTTGATGTCGTCTTTGAATACTACAGTCGCGTTCGAATAAGTAAACGTAATTTTCGTAACGATCTCCAAAAATTTGGACTTCAACGTGACGTGGAGACGTTACGAAACGTTCTAATAAAACTGCTTCGTCGCCGAATGCTCCTAAAGATTCTCTGCGCGCTGATTGCAATTGAGATATAAAATCATTCGACGTCCACGATATCTTCATCCCCTAATGAAGTAGAAGAAATAGATAACTTTAAAAATTATTATATAAATCGAATAATATATTACAGAATAAATCACGCCTAATTTAATTTATAAATGACATTCGACATCACGGCGATAAAAAAATGAAAACGGTTGAAACAAATAAAGTTATATTTAATAAATTACTTTTAAAAAATATTTGAGAAGAAACGGATTTGAAAAAAAAAACCTGACTGACAGAATAATACATTATACGTTTACTAAATATGTATTCGTTATCGTGTTTAACAGAAGAACAAAATTGACAATTGTAAAATGTATTATAAGTAACGGTACAAAAGAAATAATTGCTTATAGTATAATCGATTAATAATTTACAAACGTTAAATTATAATCCGTTACAAAAAAGTATACGAGACTAAATTTACATAAACGATAATATTAAGAAGAAAATGCGACGAATAAAAAAATTAAAAGCTGTGGGAATAAGACAAAAAAATTAAAAGCAGTCTTGTAAAGTGGCCTTCAACGTATAAATGGTGCAATTTAATTATTTCCATTCCGCAGACATAATCAAGAGCCACGAAAAGTCTAATCAATATTAAACACATTCGGCTTGTATTTCGCGATAATAAAACACATATAAAACTGTATCGACGAAGAAAATGTAAAATTAATTTTAAATATCGAATAAAATTTACTCTGAAAAAATTATAAATACTGAATATTATATGAGATATGCAAAACAAATAACGATAAAACATTTAAAAATATATCAGTCCACAATTTCTGAAATTATTCAAAGTGGTTTATTACGGAATATCGCCAACGATTTATCGACAAAAGAAGAAAGATCAATAACGAATCGTTACTTATTTAAAGAAAAAGAAATTAGTATAAATTTATAAAGAAAATTAATATTTAACTTTATTTTTAACGAATATTACGAATTCTTTCATTAATGTCATATGTTTTCTTTTTTAATTTTCGTAAATATATAAAAAAGTTTTTATAATTTGGAATAAATTACAAAAAATAATTTCAGTCTAACTAATGCGATCAAAGTAACTTACAGATAATAATTATTGAACAACTTACTAAGAATAAATTAATTTTTATGCCGCACAAATCTATATAATGAACATAAAGACTTAATACGCCTAAAATTATGTTAAAACTTTCGATCCGAAAACATCTATTAAGCCGTTTAAATTTATTTCCATTTTTTTTTTTGGTGGAAATTATTTGTTTTCAGCTTCTAAAGACCGTCGTCATTTGGTCAGAAGGAACTGACTACACATTAGAAAAATCAATATTTGTATCAAAAATAAATTACTGTAATCACGCTACAGTTGCCATGAGATTTCGAAACAAATGAAGAAACGATCAAAACTTTCATCTACTTATTTTCTATT
The DNA here is from genome assembly GCA_032883995.1 of Coronaproctus castanopsis. Taxonomy (NCBI): domain Eukaryota; kingdom Metazoa; phylum Arthropoda; class Insecta; order Hemiptera; family Monophlebidae; genus Coronaproctus; species Coronaproctus castanopsis. The sequence goes on along the minus strand of CM065053.1, from coordinate 207,540,466 downwards.
CATATATATAAAACCGACAAATCAAACAAAAGAAAGCTGGCCGAATACAAGGAAGCTAAAGCAAAAGCCCAGAGGGATATAAGAAAATTGAAGAACGAATAGTGCAACAGTAAATCATGTGAAATGCAAAAATTGGCCGATGCAAATGATTCCAGAGGCTTTTATAGCGCGATAAAAACCGTATACGGTCCCAAGTATCAACAAAAAACTGCTATCAAAAATCCGGCAGGAAAGCTATTACGCGATAGACATGAAATAAGGTCTAGATGGGAAGATTATTTCAAGAACCTGCTCAATAACGAGTCAAAAATCGATAAATGTGTGTTGCAAAACCTATTAAAAAGGAAGACCGATGCAAGCTTTGATGAACGATGAACCACCAACGAAAGAAGAAGTTCGAACAGCGATAAGAAGCTTAAAACACAACAAAGCTCCGGGCCTGGACGGCATTCCTGCCGATATTTATAAAATGAGCGAAGAAATTGTTAATTGTTTGCATACATTATTTGTTAGCATGTGGAAGGAGAAATCTGTAATCAATGATTTCAAGGAAGCTGCTATAGTGCCAATATATAAAAATAAAGGGGACAGAGCGGATTGTAGTAACTACCGGGGTATTGCGCTAATATGCACAGCGAGTAAAATATTCGGAAAAATATTGCAAGGAATGTTAAAAGCACTGCTGCATCCATACCTACCCGAGGAACAATGCGGTTTTCGTGAAAACCGGAATGTAACGGATATGATTTTTCCCCTTAGACAGCTGATGGAGAAAAATAGGGAGCAGACGGCTAAGCTATACCTTGCCTTTATTGATGTTAAAAAGGCGTTTGATTCTGTCAACAGAGAAACTTTATGGGAATGCTTAGCGGCTGCTGGTTGTACACCAACGTTACTGCTACAGGTAAAGCTATTGCACGAGCAGACAACAGGAACTGTGCTATGTGACTCTGGAGGTACAGAGAAATTTAGTATAAACACGGGAGTAAAGCAAGGCTGTGTTCTCGCGCCAATACTTTTTAACTTCTACATGGGTATTATACATCGCGAATTCAATCGGAAACTTGCAGAGTCGAGTGTGGAAATAGTGTTCCGCTTCGACGGCGGTTTGTATAATTTAGCAAAATATAAGGCAAAACGTTCGGTAAACTCGTTCAAACTGGGATGTCTTCAATATGCCGATGACTGTGTAATTGCAAGTGATAAAGCGGAAGAGCTATACAACATATGTTACTTTGTTTGGCAGAGACATATGCAGATTTTGGATTTGTAATAAATCAAAATAAAACGGAAGTAATTCAAATCAATAGTGAAACAGCTGATTTCAAACTGAATGGCTGCAATCTTCACTCAGTCAGCACATTTAACTACCTGGGAAGTGTTGTCAGCAAAGATTTGTCTCTCGATTACGAAATTGCGCGCATAATGAATGTTAGCGCGGCGTATAATAGATTATCGTCGGAGAGTATTCAAGAATAAAGATCTATCAGTATCAACAAAGATGGCAGTATATAGAGCAGTGTTGGTTCCGATCATGCTATACGGAAGCGAGACGTGGCCAATAATGAAAAAACAAGAAAAACGACTGGAAACCCTGCACTTGAGATTCCTCAGAAATCTTTTAGGGTTACGTGGAAGGATGGTCTCTCAAACGATATATATACTGAAAACAACACCGTCCACTTCAGTAGGACAAATGATTGCTGAAAAACGAGTCAAATTGATAGGGAACGTAATTAGAATGGACGAGGATCGGATACCGAAAAAGACTTTATACGGCGTATTAAAAAATGGAAAGAGGCTGCTAGGCCGTCCTCGTTGGCGCTACAAAGATGTTATTTCTGAAGATTTCTACTGACCGCTGGGACAAGTTGGCATTGGATCGTAAGCAATGGGTATCAGTAATCCAGCAAGTAATGCAAGGAAGAAGATACATTAAAAGAAGAAAATTGAAGCCGATAGGAGCGGACAACAACAGTACCGTGCCCCAAATGGTTTTCAAATGTCTCTTGTGTAGCTTTGTAACAAGTCACAAAATAGGACTAATATCGCATAATCGACACAAACATAAATAGAAACGACGGCAAAACTCGGAAACGAGTATGCTAGACGACGACGATATATATATATAATATATGTGTGTGTATATATGTGCGTGTGTGTAGGTAACATACCTTTCCACCTCCACCGCGGATAGCTTTTATCATTAGTGGAAATCCGATACGATTCGCTTCTGAAATCAATATTTCATCTGTTTGACTGTCGCCATGATATCCAGGAATAACCGGTACACTAGCTTGTGACATGATTTTCTTCGACGTACTGTAAAAACAATAATAATAACTCGTAAATTTACGGTATTCGCTCGTCGAATTATTATAATAACAATAGGTTACACAATATTTTCTATCAAGAACTTATGTTTTAGTCAGTTGTTCCAATATTCTATTAATTACTTTATGCCTACATTCCGATGTTGATTTATTACGTTCCATAAACGAGAACATCTGCTAAACCATAAAAACATTCAAAATTTAATTAAAAGTATTGATATGTAATTTATAGATCAAAATGACGTCTATAAAATTTTAAAAAATCAATCATCGTTTTCAAAATATAAAAATTTATTAAGCAACGTAGAAGAAAGTTATTTATTTTTAAAATATTGTAATGAATTCGATTCTTTAATAATGTACGACTATTCGCGGGTCATATCAACTCTATCAATGTAGTACTAAATTGAATGTTATTATTGGATTCAAATTATTAGTTTGTTTTCAACGACATCATTTTAAGTTCGTACCGTATATTCATTTGTTGACTTGTGATTAAATCTAGAATTCTGTTATCTGGGGCTATCAAAAAATTCCGTAGAACAAAAATATATCCTCGTATTCTGTTTAAACAAAAAACTTAAATATTATCATACAATCTAACTCGATATTAAAATAAAATGTGTTTTCAATAAAAATGGGTATCGTACACATTTATTTTTCTCACCTTCTGACAAGAACTAATACCGTTTTCTCCAACCTGTATTACACCGCATATATCTTACTTTTCTTAACAGTAATCTCGATTTTAGGATGGCTTAGCGATTTTCAACAACCTGGTTTTATACAAATAAAGGTCATAACATGCAGAGAGTTGTCTATTCTAAGTTGATGAATTCTGATTATCAAAACGTTTTAATTACATATACTCGTGTACAAAATAATACGACAAGCAATAAAAAGTATTTTAACTAGCGACAAAATAGTTAATAAGAGAAAAGGAATTATACATACTGTCGATGATTATTGCATTAATAACTACCACAGTTTTAAAGTATACATATTATTTATTACAACAATAACGTTAGGTAACGAAAATTCGAAGAATAAAAATATAAAACGAATATGAAATAATTCGGACATACATTTTTTTTTATCAAACTTTACCTTTTTATACCCATATTCCGTATGGCAGAAGAAGAAGGACCGATAAATATTAAATCACTATTTTCACATAACTCCGCAAATTCTGCATTTTCGGATAAAAATCCATATCCCGGGTGTATCGCTTGACATCCTGTTTCTTTAGCTACATCTACAATTCGATCTTGTTTTAAATAACTTTCTAAACTGGACGATTGACCGATACAATATGCTTCGTCGGACTAAAAGAAAAAAATTATTTTTACTACGACATCTATCATGTTGGCAAACAACATTTAATTCAACTGTACCGAGATATTGTACATTTTTTTTATACTTCGATCACAATTCTTTATTTTATATTTCATAGTATACCAACTTGTAAATCTAGTTTGTAATTTAAAATTCGCCGAAATGGTTATATTAATTCGACTTTGTCACCTATAAATATTACGAATGTGCTTTTAACAAAATATTGTTTTATTTGTGCATGGTAAAATATTAATTACATTTATTTGCAATTTAATTGAAATTACATTAACCAGGAATTGCCTTCAAATGATGACTAAAAACTGTTATTTTAATTACAACAACCGGGTAATATATTACGATCATCAAATCAAAGGGAAATAATTCAATATTTTAATGAGTAAGCGTAATTTTCATTGTATAGAGTAAAAATGTAATATTTTACACCGTCTCGGATAAAAACTGTAAAAAAAAATAATCCGGTATAAAGGATATATTAAACATGTACTTTAATCTGCATAAAATGAAAGCGAAGGCATTATTATAACAAAAGAACCAATAATTATTTATAAAAATCTTGATATTCACGCCAGAAATACTTAAATGTCAAAATATAATCAATATTATAATTTTCACAAGGTTGATTACCTTTATACCAATAAATTTTCAGAGCGACAAAATTCTATTTAGACACATTTAATAACGTGAATTATATTTCTGTAAAAATTTTATCTCATTTAAGCAACAAAAATTTTGTACATTTGCGATATTTATTTAATAAGTTTTGTTTAATTGTATTACATATCACAAAATAATTGACTGAAACAGCTCGTGCCTGACTAAATTACTTACGTATAATAAACAAATTGTTTATTACAATTCACCACATTGTAAAATTCTTAATTGAAAGTCTAAACTTAGTAGCGACTACTTTTTTATCTAACTTCTTTGCGTATATAATATACACTGAATTATAATGAAATTTATTATTCAAAGTTATATTTAAATAAATTACCTTTCTTTTCGTTCTTAATAAATTAAAACGATACACGCCATCGTTACACATAAAATCAATAAAAACTAATTTTTATACCATGGCAACGTTAATGGAATTTTTATCCGCATGGCTATAAACAGCTACTGTTTTAACACCTAATTTTTTTGCAGAACGTATTATACGACAAGCTATTTCCCCACGATTTGCGATCAATATTTTCGAAATATTCTTCATCTTAATTTAAATTAACAATAACAATAATGTAACGATGTTTCAAGTAATCTCACCTCGTTTCAATCATAAAATGAACTTCTAAAAGTGGCAATCTTATCTTCATAACGTCGGATTACGATTTACATAAACAATATAAAGTCGGTTGTCATAATCTAATCAACCTTACGTCGTACTAAATTAATTGATAACGGAACAACAATACTCAATATATTTTTATTCATATTCTGATAAAGATCCCCACCACTACCGGGATAAAAAAACTAAATTCTTAAACAATAGCAACACTAAAGTTTTAACCATTATTTTACTTCACCGTATATGAAAACCGCATTATATAAAAAATTACTGCAACGTGTTTTTATTATAAAAGTAAATTATAAGAATGCACAGGAACTAATTTTTAAAATATTTATTTCTAACGTAGATGATTGAAAATACTTTTATTTTCACGTCTTTAATTTTCAAAGTACCAATTTCCAATATAAAAGAACTACCCCGGGTTTCACATAATTTACATATATATATATACCAACCATTAGAATTTGAAGAATTTATACTGATAATCAACCAGTGTCTCACTAAACCAAAGCCTTATATGTTACAAAATATCAAAATAGAAAATTAATAATAACAACACAATGGTGGACCAACGAATGTAAAAACATAATTAAAGAAAAAAAATAAATACCTTTCCAAAGATATATCAACATTTTGTATATATATAATTTTTATTACTTTATCGTGTTTCTAGTACATCGTTCGTGTTTCACGTGCTGACGGTAGAAACTGGTTGTATAAATTTTTTTCTTTTATTTTTTTTACATTATTTCTAAATTATTATATTACTTACTTCACGTATTTTATTTAAATATAGTGCTTATCCACACATATTTCTGATATGGAGATAGATAGTCCAGGGGATAAAGACCCCCGGATCGAATAAATGACTGCTTGAACAACAGTATTGGTTGTAGTAGTAGTAGTATTAATAATAGTGTTAGCAGTGGTAATAGTGGTAGTAATAATGATGATAACAGTAAGATCGATAATGAATTTATTAAGAATAATAATTTTAGTAGTGATGCCTTTAATAATGGTAATAATTCTATCGATAATATTCGCAGCACTGTTAATGAAAAAATTCTCATATACTCGCCTTCGATGCATTCTGGTCCTTATGTGGTTTTGATAGAGGCTAAAGATCAAAATATAGGCAATTTCAATCCCTTGGCCATTTGCAAATTACTAGCATCCTCTGATGGTCTCAGCTATTTTACCCGAAGTGGTCGCAACCGAATTAAAGCTACTTTTTCCGCATGTTCTGCTATGAATTCATTTCTTTTAAATATCAACGGTAAACACAATTTAAATACGTTTATTCCTAACAGTCTGTTATATCGTTTCGGAGTTATTCGCGACGTGCCGACTGATATTTCAACCCAAGACTTGCAGGACGGGATCGAAAGCTCCGTTGAGGTTGTTGACTTACGCCGGATTCATAGACGTCAAGATACTACTCTTATTCCCACTCGTACGGTCGAAATTAAATTTCTAGGAAACATTTTACCCGAGTTCATATCTGTGTACAAGTTGAGGTTCGAGGTACAACCAAGTATCAAACCTCCCGTATTATGTAGAAATTGTTTCCGTTACTCACATGTTGCCACTCAATGTCGCTCTAGACCAAGATGTCCTAATTGTACTGGAAATCATTTTATTTCATCTTGCCCGCATCCCAAAAATGAATCAGCGCCTTGCTTTAATTGTAACGACTTACATTTCACCACCAATCATTCATGCCCATATTACCGGGAACAATATAAAATTAATAAAATAGTAGCCTTCAATAATGTATCCCGAACTGAAGCCATTAATATTTCCAAATCCAGCCTAGTCAGTAAAGCCTTTACGTTTGGGGATGCAGCCTCCTCTATTACTCATTCTGTAAACAAGCCAGCTTTACCTAAAAATACCAATACATCTCGTCATCACTTCACTAAATACCCCTCTCCGAATCGTTTTCGCAGCCTAATTATCGCCACCAACAAACAATTTCCAAGCTATAATCACTTACTTTCCTTCCCATCGAGACAGTCCCCTCCTGCCTACCTCCAACAATCTTCTTCAAACATACCAAGTCAAAGTAACTTTTCTCAATCTAAATTTAATCAAGTTGACATATCCTCTCCCACCAAAGCCCCCTATCCGGATCATGCTACACAGCTTAATCTTAACACATCTGACGGGTCCCCTCCTACAAAATCCTCCTTAAACAATATCTCTTCACAACATAACCTCAGGGAACCTAACGCTGCCTTACGTAGAGGCGCTTCCTTTGCCTCTTCTTCCTCCGATTCTAATTCCGATACCAATAAACTTCCTCATCACAGTAAACAAAGTAAAGTCCGTATCGTCCACTCTGCTCCTTCTAGACCTTCCGAAATTAAATCGCAACCTACATCAACTCGTTTCAAACAACTCAAAAATTAAAGTATACACCCTTAATGCTAACTCACCCCCACAAATTCATTATATCACCTACAACTCTTGCGAACGCCTTTTAACCTTCCAATCTCTTCCTCTCTCTATTTATCCATTTGGAGATTTATGTTCATATGTATTTATGTATGCATATGTGTGTGTGCGCGTGTGTGTATGTGTGGTGTGCGTAAAAGCTCCACTATTTATGTAGGTGTGTGCGTCCTCATGTACATATGTATATGTGCGTTAGTACGTGCATGCATGTATGTTGTATATCTCATTTTCCTCTTACTCTACCATTCTACCCATCTTACCCTTCGATCACTTCTATTCTCACCTTTAAGCATTGCTCGACACCATATTTTTGGTTTGATCCATGCCACTCCACGTATCTACATTAGCTCCATTTTTCCATATATATCACTGCTCCTTACTTCTCCCATTGTTGATGATTAAGATTCTGCAATTGAATGCTCGTAGCCTACCTTGCAACAAACCAAACCTAGAAATATTTTTACGAGACAAGAACTTTGACATTTTACTTATCTCTGAAACGTGGTTATCTCCATCCACAGGTTTTTCCATCCCCGGATTTTCAATCTACAGACAGGATAGGGTCGACGGTTATGGCGGTACCGCCGTGCTGGTTAAGCAACGCATCCCACATCATCTTCTTCCCGACCATTTCGTTAACTACTCAAATCAGTTGCATAACATAAACTCAATAGGAATCGCCGTTACTATCAATAATACTGCAGTCAATATACTGTCCATCTACATGCCTCCCCTACACAGAATCAATGTGCAAGCTTTCGGAACAGCCATTGAGTCTTTAGCCTCGACACATCTCATTATTGGGGGCGATTTTAACGCTCACCACCCCAGCTGGGGCTGTAGTTCATTTAATCTTAATGGTACAGCCGTTTTACAAATTGCCGATCAATATTCACTGAATATTCTAAACAATGGGATTCACACCACGCTTCCTACTCCTCAATTTTCATCCAGTGCATTGATCTTATCCTCTGTTCTCCCATCTTATCTTTTTCATGCAACTGGTCGGTCATCCCCTTCTATCTGGGTAGTGATCATCTGCCAGTTTGTATTTACCTCCAACACCCCGGCGGGGATACTACTTCATCTTCTACCCCTTCCTCTATACCGCGCACCAAAAAAATCAATTATGATTTATTCTCTTCCGTTGCTGACAATCTTTTCTTCAGCTTTCCGTCAAATCTCTCCTCCCCCGAAGTATATGATCTCTTTCTATCCATCATCCATGATTTAGTTTCCGCCTCCACTTGTAATAATTCCATTTACCTAGGTAAGAAACTTCCCGTCAGATGGTGGACGAAGCAATGTTCCTTCCAGATAAACAAAAGGAATCAGGCATTCCGCATCTTTCGGAAAAATAAAACCGTATCCAATTTTATCGAATTTAGGAAGATCAATGTCCAAACCCGCCGGTTATTAAATCAGACTAAACGGGATTCCTGGAGACGATTCTGCTCATCTTTTAACAGATCCACACCGTTATCCAAAATCTGGGAACAATGTAAAGCGTTTAAATATCGAGCTCTTTCTGTTTCTACTCCCTCTACTGATCACGAACATTGGTTTGACGAATTTGTCAACCGCGTTTCACCTCCGTACGTACCTTCCCTTCATCAAACCAACCCTTTCCATTTCATATCTGCTTCCCCTTCAAACATGTTGGATATGCCTATCACGATGAGAGCTCACACATATATTAGAAAATAAAAGGGATACTGCCCCAGGCCCTGATTTAATATCATATAAAATGCTTCAAGCTTTGTCAACCCGTTCTTTGAATTTCCTTTCCCAAATGTTCTCCAAATTTCTACAAGAAAACTTTATTCCTCAGGACTGGCTAACCTTCAATATTACCCCTGTTCACAAATCTTCAAAACCCAAACATTTGGCTACTTCGTACCGCCCCATTGCTCTAGCTTCCTGTGTTCGAAAACTTCTTGAATCTGTCATCCGCTATCGTTTAGAGTGGTGGTTGGAAAATAATAAAATTCTCCCTAATTTTATTTATGGCTTCCGCCCCCAATATTCAACTGCTGATTGTCTCTCCTTTCTGACATCTAACATATACAAAACATATATAGATAAAGGTTTCTTGTTAGCCACATTTCTGGATCTCACCACAGCTTTCAATAACGTCAACATCAGCTTTCTGCACCAACGCCTCTTATCACTTAGTATTCCACATAATCTCGCAACTTATATTTGTAACCTATTTAAAATCAAACATTTACACTTCCGGCACCCTACACTCCAACATCCGCTGCACCGCACTACTTACACTGGTCTCGCACAAGGTTCTGTTCCTAGTCCCATTTTATTTAATATCTATATTATGCACGATTTAAAACCTCCGCTTCCCCATTCATCCCATCTCATCTCCTATGCGGACGACCTGGTCCTCTTTCAACATAGCAATAATCTTGACCTTATTACGCAATATTTAACACATGATATCATAACTTTAAGTAACCGTTTTAAATTTTCCGATCTTTCTATTAATCCCAGCAAATCTGCAGCTATCGTGTTTTTCCTCAATCGGCCTACCTATTCTCCTCAATATATTCCGGTTTATAATGACCGCATCCCTATAGTAACGCAATTCACCTACTTAGGACTGACGTTAGATCAAAAACTTACTTGGAAACCGCATATAGACTTCCTTATTTCGGTCACCCTACAATCCTCTAATATCCTAAGATCCCTCTCCTCAACTGTCTGGGGTGGAGATCCCGTTTCTCTCCGCATTCTATATATTTCCTTAATTCGTTCCAAAATTGACTACTGCTCCTTCCTGTATGGTAATGACTCCCGTCACCACTTAACCAAATTGGATAAAATACAAAACCTCTATATGCGCTTAATTTTAGGCTCTCTTTGTTCTACTCCTATTTCATTTCTTTCCTCCGAGTCTCATATTGTTCCTCTCTCCCTCCAACGTAAAAATTTATCCTTCCGATTTATCTCGAACTTAATAAACAAGTTAATTCCTTCACTTCCAATTTTTTAAAAATTTTCAGAAAATGGCGTTTCAATCGCTCCCGTATTCCACTACTCTCCACTGCAGCTTATAAATACCGGACGTACAAGTATCTTATCCTTCCATCTCGTTCCACAATTTACTTTACTAATTCATATCATGCCAATCTTTTTAACATCTCCATTGACACCTCCTCCTTCTCCTCCCATCATATCTTCCCATCCTGATCTTAATGCTTTCATACAAAATTACCGGCCTAATCATGTACATGTATTTTCAGATGGATCCAAATTTCCCGGTCGGTCCGTTACGGGAGCATTCTATATACCGCAATATAATATCTCCAAATCATTCATTTTTCCTCAGTTCAATTCAATTTTCACTGCTGAGGGCCTAAGCATCCTTAAAACTCTGCAATTCTTATCACGTTTAGATCACCATTCCTCCTCCCTATACTTAATCTTATCCGACTCCCTAAGTTTTCTCCTCGCATTGAAGCATTCCTCCTTTCAACCTAATTCCAATTATCTTCCCTTGGCAGTGCGACAATTGACTTATTTACTATTCAGCCGCGGCATCTTAATATCATACGTCTGGATTCCCGGTCATTCCGGAATTCATGGCAATGAGGTTGCCGACACTCTGGCCAAGGAAGCCATTTTCTTCGGCTCTCTGGTGCCGGCAATTTCCACCACAGACCTGATATCTCTTGCCAATATGGATATATCCTACGAGTGGTCATCGTGGCCAGTTAGTTCTTCCACCCCTAGATATTATCTGGCCACATCACCTACTCCCTGGTACTTTAATTTGTCCAACATACACCTCAACTTCCGAAAATTTATTACAACCATCACCCGTTTACGTTCTGGACACAATCGTCTTCCGGCTCACATGTTTCGTATTGGGATTTCCAGTTCCCCATATTGTTCCCATCCAGCCGATTCACAAATTATCGCCGATGAAAACCACATCCTTTTCAATTGCAGTTTTTACACACCTGACCAACTCGCACTCCTGAATTCCTTAATATCCATCGGTTATCGTCCTCCTTTCTCTATCACTTCCTTAATTTTTTCTAATGACTCCCGTGTTTTCCTCCTTCTTTACAAATTCTTAACCAATTGTAATATCAATGTATAATAACTATTTATCAACACGTTAGTGGGTTGTGATTGCTCCTCAGCAGTGGCCAAAAAAAAAAAAAAAAAAAAAATTATATATGTAAGAAAACAATTTTATTAATGAGTTATGTTATGGAACATAAAAAAATATTCTTTTGCCCCCCCCCCCCAAAAAAAAAAAGTTGTTTTCAAGTCGGCGCACCTGATCAAACACGATTCGACGTGAATAAAATGATTGAATGAAATATAAATTTTCTGATATTTCTATAAAACCTATTTGTATTTTCTGAAATTTATATAAAATCTACTTGTATTTTCGGAAATTTATATAAAGCCTACTTCTAAGAGGCTTGTTAATGACATGATTATCAGAAATTATTATAAAAGTTCAATATATTTTGCGTATAAAAACGAGTTATAAAAATGAAACCCTATATTTATTATACTGCTTACAGACGACGCATTAAATATTTTTGCGATGATTTTTTGTTTAATTTTCCGTGTTTCTTCTTTTTATTTATTAAATTTATATCATAATAATTTTTACTTTTAAAAAATGAAGAGGACATTTGTTACGGTGCATTTATTTTATGTTACTATAACTTTTTAAATTTATCATCAAATATAAGCATTTTTACATTAAATAAACATCGTAAATGTAGGTTTCTCGTCACCATTAATTTATTATTACGTTACACGATATTACGAGTGTAAACGAAAATATACAAGGCGAATTTAAGTACTTGCGTTATACATGAAAATGCGGCTAATTCGTAATAATTTTATTAGTTTCACGTTTATTATTAATTTAGTTCAGTTATATTTCTTATAAATTCTGTATACAGACGAGTACAAGTAAATCCTTCTATACATGCTGAACGTTAGTTTCACGGCGATATTTTTGTTCGAATTAAAAGTTCGACGATAATGGAAATTCGTTTAGAAAATGACGGCAAAGTTATCTTTAACGATAAGCAACAATCAAATGATTAATTTACTAAACAACAACCAGATATAAAAATACCCGAACGAGAGATAAAGATTGAAACTTAACCATCCATCGGTACAAACGTTATTTATGTCGCGTACGTTTAAATCGTTCAGTTTAAAAAGTAGACAAATTATTTCCGTAGGCTTATTCGTTCATGATTTTTGGCGTATCGATTCTTTCTACACTAATTTAATGCTTACGTTATCAAGTAATTAATAAAATCGGGTACGTAACGTAAAATGCGTGTAAATATTATTAGCGCAATTTTTTTTATCGTTAAATATTTCGGATTTTCTTTTTTTTTTTAAATTATAAACAAATAATTATTAATTCGAACCGTGTGAAATGTAGTGATTTTTTAAAAATAAATAGACAGAAAAAAAAAGGTAGTTAAAATCACTAAATTTTTATATATAAAAAGACTACAAAGCTTTTCGGCTATATAACCATTATCAAGTGGATGTAAAAAAAAATAAATATATATAAAAATATATACGATTTACGTAAAAGGAAAACCAACCGAAACTAAAAGTAAAATGTAAGACTTAATTTATATTAACAAAGTGAAAAAACAGATTTGATTATAAAATAATCTGATGCTGGATCTTTTACTGAAATTCACTATCAGATTATTTTATAATCAAAATTGTTTTTTGCTATTTTTGTAATATTGTACATCAAAATGAAGTATTTTCTTACGTTTTATACCTGTTTCTTTTTCCATTTTTTATGTTCATTTGATAATGGCTAAATAAAATATAAATATATATACAAAGTTTATATTAAAGGAAAAAACAAAAAATAAAATAAATGAAAGAAAATATTTAATTTTGGCGCGCAAAAATTAGCAAAGTGGAAAAACAGATTCGATTACAATCTGATAGTATATTTTAAACCATATTCGCTATCAGGTTATTTTATAATCACATTTGTTTTTTGGCTTGACTATTCTTTTTTTTACATATAAATTAAATATTTTCTGGCATTTTCTTTTATTTTTTGTTTTTTTTTCTTTTATATAAATTGTATATATATTTTTTATTTTAATTTTTTTAATAAAAAACCTCTGTAGTCTTTTTATATACAAAAATTTGGCGATTTTAGCTTTTTTTTTTTCTGTTTAAATAATTATCAAACTTGGACGATTGAGTTCGTTTTAAAGATAATCCTATTCTTTCGAAAGAGCAATAAATGTTACCAACGTTCGAAACAGGTAAAACATTCGTAATTATAGAAATAAAAATAAACAATATGGACTAAAAAAAATATTTTTAACGAAACGCGGAAATAGTTATATTATATGCATAATCGGGAATTTTAGAATAAAACAAAAAAGTGTTATTATATAAATAATATTTTTAAGAATTCACGTTTGCATTGTATTCTTACAAATTCGAACAAATGATTGCATAATTATTACGCCTTTAAATATCGCACAAACGTTTTATTTTCTAAACTAAGTGTTAATGCTTCAGTCACGATGTTCCTTATACGGTAGTTGAAATTTTAATACTAGCGCAGAATTGTACATTTTCCGCTTTATAACGAACGTATCATTTATAAAATTATTTACATAAATATATCTAAAGTCACGTAAAAACAGTTATCTCCCGTATAAAATTTATAACTTGACGACAAAATGTTACAATATAAGACTGAAAGAGTTGATCAAATTATTTCGGCGTAAAATTCGTCCACTATAATTAAGAATATAGATATGTAGAGAAAAATCAGAAATTTCTTTTAAAATATTACAGTTACTTTAATTGATTTCAGGATAATTAAGAATATCTGTTTTGAACATAAAGTAAAAGGTTTACCTATCCCATTCAAACGTTTGCAGTTTCCAATTCGCTCGGCATTTGCTAATTGATAAGTCACAAAGTCAATGTCCATTTATGGCTTAGATTTTAAAAATCCGTGCTTTCCTCACAGGCAATTATATGTTGCGTGTACGAGGGTTGGTAAACCAACCAGTTTGTTTGTATACAACCCTCAGGAATTAACTAAAAATATTGTACATCCAATGGAATTTCGATAAATTATTATTTTTTTTTACACGTTAAAAAATAGTTCGAATTAATTTTTTTTTACACCTTCAATTAAAACACGTTTAAGTTTCTACTTAACACAGCATCTACATTCAACTTAGCTCATAATAATACACATAGTAGTCGCACGCTATCTATTGGTCGAATTAGGTACGTTTGAAATTTTCTTTAATCCCTAATAATGTATTTCACGCGTAGGATTATGTAAGTACTCTCCGATGTAGAGAGTGTACGTACGTGTGCCTGTGTAGGTAATTTTAATTTTTCCCTGTTTATACATTCCAGCGTGAATTGTGAGTGATTGTGTTTATGTTTACGTGTATACGTAGTTGTATAAATGTGTTTTTTTTTTATATGTAGGGTGACCCAGAGAAGACGGACGGTTTTGTTATTCTTACTATTCCACCAAAATTTTTGAATGAAATTTTATTTAAAAGTATGGAAACGAGAGATTAACTTACAATCGTTTTTAGAAAATTTTCGAAGACTTTTTCTAGCATATAGGTCGTTGAATTTTTGAAATTTCTTCAGAAATCCGAGTTTTCAAGTCTTCTAGTGTACGTGTTTCGTAATACTCTCAAAAAAAAAAATTGCGTAACTCTGAATTTTTTTCGAAACTCTCTTTAAGGTTCCACGCGAAACGCGCGCTCCTTCTTATTATAGGATGCCGTGATAAATTAGACAAAAACAAATCTCTCAGGTGTAAGTTAAAAGTGGAGCTAGCGGTTTAATTTGTAGCAGTGTTATCACCAACTGTGCTATTAAAAAAACAACACATCCGTTTTCTCTCGATCATCCCCTATCTTACTTTTACAATTTAGTACGATTTATTTTTAAATTTATTTGCGATTCAATTATTTACTTCACGATGTTCGCAAATTTAATTAACATTTAATAATATCTATATATGAATAATACGGATTTCGTAACGCAGAACGATATAAATAAGAGAAATATGTCGAAAGAAATAGCGGTAACTCGAACGACTTTATTTTCGAATTTCAACAAATTAATCGAGGAACATAACGTGTTGTTTGAATCGTCGTTAGAAACGGAAAAGCAATTTCTACGTTACGTTCGAGATCAAGAGCAGCGTCGTCTTAAATTGAAAGAATACGAACGAGAATGTCGAGAGATGAAAATAGTCTTGCAGAACGTCAGTAACGAAGCGATCGGCCTGCAAAAAAAATTGGACACGGCCAGAAAGATGATAGACGAAGAAAAGAAACGATATTACGCGTGCGTCGACGAAAAATATCGATTACTCGAACAACTGGAATCGGTACGCGCTTTCCTAGTATCGAACGATAGTGTCGACGCCACGTCGATAATAATACGATCGAAATTATCGTCGATATTCGATAACGTCCTATCTAAATATCCGGATTTTTGTAGTGGTCGACGAAAACGAATTGATTTAGACGCGACGTTTTCAAATCGATCTTTGACCGATAATTATTCGTCCAGTCTGTCTAGTAGCGCCGACGAAATCAGTCATCATCATTATCAACGGTACAATTGTAATTTACGACGACACCGATCTTACAGCAGCGACGAATTTATACCGATCGATAGTTGCAGTTCGAAATGTTCGACCGCCAGCATTAGTAATAATAATCGTAGAAAAACGATTTTAGAATCGATTTATAATCGACCGCATAAATTCGCGCCGAAATTATCGATATTGTTGGAAAAATGTTTAGTTTGCGACGCTAGCGTATTGTTTAGACAGCAATCGGTTAAATGCGATCGATGTCACGTACATTGTCACTTCGACTGTTCTCGACAATTGCCTATACCGTGTTTTCGATTATTCAATCATCAAACGGCTTGGTCTTTGTATCACTATCCGAACGTGGTACCGTTAACTAGTTACATTCTGCACGATGATATTCATAATAATAATAATAATAATACTCGTTATTCGGAAACCGGAGTACCTTTGATACCGGGAATGTTGATATATTGTATAAGGGAAATCGAAAATCGATTACCGGTAGTCGGTTTGTATCAACAACAAACCGTTACCAGCGACAAAAAACAACCTGTAATAATTAAACAAAAATTTTTTATTTCTAGTAATAATAGAGAACAAACGAATCTATACAACGCCGATACTCATTTATTATGCGGTTTGATTAAACAGTTTTTTAATTCGTTATCGCATACGCTGATTCCGTACGAAATAGCGTTATCGATCGACGATAATATTACGCCCGAAAAAACGCCCTTAGAAGTGAAAGATTATCGAATTGTAACGGATCGATTAGACAAACCGACTAAGCATACTTTGGCGTTTTTAATGTCGCATTTGCAAACTATCGTCGACGATCGCAAATGCCGGACGTCCGTAGAAAATTTATCGACGATATTCGGTCCGATATTAGTCGGTTTAGGTACGGCGGCCGCAGAAAATTCGCAAGAAATTAAACGTCGTATGCGCGTAGCTAGTAACGTAATAACCGAAATGTTGAATTATCCGAGAAATTTCTGGTTGGATATTATCGAACAAAACTAACGTAATTAATTCGTCGTAAATTCGTTTTTTTTTTTTAAATATTATTTTTTATTAATTAATCTTTTAAAATATTTTTTATTTATTATTTTTTTTATTATTTTTTATTCATTAATTTTTGGTTATTATTATTTTTAAATCAAATGTATTTACGCATCAACGTTATAAACAAAAAAGGATTAAATAAAATTTCTAACAAAATAAATGTACTTTTGCGTGTAGTATAACCAAACCGAATCAAATTTATTTGAATAATATAGTAAAAATTTTATAAATGTATTTACAATTATTTACCGCAAATATTTACGCATGTGTGCAAGTTTGAAGTACATACAATCGTAGTACATGCCTCCAGTTTAAGAGGGACTATAGGTGGCTTCAGCCCTATCCCGTTGAGAAACAATTTTTTTTTGCATATGCGCGAAATTTAAACATAAATAGAAAAAATCCAAAAACTATACACCTCAAAAACGTTAAACACACATAGTCCAACTCGCCATTAATCCAAAAACCATAAACCCAAAAACCGTAAACCACAAGACGTTAAACCCACGTAGCCCAGCTCGCTGTTGAGATGAAACTCTAAACGTAAAAATACCCATGAAAAGGTTGCCTAATCGGAAAAAAAGTTAATTTCAGCTTTTTCGTTAAGTGTAGAAATATTATCAAATAATTATCTGGAGTACTTTACACATTTTACACTAGAAGAGATGTCAAAAAGGAGCGTAAAATTTATTTTCGATATAAAAGTTTGAGCTTAAAAGTTTTGGGTTATGTGGGTTTAACGTCTTGGGGTTTACGGCTTTTGTGTTCGTGGTTTTTGGATTAATGACGAGTCGAGTTATGTAGGTTTAACGTCTGGAAGTGTTTATAGATTTGTGGTTTTTCCCTGAAGGTACCTGATAAGACAATATAGACAAATATACCCATCAACGCGCAATAACCTAGCGTGCATAAATACACATCCTCAAGCACTTACATATTCTTAATGTACACAATTAAGCCAACGTATATACCCATATATGCGTTCATATATGCTCACGAACATTAAAGCGTGCTCGGCGGTATATACTTGCTCATTCCAAAACAACACTAAAATTGTTAATTTCTGTTCACATATGCGCGGATAGCGTGATCCGTGAATTGCATAGTTAAAGAGATGCGCTGTAGTGCTAAATGAAAATAACTTATTTATAATCTTTATGAAAAAGTCATATGCAAATACACGGCCTAGTATATATCCATATACACATACGCATCCAAGCTGCTTATCCAAATTTGTAAGGAAAGAAGCCATCTCCACCTCCCTCTCTCTCCCTCTATTGAGGACTTAATTTATACCATATAGGAGTTTCTGTGCTCTGTACACGATCATTATTATTATCGTTATTATTACCGTTTTTTATTATATTTTTATTGTTCTTTATCATCATCATCATCATTTTCATTACCATTATCGTTATCATATTATTATCAGTTGTATTGTTTTTATGCGTATCTCCGAAGCGTTGTAACGAAATTTATCTCCTCTAGAATTCCCGTTTTAAATATTTTCGAAGTATTTACACGAAAATTTTAATAAACATTGATAGAAAAAATTAGTTATTAACAAAAAATACCGAATCGTTTATTGGTCCTCCAATTTATACGGAATGAACTACTTAAATATGATTGGCGCACTCTGATGAACAAATATAAACTATAAGTAACTATTACTTTTCAAAGATGACGCTGGTTTCAGTTTCAGTTCTTATCAGAAAAAAATATTTATACAGGCGTGTTCACTGAGTGATATTTTTGTTTCATATTAAAACGCGAACTAAGGTATTGTTATAATTACATATTATTGAAATAAATTATTAAATAAAAAAAAGAAGAAAAAAACCATTTCATTTCATAAACTATTTCAATATGCCCCAGTTATTTTCCTGACGAAGTATTAGTGTATATATATATTATCCATATCGTTATTGCTCGGTTACGTGCATCGTGAACTATCATCTGATGTTTACAATATGTCTCCATCTCGATTTTCCACCGACCGTATTAGATCCTCGGCAGATATCCAGTCCATCTCTTTATTCGGTTCACATATCGGTTTGAATCCTCTTCTCCTTCTACCTACCATTTTTCCTTGTATTATAATTTTCTCTTTGGAGCCATGCCGAAGAACCGTGTTATTCGTTTACAGTTTGCTGGAAGTAGGCGTTTTCAATCTTTAACTTCAAGTTCCTTTATCCCAGATGCGCGTTGTTTTTTTTTTTGCCGTCCAATGTATCCGTAGTACACGTCTAGCATGTTATCTCGACGCCTTCAAGTCGCTTACTGATCAGATACAGTTTCGTACGCGTACTTATTCTATCATCATTTTTCTAAATTGGCTAAAGCATTCTTAGCTATTCCTATTCTTTTTTTTATTTAATTTTCACATTTTCTTCTATATTATATATTTGAGCTTATAGTTTATATTGTCTGATGTAGTAATATCTTTTAAGCATTTTGATGGTTGAGAAATTTTATTTCGTCTCTTTAAGCAGCATTTGAGCAGATTCAATTTTAATCTTGCTTCTTTACTGTCATGTTCTACCCTGCTACAATCTCTATTTCTGACGTCGCTACAAACGTTGTACCGTCGGCATATCGGAGATTTGATATTTTTCTTTCACCATCCTAGTTTTTCATTACCTTCTCGATTATCCATTCTCCGTATATATTTATTGAAAAGAGGTGGCGACAGGACACATCCTTGTCTAACCGCCCTTTCTCACTGGAAAAGGCTCTGAAATAGCGCTATCAGTTCTTACGTATACCTTATTATCTGTATATAATGTTCTTATTATTCTTATGAGATGATTTGGTAGTCATATATTTTGAAATATTCTCCACAGTCGATCCTTTCTGACGTTATCAAAGGGTTTGGAATAATCAAGTGAACATATAACTGTGGGTATGTGGTATGCATGACTTTTTCTATTATTTGTCTTATATTTTGTATTACTTCGACCTGGTATGAAACCAACCTGTTCATTCGAATGTATATGGGAGTATATACGACTTCAACCGTTCTTGTATTATATAAAATATTACTCTACGGGCATGATTTATTAGTAAAATTGTTTTGTAGTTAGTACACGCATATTTATCACTTTCTTGTATAAAGGAATATAAATGGATTCTTTCTAACATTAATTGTATATATTTCTTTGTGATATTTTATCCGGACTTTTTAACTTTAATTTCATCTTCGCTATCAAAGCATTGTAATCGCTTCCACAATCCATTCGGCGGCTTGTTTGAACATTTTTTATAAACATATTCCATCTAGATATAATAAGTACGTAATCTATTTGATTGCGCTAGAGTCCGTCCGGTGATCACCATGTATATAACCGTCACGGGTGGTGTTAAAAGTCGGGTGTTAGTAATATATAATTTATTTTCAATGCAAAATTCTATAAGTTCCTCCCCTCTTTCGTTCCTGACTACTAGACCATATTTTCCTTAAACCCGGCGTAAATATTCGTCATTTTTCATTGCGACAACTTTTGCATTGAAATCTCATTTTTTACTATATACTTTCCCATAAAAGTTGTCAATTTCTTCTTGTGTTGACGTTGACGTTTATACTACGATCACATTCAGGTTGACAGAAGTTATCTGAATATTTATTGTAAGTATTCTGTCGTTTACTGCCGCATATCTCAATACCGGATGTATTATGTTTTTATTTATTACGATCGCTACTTGGTTAATAGTCTAGTGTTCATTACTAGAACGAATAACTAAATTATTGTTAATCGATGTGAAGTATCCTGTGTTGTTGCAATGCGTTTTAGGCAGTCCAATGATTTTTTCTGTCATGTTTTCTACTACCTAATGGTTACCGATTTAACTCATTGACGTTCGATGTATCTATCGTACTTTTGTTGAATCTATTCCCACTTTTGTTGCATATTTTGTATGGCAAAGCTGCTATTTCTCCACAGCCAGTCACTAATTTCTCAAACACGGTCCTGGTTTCGTGGAGCCGAATGCCACAGTTTCCTTTCTGAGGCTTTTCATAATTTTGATGATAGATTTTCCTTGGATGATTATCATGGTAGGGCCCCTCTTCTTTCTGCGACGAAGTATTACAGTCGGTTGAGTTAATATGTAATTTCCGCCCGTTAGTATCTGTGGTATCCAGCCTTTAGAGAGAAGTTAAAATTAAGTTTCAGTAGTCTGGATCCAGTAATGACGTATAGCTGCCATATGTATGTTGCTAATAAATAAATAGTATTGTAAAGTTTTCAGGCGGTATAAACTCGCTGAGAGAGTGCGTGTCATAGGATTTCTGCAGAGTTTTAGTAAACAGGTCTTCAAACTGTCCATCCGCATCCTTGTGTCTTCTTGCCCTGTTACTAGTGGAACCGTTCGCTGAAGACTAGACTAACGTGGTATTTTTATAATAAACACCCGTATAAAATTTATTATTTTGCGTCGAAATTTAATAATGCGCGATTGAGTGGGTTAAAAGTAAATACAATATGGAAATTAAAAATAAATATATTTCAGACTACATCGCGTGCGAGTAATTAAACGCGCGATGTATCGATTAGTAAAAGTTGGACGTGTACCAAACAGTAAACGGGAAAGTGAAAATTACACCAGTAAAATCGTTAGTACTCACGATTTTTTAAACCTGAACAACAAAGCACAACACTGAACGTAGATACATTGAATCTCTCTCGAGCTTTGGTACGAATGCTGCGAGTTCTGTGCACAGTCAGTTAGAGTTTTATATTAATTGAAATCGGCGAACCTAAGAAGAGGTGCTCTTCATCTAGAGAAAACTGTGTGGAAAACACAAATTTAGTGGGAAAGGCTTCGGCAAAGGTGTTCGTGAAGCGTACAATACAGACGGATGGCGTAATTGTTTCATAAATGACGACAGTGTTTCCGGGTAACCATGTCCCTTCTGTGGTCGTACGATTCGAGGATAGATATTATTCTACAAGAATTAATTATTATAAATTTAAAAAACCGAGAAAGTAAACAAAAATAAATATCAACTTGTTTATTCCATTAACGGTAAAAATCGAATACAAGTTGCATCCGTGTCGTACGTATAAAATTCGTATAGGTGTCCGTGTATAGTGTTCGAATCGTATTTACTCTCATAGTCCTGGTATTCGATTTAAACATCATATATATATATATATATATATATATATATATATATATATATATATATATATATATATATATATAATGTATATATTTATTTATAATGCATACATGTATACATAATATTTGTCCAGAATTAACATTTAGCGACAGTCTGACATTAATAAGACTCCTTTTTCTTTCACTATTTTTAAGTGTTTTTTTTTTTTTTTATATTTTTATCTATAACTAGAAACCCTCGAACTGTGATTTCTTGTAGGAGTTGAATTTGAAATACATCGCTAATTGCTTTTTTAAGTTATCTTGTATACGTAATTGACTATATATATATATATATATATATATATATATATATATATATATAATACACATATATATTTCTATACAATACATGCATATACTGCTCCACAGTTATTTTTTTTCATTAGCACGAGTACGTGCGTGTATGTGTGTGTGTGTGTGTGTGTGTGGTTGTGTTGTCAACTCGTCAATACAACCTTCGTATAATTATGCGCATAAATAATTACATTAAAATTCGTTGGTCGATAGTTTTATTCGAATTTAACTCGGTAATAACTGTTTTAAAGGACAGACAAATAACTACATAGTTAGATTGGTAAACGTGCAGATTGATTAATAGATGATAAAACGACAAATAGATACGGTGACAGAGGAATCGACGAAGACAGATATAGAAGAATAATTCAGTCGAGAATTTTTATCTTGTTCTGGTTAAATTTAATTATACGGAAGGATAACGTCATCATTTTTTTAGACCATTAAATCTAAAAAAATCGATATAATACGAATTTGCGGAACTGATCGATACAATTTAACACTTTCAGTCTCGATGTCCGCCATGACATGAAAATTTAACGCTAACAAAGTTTTTAATTTTCTAGTTGACGCGAAATACTTTACTAATTAATAAATTAATAAATTGTTTTTATCTTTTTTTTTTATTATTATTTCAATTTTTTTTTCTTTATAATTTTGGTTGATATTCCATCTACTTTAATTCTTGACAATGCCCACTTGTTATTCCTAAATTACATGTTATCCAAGCGGTCGGTGTTGCACTTGCAATAAACAAAATGGATCCAGTATATATTTTCTCTCTTCATCGCCCACCTGGTGTGTCAAATTCTCTTATAGCCCAAATGTGAAGGGAGTTATGAGAGAAAACAAGAACGATGTAATAGAAATGGTGACGAAATTGGTAAGGAGTTTAATAGCTGTAATAACATCGAGGTTATCAAGTAAAAAGCCGGCAGAAGTGCACTCTGTAGTGAAAGATGTGTTGCATAAACCGGCTCAAAAAACATCGATCAAATTAGAAGAATCAGTTTTAGGTAATGAATCTACGATTTCATTGAAGGCGGATTTCTCGGTGTCCCAGTACCCACAAGAAAGATACAAATATAACCGAGCACTGCAGACGATTAAGTTTTAACATGATGAACGAAATCAATGTATCTCACGCATTCCATTTGTTTTCTATAGCCTTCAGAACGCTCTTTGAGAGAGGTAATTACCCGGAAGATTAGGTAGTAAAATTATATTATTCTAAGGTTAGGACACTGATGTAACATCTTTCTGCTTCAGGACATGAAACAATACATACACACACATACACACGCATATATATATATATACATAGACCCCGGATCCAAATAGCGTGGATGAAATGGAAACAATTAACTGGGATATTCTGCGACAAAAGCATTCCGATACATCTTAAAGGGAAGATTTATAAAAAGGTTATTAGACTTGCTATGTTATATGGGGCTGAATGCTGGTCGACGACTGCAAAAATGGGACAAAAGTTCCACGTGGCTGAAATGAAAATGCTACGCTGGTCACTCGGCTACACACGCTTTGACCATGTTAAAAATGATCACATAAGAGAGCATATCATTCGCTACAATCTCCTTTGTCTGTATAGTTCGGAATTATGACTGCTTTTTGGAAGCGTCTTGGGATGTATTTATCCTTCTACATTACAGCGAACTGCCAACATACGTCGAGAAGTAGCGTTGATCAGAGATAAGAAATATTTCGCAACAGGCGACCAGCTGCCTATTACTGCTGTAGTTGAGCTGCAACAACGGTTAAAATCAAGAAAGTCACCTTGGACCTAAAATTTGGGTAATCTAAATGACACCATTTATGTATTTCAGAAATGGCTATGCGCCTGGAAAGACTATCAAAAATGCACGACTGATGAAGGATCCTACTGAGGAGGTGCAAGGAATGGACCTACCTCAGAAACAGTGGCGAATCCTAAATCGACTTAGAAAGGGACAAGGTAGATGCGCATATATTATGCAGAATTGGGGAATGGCGGAAATAACAACCTGTTCCCTGAGCAGACACTGAAACACATTGTAGATGATTGTCCGATGTATTCTGGAGGACTGAAGATTGAAGGTATTCACGACCTAACTGATGGAGCTGTCGATTGGCTTTCCAATTTGGAGTTAGATATCTAACTCTCTTGACGCATGAACAAGTCACTGGATTTACCATATGTATCCATTCAGAAGGTATGTGGCCCGGTCCCGCTGCTTTTTCCATTTTTACTTGCTTTATCTTTTTTTTTTATTTCTTCTATATGAATATTAACTCTGAAAAGTATATTTCATTCAACGTGTATATATATTATATATATATATATATATATATATATATATATATATATATATATATATATATGTCCGTTTCTATACTAATATATAAAACTCTACTGTCTCTCTGTGATTTGGGAATATTTTCGTTATAATCAATGCATTTAAATTATTGTAATTTCTATCCTATTTATAATATAAATGCAAAATAAAGTTTTAAAAAAATCATTACACAGGTTAACTTGTAGTGTATATATAAAAGAATGACTTGTTTAATCAAATTATTTTATAAAAACTTATATTGAAATTTACTTCTGCATGTATTGTGAATTTACGCGTAAAATAAACATGATTTGATTTCATTAAATTATTACCATTATCAAGTTTGTAATCTTTATTTTGATTACGTTTTATTATGTTCATTAATATTATTATGCACTATAGAGTATTGTAAAGGGCAGCAGTATACTGATCCGACTGTGCAATACATTGCACCTATGTAAATTTAACAAATTTTAAAACATTAATTTGAATAATAAAGTATTAATAAAAAACTTATTATTATTAATATTATTATTATTATATCCATAACATTGATGTTTTTATCATTTTCCTCACTGTTTTTTTCTGCGTTAATGTTATTACTATTATTATAACGTGTTTTAACTTTTTTGTAATTTTCATCTGAAGGTTAATATTTAACTGAATGTCGAACTTATTACAGCTGCTGCAGCATTACCGTTATTAATAAAACATGCGGTAAGTGTTCTCATTTTATACGTATTTATTCTTCTCAGTCTTGGGGGCGATTACTCGATATCGATGTTGGAATAATGGTACATACCCCCGTTAGCTCTGTGAACGTCAATTTTTTGTAATGTTTATTGGTATAACACCGATGAGTTCCTATATAAGCTGATTAAAATCGTTTATGTTCTCTATTCAAGAAACCTCTAGGCTAGTGCACTAATAGTTTGTCGATACTGACCGAAGGCAATTTCCCTGGTTCAGTTTACTCGGCACTAATTACCTTCAGGCATATTTGCTCGTTCGTTTAATAAGTGACTGATCGTACATGATATGATACACACATACACATACACACCAAAAAGTCTCCGTGTCAACTCACCTGTCCGTCTAACTGGTCCCGCTTGCTCGGAAAGTCGTCTATCACGATCGACGGGGATCGATTAGACGACGTGCCCTAATAACTTTCGAATTTGATTGAACTTTACTTAATTATTAAAAATATATTACGAATGATTATATTTAGCGAACCGAAAATATATAAAAATGACAAATCCGATGATGATAATGGTTGTTATTATACACTTCCTTCCTCCCAAACATATACACACACACAAAATTTTTTTTGTTTCACACAACATCGCAAAGTAACATTAATAATGTATAAGTTAACAAAATCTAATAAAGATACGAGAACCATTTAAAACTGTTATTAGAAAAACTACAAATTATGAAGTTAGATTTTCGATTCTCCCCAAAAAATTGCAATAATAAACCGAAATGTATTAGAAATTTATTTTCGCACGAATAAGTACAAAATTTATACAATTAGAAAAGTATACAAATTTTTAAAATACTAATTATATATATATATATATATATATATATATATATATATATATATATATATATATATATATATATATATATACGGAAATTTAACGCTTTCTCTACGACCCCCGATAACAAGTCTGCCCGCGGTCCGATTGAAAAACAAGTCAAACAAAAAACACGCGTATTCGCCGTCGCTACAAATCTAGCCTATCGTCGATGGTGCCCATTGACTGGTAGACCACGATATGGGCTGATCTCGGAAAGAGATGAAATATAAATCGTACACTCGTTTGTATGAACACGCAACCGCACCCGCGTGTTATGAACAACACAATGAGAAAAACCAATTTCGTCGTACCAAGTGTGTGTACTTCGAATGCTCTAGTTGCAAAACGATTGCAATCAGCAGTCGATAATACAGCTCTATGTAAACTCTACACCCATAGTAAGCATTAGGTGCGAAATCTCCATATAATAATGCTCTATATGGCTTTTCCATGCCTTTCTCGATCAAGTGTGCAAGCACCAACCGTTGTAACTAGGCATTTCAAGCACTTTTTAAAAGATTTTTAACTTTTCATAATATATTCTACGAAAAATATATTATTAAAATTCACTTATTTTGTTTAATTTCCGTCAAATAATTAGTAGTTTTAACTGTTTTATTACATCATCAATTTTTACACTGTTCTTGATATTTCTGCTGGTTGTGCAACCATGCAACCGACATTACGCATGATGTAAGATAATTTACTGTTCAGGGTATCTAGTAAATTTCATTTTCCGGGTTATAGGGATCATTTCTGCTTGATTCGACATTCAGTTCAGCGTTATCTAGTCATAAAAAGAGATTTATTGATTACTTATTCCTAGATGTTTGTTGTAGTTCGAATGTTAACATTTGATACCCCGACCGTTTCATGTTTCGCATTAGTCAGTAATTTCTCCGTATTGCTCAAGATGGAAGAGATCATGTTGTTCAGGATGTATTCGTTTATAAGTTTTTGTAGTCCAAATTATAGGAAGCTGGATTCGAAATTATTTTCACGATTCTGCGGTAAACGTACATTTCGAAAATTTGACAAATGCTTTTTTTTAAGTCGAACGGTGGTATCTACGTTCCGTACGCATTCGTAATTGTAAATTTTTTCAGGGTTATCGTCTTTTCCGATGTTAAGAAAAGTATTCCCTAAGTTGCGAAATTCCCTTTTAACAACACGCACTTTCAAGTAGCCGTTTTTTTTTCTTACCTCAGACGTAAATTAAAAATCAGAGTAAAATATATTTATTCGTTCGAGTTGAAGTATTTTTAAATATAATATAGTCTAATAACCGTTATTCGTTTAATTTCCGTTTCAATTTGCGTCATCATTACGTAAATTCTTACCTATTAATTTAAATATTCATACATATCCATACATATTCATACATACATATATATATTATACATTATTGTGTGTGTGTATTATTATTATTATATATATATAAATGTATGTATGTATGTGTAAATACCTCCGTCTTGCTGGTTGTTCTTAATTAACAGCACGCAACGTCAAATTTCAAAATTTTGAACTTTTTTCGTTATCTAAATTGCTTATGAAAAAAATACGTTTCTTTTTTTTTTTAATTTAATTTTTTCTTTTTTTTCAACCATCCGGTTTGAGACTTTTCCAACAGATCGACTTTCATTTCGCGTGACTTAAACCCGTTGAAGAATAGATTCTAAACTAAGAATAATAATAATTTTGACTAAAATACCGCATAATAATAATAATAATAATAATAATAATAATAGATGGCTAAAGCAATTATAAAACATATACACATATATTTATATATACATGAAAACGTACGTGTACGTGTTCATGCATGCGTAATTACGGTCTATAACCGTAAGCTGCAAATAACAGTAATTTCGATCAGACAGATTCAAAGGGAAAGAGTAAATATGATTAGACAGTTTATCAGAATAAGAAACGAATTGTAACCACCTGCAGTCATTTAGACATGTAAACTTATCTACACGCAGCCGGGTTAATTATTTGCATATTTATTTCGTCTACTAATTATATTTATCAGACAGTGTACTTATAAGGTAGAAGAATCGGCGTTTAATCTACCGAAGCATGTCCGACATAAGAAATGCTCTGATAATTAAAATGGGCAAAAATCCGTTTCGAAAATTTAATTTTAAAATCTATATTATCCCGTATATACAAGTTTTATAAATATATATACAAAAATTTTATACAGGTAGTATATATTATATATATATATATATATATATATATATATATATATATATATATATATATATATATATATAATCAACCGGTTAAATATCTCATCAGGTTTATGAAAGGTCCGTAATCAACTCGTCAACGTAAAGTATTCCCGCTTGAAAACAAGTATTGAAAACTTAGCTCTCCTAATAAAATTAAAAATTCTAATTTTAATTTTGCGAATTGTTGGGCTTTTTTTAAAAAAAAATTATTATCGTAATTTAATTAGAAAATTTTTTAACGAACCTTATCGTCGTGTTATATAATTATTATTTTTTATTTTAAATTTCCATCTAATCCAGAACCGATTTAAATACAATCATCTACCGAATTTTATGCAGGTATATATCAGGAGATGGAGGTTTTAGAAAATCCAACCGTCTTAGAATAGTATTAGGTTCTACTTAAACCATATCTATGATTGTTTTCCCCGTTTTAATCTTTTAGGTATTTCTTCATTAAGTTAGTTATTTACCAGTGGAATTGGATGGTGTTGTAGTCTTAATAGATCTCTATGAACTGGCCGATTTAATCACTTCAGCGATGTATTTCATACGTAGGTCGACTTGATGTTATAAATAAATTACTATACCGAAAAATTCTTCGAAATAAATTATTAACTATATTTCTCGTCGGAGCGGTAACCAATTCTAGGAAAATATCCTTTTGTTGTGTTAGGTGTGTCAACGAAGTAACGGACGGATATATATATATATATATATATATATATATATATATATATATATATATATATATACGTGTGATTGTTCACCCGATGTTTACTTAAACCGATGATTTTACGTATAAATCGAGGAAATTCCTTTAGAGTTTGTTTAAATTTAAGAAGTCGACCATTAAAATGGTAACGAAAATTTTTGCCGTTAAATTTTAAACTACTGTAACGTAAGCGTTAATAATTCCAGTCGCTAAACGCTCACGCTACTTGATTGTAACGAGTCTTTACTATTTAGACTACTAGCGATCTATTGTCAATTATTATAGCTGAAAACGGGATATAAGAAATATCGGAGCTAGATGGATTTATAAAGACTGATATCTAAGTTGTGAGTGGGTAAGCTGAAAACGGGATATATAAGAAATGTCAGAGTTAGATGCGATTTATAGAGACTAATATCTCAATTTTATATATGACGTAATCGAACAAGTGAAAGTTAAATCAAACTGTAGCTGACTACTTTCAAAAAAAAAAAAGTATAAAATTAAAACGGTGAAGTACAGAACGTTCGTCCGATAAATAAAAATTAAGAAACTATTAATATCGCTTGGCATGTTTTTATCCGAATATATATATATATTATATATATATATATATATATATTTATATATTTTTATATATTATTACGCTATTACGTTATGCCTATCTTAACCCACTGCTGGGTGTAGGCTTTCCCCAAACGTTTCCAAAGTTGCCTATCTTGTGCGACGCGCATCCAATTGATTCCGGTAACTTTCACAATGTCATCCCACCACCTTGGCATGGGTCTTCCTTGCCTGCGACGATGATTAATCGGTCACCACTGCAACATGCGCTTGGTCCATCTGTTGTCACCCGTCTGGCAATATGCCCTGCCCAATTCCATTTCAGTTTAGCTATGCGTTCTACTGCGTCTACTAATTTCGTTTGTTGTCTAATCCATGCAATACTTTTATGATCTCGGAGTCTGATATTCAGCATGACTCTTTCGTGCGCCATTTGAGTTTTCCTAATTCGTCTAATTATTTGTCTTGTAAAACTCCACGTTTCAGCTCCATATGTTAGAACTGGCAGCACACACTGGTTGTATACTTTACTTTTTAAACTATTCGGTATTTCTTTATTTTTAAATACACTGCTTAGTTTCCCGAATGCAATCCAGGCTAGAGATGTTCTCCTTTTAGCTTCCAGTTGCATACTTATTTTCTTTTCCACCGTAATTTCTTGTCCCAAATAAACAAATTTTCCTACAGTTTCTATTTTTTCACCATTTATAGATATTGTTGCACTTCCTGTTGTATTCATCATTATCTTCGTTTTGTCCAAATTTATTTTTAGTCCTATCTTTTCAGACTGCGCATTCAGGTCTGCCAGCATTAATTGTATTTCTTCTATACTGCTGCCTATTAGAACCACATCATCAGCGAAGCGCAAGTAGTTTAATTTTTCTCCATTTATTTTGATGCCCATTGAGTTCCAGTTTAATTTTCTAAAGACACTTTCTAAAGCTGCGATAAACAGTTTTGGCGATATGGTATCACCTTGTCTTACGCCCCGTTTCAATGGTATGTCATCAGTATTATTCCATACATTATTAACATTCATTGATGCCGATTCATACATTTCCCTGACAATATTAATGTAATAGCCATCGATTCCAGAGTCGTATAGTGAATTTAGCACTGCCCATAATTCCACCGAGTCGAAGGATTTTTCGTAATCAACAAATGCCATACATAGATCCAAATTATACTCTTCACAATTTTGTATTAACGTTCTAATTATCAAAACGTGGTCGTTTGTACTGAACCCCGATCGAAATCCGGCCTGTTCTGTTGGTTGATGGAGGTCTATTGATTTTGTTAACCGATTTGTTATAATCCGAGTAAATACCATATACACCTGTGATAACATACTGATAGGTCTGTAATTCCTTAGTGCGAGTGTATCTCCCTTTTTATGGATCAGAATAACTTCTGCACATTTCCACGCATCTGGTATCTTATTTTCTTTTAGGCACTTATTAAACAAATCACATAACATGTCTACCATTACTGAGCCTCCGTACTGTAGCATTTCTGGCAATACTTGGTCAGGTCCGGGTGCTTTATTTCTCTTGAGTGAATTGAGAACATGTCTGACTTCTTCTTTCATTATTTCCGGGACATGCGCATCTTAACGAGATTAATATCAAGTTTTTGATGGAATTCAACTAATATATATTCAATTCTGTCTGTTACGCTGCAGTATTTTAATATTTTATTAGTCCATCGTTTGTTTATTAAGAATCCTACGCCGTTTAAATAATTTTTATCTTGGCCTTTGTAGTATAATACTCTTGGTGTTTGTAATTTTATGGTATTTTCTCCAAGCCGTCTAACCTCACTTAGGCCCAATATATCCCAATTTATTTTGTTTAATTCCTGTTAAAATTCTGTAAGTTTATCTTCAGTAACCAACGTTCTAACATTGTGTGTACCTATGTACATTGAGTGTTTGTGTTGGGTATGTCCAGGTGGTTGTCTTGTCCGGTAGTTGCCTTCTTTATATTTATTTTTACTAGGCGATAAGAAGGCTTTTGTTAAGTCCGATTGCTCATTATGGTCTTGGCTGCTACGACCCTTTCTTTTTCTAACAGTCATGTTTGGGGATGTTAGCCTAATCATCCGTGCTGGCCGGGCAAATTGGATGATACATTTTATCCTTACTGCCAGGTTATCTATCATGCAGCTGTATATAATTTTCTGTTTCAATATTATTGTAACTATCATCATTATCTATTAATTTGTTCATTTATTTATCACTTTAAAATTATTTCATTCTAATTTATATAATATTTTTTTTTTTTTTTTTTTTTTTTTTTAAATAAAGATACGATCTTAACTCATTGAAGTTAAATAAGTATCAAATTTAGTAAAGTGTAGCTTACTAACAAGATCATACTGTTAGCCAGCTTATGGGTTGAAGTCAGTAGTCCATTGACCATGACTACGAAAATTAGTTTGTATTAATCTAATTATGTAATAGAATTTAATGACTTCATAATAAGTCTGACGGGTGGCGCGTTTTAAGACGCTTGATGTCTTGACTAGTATCTAATAAATTGGTAACTTCCACATTGACATGTTGGTGTAGCCTCTTCTTGTGTGCTGTAGCGAATTTTCTAATCTCTTCGTTTACAAGCGAGATGTGCAAGTCTCGATGAATATCATAATTTATATAATATAAGTAGAATTATTGTAGGAGCAGAGGTAGTAAAGCTGTATTATTTTTCTTCCTGATTTTCTGTTAGGTTTACTCCCTTAGCCTTTGGGTAAATACCCGAACCGCAAGGCAGCGGTTTATTACTGAGGAGATAACAGTGTTGTAAGGTTTTTACGGCGACCTTAACCGGCCGAGGGAGAGACAATCATAAGATTTATGCAGACTTTTATGGCCAGTTCCTCAAGCTGACCATATGCACCCTCGTGTCTCTTACCCTGTCACTACTGGAATCACCTGCTTGAGGCTGTCTACCAGTAGCCGCTCTTGGTCGGCGACTGCTTATTTGACTAATGTCTTATTCGCAGCTAACCTACATATCTGTAGGCCGTTCCTTATCCGCCACCTGTGGACGCGCCCCATATCAGTTGGAGCTCTGGTCCCCAGAAGATACAAAGTATCCCCTGGGGATATTTATATATATATATATATATATATATATATATATATATATATTCACGTCGCGATAATATAGATTGTTTCAAATCACAATAATATACATTGTTTCAACTCCAAGATTACGAGTTGAACCTTTCGTTACTTTTAGTAACTAGATTATTATTATTATTTAACGTAAAATAATCTAAAGTTTAAAGGAAAAAAACTGTAAAATGTAAAATGAATAAAATATATAAATTATATAAAATGTGGGTTTTTCTTAAAACTATCGTGTGGATCCAGATTACAAATCTATTTACTAGTCTCGTTATTTAGCCTATATGTTTCAGCTGAATGGTTGACAATTCGTCGTCAATATATTTAACATGTTCGTGTTGTTATTCTAACTCCAACATTTCTTATATCCCGTTTTCAGCTTAATTAGTAACCTCCGCTCTTAACTTGAAATACTCATTCGAGAAAGTTTGTTCGCTCGATTCTCTATCAAATTATCTTTATCATCGTGGTCAGTTTTAACCTGGCTCAGTAGAGTACGCAAACTCTCGATTTTTTTTTTACAAAATTTAATCTTGGCTCTATAATATCAGAAAACTTCATTCCGTAAATGGGTGATCGTAATATATTGACTAAGATTTGAGACCAAAGTAGCGCTGACGCTTCAAGATTCCAGTATTATTTCCAGCTAATGTTTTTGTGAATTATTCCCAAGTTGTGCTCGCTAGTTCCTTCGTTAGATCGGTGTGCAATGTTATTTTCGTATAGCGATACTCTAAGGGCTTTATTATAAGTCGGAGATCGCGACGAATGATAATACTAAAGATATGATAGAAATTTTATAATCTCTAAGCTTCAGTATTTACTGATAACGCCACATATTCCAATAGCGATTTATATGTTTTTTGACGAGTTGGCTATAATTCTTAAATTTTAATATATTTACTCAGTTTCGTAAGGTTTAATATTTTTTAAAAAATAGGAGAAATGATCGGTTTGAGTATATCATTTTCATATTGAAAAAGTTTGCCGATTGGTATTATATATATATATATATATATATATATATATATATATATATATATATATATATATATATACACATTGCTAAAGGTGCAAGGAGGTAATATTTAAGTGCCGATAAGCAATGAAACTTTTGCAGAAAAGAAATACATTGGTATTAAGATCAGTGGGCTCCAGTATAGCACCGCATGCCGATGATGTTGCTTTGATAGCAGAAGAGGAAAAATTACAACAGTATATTAATTATTCGAATACATTATTAATAGAAAAATGTAGAACGAAAATAAATGTATGTGTGCAAATGACATCGCAAAAGATATACAGACAATAGCGCTCGATGATAAAAAATAACTTTTTAGCTAATTCGATTTTATAATCAATTTCCGAATTTAATTCGTATCAAACTTTCGTGGGATAAAGTTAAAAAGAGAAATTAACGACCTAAATTAAAAATTATGAACACGCGATCATTTTGTCGTAGACCTATTTTTTCGAAAGTTTTTTTTTATTTTTCTTTCGTTCCGATTTTTTCACCCACGACTAAGTCAACTAGCCGTAAGCCTATTTTAAACTAAAAGATATAAATCGATGATTTCCTAAAACTAGTTTTATTTTACGAAAGAAAGATCGCGTGACAATCATCGAGTATACCGCCTTCTCGCATGATCTTGAAAGAAGATTATTTTATCGACGGCAGAATCGAGTAGCATTTTAACATTCTCGAGGGATATATAAACAAATTCCGGTAATCTTACCGGAGTATCTTAAGTTTCCCTCGTCGATAACGATGCGGCTTGTATTTTTAACCAGTAACTTTACATATTTGAATTTGCCCACACAAGAGTCGATCGATATTTACAAAAACGGATAAAAAGTGAAAAAAAACCTTTCTCTCGTAATTTGAAATTCCGATTCTCGAAATTAAAAATTACTTCCTCCGTAAAATACCTACGCTACTATTTTTAAAATTACTAAATATAAAGGAAGATATCGTATTAAAGATACGATATCCGGTGCAAAAGTTGATAAACCGAATTGTTAATTTTCATTAAAAAAATATTTCTTTTTATTTATTATTATAATAATCAAATGAAATCGTTTAATAACAATAACAAACGAATCAATGTTTATTGCTTCTGTGTTTTATATATACAAAGTACATTCAGATAAATTCTTAACCGCTAATACGCGACCCTGCTCAAATCGCGGATACGATCTAATAAATTATGGGTGTAGAAAAGTTCCTCACTTTTCCATACAAACATTAACTCAAAGTAAAAATGCATATACAGTAATAGTACATATATACACACGTACATATAAACATGCTTTTTTTTATTTATATTTTTTACATATGTACATGCATATATATATATATATATATATATATATATATATATACACCGGGAAAGTTGTAGATTTATTACAGCGAAAAGTTGTAACTACTGACATTTAGGCTCAAATATAGACACATATATACAATAATCAAAACACATTTACACATATATAATCAGTGCAGCCCCGTACACCCATAATATTCACATAATATTCATTCATACCCGCAATACGTAATATTTATACACTTATACGAACACACGCAATGCATATATAACACACTATATAAGAAAATACAACCTCTATTTTACATAAAGAAATTATTCCACAACTATAGTAAGTACACACCCTTTAATAATATATAAACTTAATATTAATTACTCGAGTAAAAAAAATTAATTCCAAATTTAAATTCATATTTATTCCTCATTATTAAGACATTTCCAGTGTTACATACAACAACGAAATAATAGTAATTGTAATAGTAATTATAATAGTAATTGTAATAGTAATTATAGTAATTATTATAATAGTAATTATAATAGTAATTATCAAATCAAATCAAATCTTTATTACTATGCACATTGTTATGATCACCATAATAAATATCAAATAAAAATACCTGTAAATGCGCGAACAACAGGCTTACAAAAAAAATTTAAATAAAATAATATATTTATACATACACATATATACGTATATACATATACACATACACATATAAATAAAAAATGATAATAATCTTAATTTAAAGTCGCGAAACATTATATTTATCCATACACGCCCACATATACTTGAAACCACAATGTAATAAGCAGAAATACATAAACAACAATATATTATGACTGAACGCACTAATTTTACTGACATACATACATCGCGATCATGCTGTATACGAGAGCTAGCTATTACGATTTGTTGATAAAATAACAGAAGGAGATACACCACCATACATTTATCGTAGGATGTGATCCACATTTCTTACAGATATCAAAAATTTGATCAAAAGTTTTCTTCTCCGTCGTTTATAATTCCATAAATCTATTCTTAATTGCCTAAGTATTGTACGTAACGGCTCCTGCATAAATAGCTTGCATACGAGTTCGTGATTTAATAAATCGCCGAACAACATTCGCACCTCGTGATCTTGTGTTTCCTTCGTAGAATGATAGATGGAATTTATTTTTGTGTTCACAACAAAATTTAACAGATGCAATTTATACAGTTCTCGCACGCTGGTTAATATGAACGTGTCAGTTTGTACTATTTAATTGACGAACAATTGAATTTTGTAGATTTTGTAGAGATGATAAGTGACATTTTGCCATACTACCCCAAAGTAGTATCCCATAGGATAGAACTGGTTCATATATTGCTGCGTACAAACGTATTAAATGATCAGAAGAAAAGAATTGTTTTAAATAAAAAAATATATAATTTAACTTTCTCAACTTTTGTGATAAGTACAGCGAATGTCTGCTCCACAATAATCTAGAATCCAATAGAATCTCTAGATATTTAATTTCATACACCCTGTCTATCGCGACATCTTGTTTTAACTTTATCTTTGTCTCATTCCAAATACCTAAATCTTGATTTGTATATATAACAAACTTTGTTTTGTTTTCATTTAGGGTTAAACTACATTGAACACGATCTACATCTTCTTGTACAAGCTCTTGAAGTATATTTGGAAAGCGGGAATCGACGGCAAGTACCGTGTTATCTGCGTAACTAAATAAGCGCCCACTTATCTCTAAATTGCACAAATCATTTATGTAAACTAAAAAGAGATAAGGTCCGAGTACACTACCCTGCCCGTACATTGTATTACATCATCATCGCATACATTGCTAACTTTTACAACGTATCTTCTATTTTCGATGTAACTTTTAAACCAGTTATACATAGTTCCTCTGAACCGGAAATCATAAAGTTTTTTCAATAAAATGGAATGATCTATAGTGTCAAATGTCTTAAGTATATCAAAATATACCGAAATAACTTATCCACCTGCCTCCAGACATGTGGAAATGAAAGAATAATAATTATAATAGTAGTTAGATAGTAATTTAGATACATAAAATAAAATGCCGATATAATGCGATAATGGCAAAATACTTTTTTTTTCACTTATGTCACAAACACATCACACACCTTCATATACATAGACGATTGAAAACCCAATCTACAAAAACACAATATTTTGTACAGTGAATTATAAATATAACTAGCGAAGCAAAAGCACAACTTTGTCAGTACTGGCAAACTATTTGAAATACTATTTTCGTTGATGTAGTTATTATATTCAAGATCTACAATTTTAACTTTTTTTTTTTTTGAAGCCTAAAATTCTTCATACAGTTCTCGTTTCCTACATATTTAAAATATATAAGAGTTTTTAATATTACTTAGTCTATCGTAGGAAAATTTTCTATTTAATGCTAATACTTTTAATGTGTTTACTTGTTTAAAATTCGATAATCCAGTAGCTGTTTCTTTTTCTCCCATATCTTACAATATCTAATGTTAAACATCGCAATTTATGAATCGTAATTGCGACAGATAATTGTAATGGGAATTATTTCCTAGAACAATTAGTATTTTCACTTTTCCAAAATTTAGTTACGAGTGGTATGGTATCGGAACACATTCGCTATTTTCGTAAGTTTTATAAAAATAATTTTCGAATCGAACCATAATCACCAGTGTGGCATTTGATCGGGAGGACTGTGATTTTCTTCGTAAATTATATTAATACGAAAAAAATTTTAAAAATTAGGTAAATATTTAAATTGCACCTTAAAAAGTTATATTCGTAATTAATTGAACGTATTTATAATTATATACACTTTCTAAATATTCCGATAAAGTAAGTGCGTAATTTACACTTGTAAAACTATTAATTTCCATGCATTAATTAAACTTCTATAAAAGTGTCGAGCAATTTAGTAAGTTGTAAGTAAAAATTCGATACTTTCTTAAATCTTTTGTTTCAATCAACTACCTCCTTTTTTTTTCAGCATATTTATTCATTTATTATTTATTATTAGCCATAATGAATGATAATAATTCTAATTATTTATACAACTTGCTCTAAATATACATAATACATATACACATATATACACCCATATATACATATACACATACATACATATACATTATCATTTAACGCATATAATTATTAGCTAGCCCTAATACCGGGCAAAGGCCTCCCTCAAACGGGCCAATTCGAGCCGGTCCCAAGCTATTCTTTGGTGTTGTTTATTTTCAAACATTTTGGTTATATCATCCTGCCATCTTAATTTTTGCCTACTCTAGACTTCTTTTATTTACACCATTCTATGACTGTTTTTGTCTATTTTTCATTTTAAATTCTAGCTATATGTCCAGCCTAATCCCATTTAAGTCTTTTTATAACTCTGCTAAAAATTATAGCTAAATTTCAACCTATTCCTAATCATTTTTAAATTTACTCTATCTTTTAGCTTTATATTCGATCTCTCTAATGAAAATGCTAAACAGCATTTTATTTATTTTATCTTTTGTGTTACTTGACAAAGTTCAAGTTTGACATTCATATATAAGAGTGGGCAAGATACAGGTATTCATTAATTCGCTTTTTACTCTGTTGCTATATTGCCCCTTGAAAATATATTTCAAAGACCAATATTTCTTCCAAGTAATATTAATTCTACGCTCCATGTACTATTATTGGACGATATTAGCTGACCTAAATAATTATTATTTTCTACTTTTTGTATTGCCTTATTATTAACCTGCTTCCTTCCCTATCTCATTTAGTTCATTTAACATAATTTATAATTCCTCCACCTCTCCCGATATCAATATATATATATATATATATATATATATATATATATATATATATATATATATATATATATATATGGCTGGCACATCTAGCACATACTCAATTGTAAACGATTTTAGCAATTGTGTAAGTAAGGTTACGAGCAATAAAAATTTTTTACTCAAATACGAACCAACATTAAAAATTATAAAATACCAGATGAATAACAATATAGTAACAAATACCCCGCGATGGATATAAACATCGATATATTATTAGTTCTGTGAATTAGTAGATGGCGCTAGTAGACAGTGTAAACGATTATTGTTAAGTATTTATTTCTTATATAAATTTTTACTTTAAAAAATACTATACGTCGCAGATAGTAGACACATCTTAGACACGATTCTAAATCACCGCGTTAAATTTCGGTTACAATTTGTCAACTAGTAGCTTTAAATGCACTATTGAATGCTTCCCCCGGAAATTGAGGTTACAGCATTTTCAGCAACAGTTTTATTCATCAGATCTTATTGTAAACCATTATATATGCACACACATATATATCGTATTTTATGAAACGAGTAATTTTTGTATATATATATATATATATATATATATATATATATATATATATATATATATATATATTGCATACACATCTATAATAAGAATTTTAAAACTTTGGTCCAAAATCTCGTGTACACCCTATTAAATTTTGACGATTTTTTTCATCGTCTCTTTTGTCGACACTCGTTGAAAATTTCAACTGGATCGCGTTAACTACTCGAATGTGATCAGCTTAGAAATTTGCTATTTACGGCTTATGCTTGGTAAATATAAAATTTTATATTTCAAGAGTGTCTTTTCGATTTAGCGCCGGATCTTTCGGAAATCGTTTTTAATCTATTAGAGAATTAGTTTAAAGGAAAAATTGCGATTGAAAAATTCATTTCCAAAGAAATAACCTCCTTCTGATATTTGTCAAAATTGACATTTTTAGTAGTTATATATATGTAAATTTAATAAGTGCACGAAAAAGTATGCGTGTTTAAATTGAAAATAACCTTTTTACCCGATATTAAATCAGCGATAACAATAATAATAATAATAATAATGTATATTGTATAGTAGTCAGAACACGAGTTGTGATCACGGCATTCCTAAGGGAGAATAAGGCTATGATGATAAGTTAAAAAAAAAAAAAATCACGGGTGATAACAAAGCTTAAATTAAATAGAATATTTACTAATTTTTATCATAATAATAAAATAAAGGAATATTGCAAAGAAAATTAACAATTCAGGTTAACAACTTTGGGGCCGAATATATGTATATACATATATATATATACGTTGTAGGCTGCAGACTTTCTCTATATTTAGTAACATTTTCAAACGGTAGCGTACATATTTTACGGGGGAAGTAGTCTTCGAATTTTAAATATATTATTTTTTATCCGTTTTCGTAAATAGCGACCGATTTGTGTGGGCAAATTTAAATATTATTATCGTCATTGTTATATCACGTAAAACCTATCGAATGCCTATAAAAGTTTTAAACGCCATATTTGGTAATAAGCGGTCATAAGTAAATAAAATTGGAGGAACATGCATCAACAATTTACTATACGCTGACGATACTACCACGTTTGCCTCATCTAAGGAGAAGCTACAGGCTTTACTCCGGAAGTTGAATACCATAAGTAAAGCTGCAGGCTTAACAACGAATAACGATAAAACTAAGATAATGATTATTGATCGAAAAAACTCTGATAACATCCAGCAATGGAATGATTTTCAGGTACATAAATTCGTATACTCGAGCTTAGTAATTACCAATGATGGAAGCTCGACCTATGAAATTCAAAGAAGAATAGTAACTGAAAAAAATGTATCGGCTCAACTAACAAAAATATGGAAGAGCCATTCACGAAGAATACATGAAATTCAAAGAAGAATAGTAACTGAAAAAAATGTATCGGCTCAACTAACAAAAATATGGAAGAGCCATTCACGAAGAATACAAAAATTCGGCTCACGGGCACCTTAGTCTTCTCTTCGATGGAGAAGGATGCTGCGGATTCTCTGGACCGAAAAGAGAACAAACCCGTCGGTGTTAAATCTGTCCAAAAATACGACTGCGGTATGTAGTAAGGCAGCGAATAGTCACTTACTTCGGTCATATCGTACGTCAGAAGGTCGGAACAGTCTGGGAGAACTAATTTTGGAGGATATGGTTGAAGGTCGACGGAAACAAGGAAGAGT
Organism: Coronaproctus castanopsis; assembly: GCA_032883995.1. Classification (NCBI taxonomy): domain Eukaryota; kingdom Metazoa; phylum Arthropoda; class Insecta; order Hemiptera; family Monophlebidae; genus Coronaproctus; species Coronaproctus castanopsis. The sequence goes on along the minus strand of CM065053.1, from coordinate 207,498,910 downwards.
ATACACGGATGGAATCAAAGAATTAGTAAAGAATACATCGCTCCAACAAGCGGTTCGATATGCAGAGGACCGAAACACATGGCGAACGCAGATATGTAGAATCAAGGTTTCATAATGACACTCGGATCGAGCTTACGATGAAGAAGTAACTTTGCGAGTTATTTGCATAAATTTTGTATCGAAGAACCGGTTTAAATTTAATATAACGTCTGGTAAAGGGAAAACTAGATCAAGAGGAATACCTAAAGTGGAAGTTCCATTATTCAATGAAACCTCTATTAGAATGCAGGCATGTTAGACGGGAGCAGAAATATGGAACAGTTTGCCTAAGGATCTAAAAATTGATTTACTGAGCTATGAAAATATTTAAATCATTTATCCTTAGTGAATCCAGCGACTTTCACGAAGGATTATTGTAGATTTCTCAAGTCATGGAAAATTAACTACAAATATATATTATGTAGTTCAATTATGGGAAAAGGTACAATTTAAAACACGTAGCTGTACTTTCTTAATTGTTCTATGTAGATTACACGTTTTTAAGTTCGCGAGAGAGAAAAATCACATGTGTACAATTTTATGCACGGAACAATACGACATTGTATGTATAAAAACACTATGTATACTATAATGAAACTAATGAAACTAGGGCCAAATTGTTTATCCTAATATTGTTCCGGATAATAAGTTTTGTTTAGAATATAGAAACTGAACACAAGTGATCACTATTTCGTTTATTTAATATATTTTGTTTAACGTTTTCGAGATGGTGATTGTATATTAATTTTAATGAAGTAGCGTTGAATGTATATATATATATATATATATATATATATATATATATATATATATATATATATATATATATATATACGTTGAGCACGAGTTTTACTGGTATATTTAATTATTTTATATTATTTATCGCTTAGAACGTTATTCTCGATCGCATAATTTAAGACCGTTGTATTTCGCATTAGGTTGTTACGGTTTTTATTTGTTTATATATTTTTGTTCGTTTTTTCGTATATTTTATCGACGCTCGTTAAATATAAGCATATCGTCGTATTGTATTAAGCGCGGACGTTTGATACGATCAGATTTGTGTTTACTTCTTAATATATACTACACGATTTTTATCAGTGTTGAATTAAGTTTCATAAACGAGTTAATAGGATGTTTTTTTTTCTAAAATTTTTCCTATTGTTAACTTTACTTTTGTTACTTATTAGTTTTTGTAAAGTCGTTTGTTATATTAAGCTGCTTGCGGTGTAACTTTATGGATACTTAGCATATGCTTAAAATTATTCGTTATTTATATAATCTTATATCGAAATAATTGGTTATTATCATATATTTAGTTCCTTTTCGGGTTGATTTTTAATCCATTATCAATTCGATCGATAATACTTTTAGTTGTTGTCTTGTGCTGGCTAGCAACAGGATATTATTATGGACGTAATATTGTTAATTACCTTTCCACTTGCAGAGATTCCTTTATCCGACTGTTCCAGTACCACCTTCAAGGTCTACTCGGAGTACAGATTTAAAAAAATTGGTGACAAAATAACTGCCTCGCTTCTTTCCTTATTTCTACTTCAGGCGATATTTGATGTTCCATTCTAACATTGGCCATCTGATGCTAATATAGGTTGGTGATGATACGACTGTTTTCACATCTAATTACATTTTTTCCATAAGTTCTATGATCTTATTATACGCTTTAGTCGATTATTTCAAATGTACGGCACATATGAAAACATCATACATCCTTACACCTTTGAACTAACATTCGTGTTGTAAATAGTGTTTCTCGGTTTCCTAATACGTTACGAAACTCAAATTGTCAGATATTTTTTTGTTAGTTTTTTATTCATTCCGCTATAAACAACTCTCGGACATGCTATGAAATTAACTCATGACTCGCGGAGCTTGTGGTTCTATTATCATGACATTTCAAAGCCTTACTTTGATATTACTACAAATGTTGATTTCAGACAATCTGATGAAATCGATTTTTTAAATATCTTTGTCATAGTCAATCAAAAGCTTTATCCAAGTGCTCGCCTGCTTTCTTTCGCGCAATTTATGACTTTAATAAAGTCGTCCTTCATTATTCTAGGACCATTTACGATTGTTTCCATCGTTCTAATTGTTTCCAATGTCTAAAGTTTTATTTACGATATTGCTGTTTTACGCGTATCAATCAATGCTTTCATTTTCACGTATAAGTTAAAAGTGATTTTCCTCGTATCGTTTTCCGCACAATCTTGATTATGCTCTCATAAGCAATCAAACTTGCTTTACGAAGTAAGGGAAATCTCTTGTCCTTAAATGAACAAACCCGCTGTAAAGGTGGATTTTTAAATGGCTTGGAAATGAGGAAGGCATGTTGAAACCATCTTATTACTAATCTGGATATATTCATGATACGAGTGATGAATACAGAGACTTCGAGTACGAATCACCTTTCAACGGGATAGGGTCGCTAAAAATCCCCTGGTTGGCTGAAATAAGATAATCGAGAATGCCGTGAATAGGCACACGAAATGTTTGAATGTATGTTCAAGTCTGGAAAAATCAACGACATTGTAAGAGAAATAAATATAAGTATGCCAGGTATTAGCGGAGATATTTTAGCTCTGGGCGGATTATGGTAATTATAAAATATTTTACACGGGCAAAGCCCCCAACATAAAAATGCAGTAAATTTCATCCTCGTAAACGGCGAAAATTTTGAATAAAGTAGTATTTCAATCGGATCGTGTAATTATAGTAGAACTTGCATAAAGTGCAGATGAATGTTATACAGGTTATATGCCTCAACTCAAGAATGAGATGATGAAGAGATGGAAAAGTTTTATAACGATATAAAGCAAGTGATCAAAGTGATCGTTTTAACTAAAAAACCGGAACATGGCAAACACGCGGTAGATTTTAATGCTAAAGCGGGGAAAAAAATAAGAACCCTGTAATTGGAAATTTTGGACTAGGCTCGAGACATGAACGAGGAGATACGATTCTTAGAGGAAAATCAGACGGTGGTGACGAATATACGAGGTATGATCAATAAAAAAGACGACTGTATACGTTGAAGTCATCAGCCGATTTATCGTAAGAAGATAGTGAGAAATCAAATGAAACATATTCCAGCGCTGACGTATCAACATACTTTGTTGGTGTAGAAAACATAAAGACAAAACTTTGGGATAATACCGTAGCAGATGCACAGAAATAGAAAGGGAAAAATTTAAAAGGTAGAAAGTACAAATCGAAATTAAATGATATCTTGATGATCGATAGTAGGTGAATATTAGTTAGAAGAAACATGGAGAAAATGTAAACAAGTTTTGAAAAATGTTCGGGAAACAAATTTAAAACAAAAAAAATTTACGAAGTAAATTATGAAAGTAAACAACGAAGGAGAAGTTTAAATCACCAAAAATGTTTCTTTATAAAAAATCACAAAGCTTTTAAGCTGTTAAGTAAGATTATTTTATTAATACCGTTATTCATTTTGCTCAGTTTTCGCGAATTGCAACCTTAAATTAATATTTTTTCATTTTATATTTTTTTATATATTTTTTTTATATTCACTCGATAGCCCAAAGGCTTTTCTCATTAAAAAATACTTTCAGTGATTTTAACTTCTTTTATCTTGTTTATTTTTTAATAAAAATCATTACATTCCGCATTCTTCAAATTACTAAAAACAGTTGGTAAACAGATAATCAAATAAGAGAAACAAGTAATTTATGTAATATTAATAAAATTATGTATTTACTATTCGCAGGTTAGATATATAAATTACCCTCACTGACAGATCATTATCCGCGTTCACATTTTTTTTTTTATTTTACATTTTTTTTCTTATTATATAATTATTTTAATTTGATATCTTTTATATATACGTGTCATTGTTTTTAGTATCACATTCGTACTATCGTTGTGTTCAATCTCTCCTGTACTTTACAAATATAATCTACAAAACATTTATATCTACTACACGTACATATCTGCACAGAAACGTACGTAATATATGTATACACATATATATACTTTTTAAAATTTTCTTTTTCCTCGTGTTTCTATTCCGTTTACTTCATCTCTTCTTCTTGTCTTCGTTATCTTTTTACAGATGTCGCGACTAATCGTGTAGTTTTTGCGATTAAATCCCGCCATTTATACTGTCCATTAGTTATTGACATCCCCGTCTTCTCTTGTATGCGATCTATAAAACGAGTCGGCGGACGTAATCTGCTTCTATCTCCTTGCGTTGTAATCTTCTATAACCCGTTTCGTCTCGTGATATGTCCAAAAAATTTAATCTATCTTTATGTTCCATCCTCACATTCGTTCGATGTTCCCCCTCCATGAGATGCAACACATTTCAAATGCCTCTAGTTTTCTATTTTTTTTTTATTTTTTTTTTTATGGGGGATGCCATTACAGCCTACCCAACGTGATACTGTAATTCCTTCTCTAGAAATATCGCTGTGTCCGGAAACAGCTGTAAATTATCAAGGTGAAGAAGGGACAAAACGTTATAAGGATGACCATTATAAGTAATTTAAGGTACAGTTCAGAGCGTAATGTTATTAAAACACGTGATCAGGATTGCAAACTGCACGTCCATAGTATAGAGGGCAGTAAGGAGTTTCTCTAAGCTGCATAAGGAACAGGCGGTCCGGCAACAAGCAATGCCCAAAGCGCAATCTGCTGATTACAATTCCTCTCCGCTTAATGTTTTTTAAAAAAATAGAACCACGGACATCTGGGAAGAGACGGCTGCAATTGATAGGTATCTGGTAAGAGGCGACTGCTGTATAAACTAGTTTTCTATGTATCGCTTTTGTTATTGTCTATGACTCGGAACCATAGCACGCTATTGGAAACACCAGACAGCCATTCATATCTTTTTTTTGTCATTATATTTATAGAATAGTCCATCCATATATCCATATATTTTTATGTTTTGCTACTATACATTTGGCAATTCACCGTTTATTTCATCGTCGCCATTGATCGTAATCCTAGATATATTGTTTCCGATTTTTATGTTAGGCACTGATGTAAATATTGCAGGCAGTTTCTTCGCTGCGTCAATCTGTTTAGTTGTTTATTATTTTACTTACGACACTCTTTCGTCCATCTGCCGACTCTTTACTTTCTTTTTTTTCGATTTTTATATTTGTTATTTTATTTCCTTCAAAAGACCATCTAGAATTTCATTTAACATTCGCGTTATATTTGATTATTCCGTCTGCATTTCGTTTTTATACGCCGCGTTTTTCATTCAAAGGAATACTTCTGTACGTTCACAAATAATACACGAACTGCATCTAGATATATAGATATAAATTGATGTTTAAAATGAAGGTTCGACAAATTAAAATCAAAGTACGGTAAATTATACCGGTTAATAGGTATTGTCCCGTAAACTATTATTCTACAAACGAATCATTAAACCGATTTAGACGTACAGAATTGCCTCATGGGACTGTCCTGCAAGTTTCATTTGAGAAATGTTACAGCGGCGTCGAAATATTTACGTGCAATTGTAGGTGTAAATATTCGCGTAACGACGATATTCTTTTGGATCGTCAGGTGGCTACCGTTAACGAAGTCGTTAAGAAATTCGCTCGAAAATACGAGAAGCGTTTACATTAACATAAAGGTGGAAACAATACAACTGCTACATATCGGATATGACGTCAGACGTCTTAACACATACATTAGATTTAGTTATCTAAATATATTTAACGGGTTTAAGTCGCTGGACTTATATATCCCGAATGAAAATTAGTTTCTAAACAGTTCGCGTTATAATTGGCGCTTATTTAATTTAACATTTAAGATGTTACCTTCATTATATGATAAAAGGGGGGGGGGGAATGAAAAAAATAATCATACCACGAAAAGCCCAAACTCGCTTGGATTATATATTATTTTTTAATTCGTTGGTCTATTTCTCCTCTAGTTATTTTAAAAATACTGCCTAGTCTCGTACATTTATAACATATCCCTTTCGAATATTCCTGTTACAGTAATAAACTTTTTTTTGGAATTTTAACATTAGTCGAATAATAATAATAATAAGTTAATTTCAATTAAATTAACACGCAGTTAAGGCTAGAAGCAGGGTAGGAAAAGATTAGATTGGGGTGTAGAAACCGGACCGGTGGGGGAAGGTAATTAGATTCGACAATGAAACAGGGTCATCTTAAGCCAAGGAGGAAGATGAATTTAAATTTATTTCAAACGGTTAATGTAATATTCGACTATGCGCATTAATTATAACCTTAATCTAATGTGAAATACACCGTCTTATATTACACATAAATAAACCATACATACAACGAACATACAAACATATATATATATATATATATATATATATATATATATATATATATATATATATATTAGACATGGGCATAATCGAATAATACAAATGGCTAATTCTATGTTTCAGAAAAAGTTACTAATTGGATTTTTTAAATCTAAATCCGACTAATTATTCGGTTTCATTTTTCTTTATAGGCGACATAGGTCGGCTAACGTGAAAAATACGAATAAATCGATTATTAAACTATTAATTCTGACTGTTTTGAAGACCAAGACGAGTAATAAGCCAATAAACAATATTATAATTTAAAAGAACACTTGAAAAGAAATACGAAGCGGGAAAAAAACGTAGATAAAATATTATTTTTAAATAATTTAAAGCAAGTTTATAATTAGTATTTTTTATTTCATCAATATTGTAAATACGTATACGTTATTTAATCCATCCCCAGCTTCCTACGACTAAACTGTTCTGTACGCTATTCTATTATATTTTGTTCAATAATAGCGGTTATCAGTGTATATTACGCATAAGTGCTAATCAATTTTTTACAATGATAGGAAAAACTTTTCAATAATATAGAATCGTAGAATGTAGTATCCGCTTTACATTTGTTCGTGAAAATTAAGAAATACAAATTTCGAAAATCTAAGTTTTTTTCCAGCGCAAAGAATTCAATTTTAAAAACTCATTTAAAAATGTCACGTATTCGAGTACTCGTTTAAAATTATATTCTATTACGTTATTTCACTAATTTGGAATTAATGCTTATTCGCGGTAACATATTACGCAATAATTTAATTATATTGACAATATATTATGTGAAATAACCGAGAAAATTTTAAAATGTTATTTTTACTTTTTCTTCATACTTACGAATACACAATCTAATTTTTAAAAATATACCTTTAAGAGTTATGAATTTTAGTTGTAATTTTATTTAAATTATAATAAACACCCGCAAATTATATTAATAGTAGTTGGTAAAAAAACAGAAAAACACATTGTATTACACACTCGATAAATGTTGCTAAACAATCGAATAATTCATAACTTATAAATAAAATTAGTTGTTAGTAGATATTACGCGTTCAATAATTGAATAAAGAGTAGTAAATATCTAAAGCTATTAACAAAAAAGTAACCAAATATAAGTAATTTATTTACAATAAGCGACTATATTATTTACATTGTATAAATCTGACTAAACTGTTTTGAACCGAATAATAAATTGATAAACAAAAAAAAAAAATCATTCGATTTTATTATTTATATTTTTTTATAATTTTTCATTAAAATAATTTGTAATTTACATTATTCATGATTACTTTTCAAATATTTTACACTTCTTACTACATTTCAACATCGAATATTATTTTATATATTTTTATGTTTTAAAAACCCCGTTGTAAATTTAAAACAAATGATATTTAAAGAATAAACTGCTGTTCAAACTAAAATATTATTATAATTAATTGAAAATAATTAATGATTTATAATTAGTACATTACATTGCGACAAGGCAAACATTGAATATATCTGTCATATTCTGTGAAACAAATGTGATTTTAAAAAAGATATTACTAATTGGTCGATTATAAGAATTAGTCAATTATGTCCATGATAAATATATATATATATATATATATATATATATATATATATATATATATATATATATAGTTACACATAAAACTACTTTGTTAAAATAGATATTATCACTATCAAAAACGTTAAATAAAATATCTAAACAAAACTTATTTCGATAAAGCTCGAGTAATTCGGAACAATATAAGAGCGTTAATCATTAAATAAAATAATAAGCGAGTTTGGATAAACAATTTTGACATCGTAACCAGTTCGACGACTTTCATTTAATGTACATAGTGTTACTTATGGATATACACACACACACACACAAAACCGTTTTCTTCTGAACATGCTATTTTATACATACATACTAGTGTAAACATGCTTTCCTACATACTTGAATTAAGCAAATAATTTCCGATTTTTTATTTTTATTTTTATGTTTTTCTTTAAATAAATCGACTACATTCCTTATCAACGAACCTCAAAAATGCGCAATAATCCTTCATAATACTAAAGCTGTCTCCTTAGAATAAATTATATCAATACGACGTTTATAGTCTGTAAATTATAGTTCGTTATTGCAAACTGTTACACATTCGATTTGGCATGTAGCTTGACCGCACACTGATACAAATTTTATTGAAGAATAGAACTTCCGAACTTCCACTTTGGGCATTTCTTCTGATCCTTTTTTTCCTTACTAAACTTTATGTTAAATTTAAACTAGTCCTTGGATACGAAATTTATGTAGCCGATATATAGAAAAAATTACTTATTGAAATTTATTACTAAATATGCAGTTTTTGAGATGGACTTTCGTAATTATTCGATATGGGTTTTTATATGTGGTACTTATCCACCGCAGTGAAATACAAGAACCGGTTAATATAATTAAACACTTCAAATGCTCCGTCGAGAAGGATTGAATAATAATAATTATCGAGAAATCAAAAAATCAAATCAAATTTATTTGAATATAATTAAATATATTTATAATTCTTTACTGTAAACATTTACACGTACCAAGTTTGACGTATTACAATAAAGACATTACGCATCCCTATTTCAAGTGTGACGTGTTTCGTGTGTTCACATTTGCATTACTTATTCTTCTCATTTTATCGATTATCTGAAAACTCGTTTCTTTCGTAATCCGGTATTATCTTAAGTTTATATCAATAAGCAATTAACGTAATTCCGGTTCGCATGGCCAATATCATTCGTTCAATCTATCCTGCTCTCCTGCCGACGCGAGCTGTAAAAATTAAATACTTGCGCTAGATAATAACTTCGGTATAATCTTTATTAAAAATGTCTCGGGTAAATACAATATCCGTATACACATACACATACATCCGAGGGTGCCATTCCAAAAGAATTTGGAACTATCTATATTCCGCTTTACGGATTTAACTGCAATATGCAGTTTCCACCTTAGATAAACGATTATAACTTTTATTAAATGAAGAACTGTCCCAGGGAAGGATAAATTTAAAAATAACGAGTTTCAATAGGATTTTACCTCGGGTCTAAATTCTCTAAATCAAATATAAACGCGCCGGTTTTTTTACACCTTCGTTTATAATAAAATAATCATAACAGTAATAAAAAGATTTGAAATTAAATTAAAATAAAAATACACTCGTATATGCCGTTTAATTATCTAATTTACCTAAAGATGGCGACGATATTTCTTCCGGACACAGTTTTATTACTGGTTTTATATATTTTTACTTTACGTTTAATTAAGCGTAATGTCGAACGATTAAAAACATTCGCTTTAATTACTCGAAGTGACTTGTACGACTTTCATCGGCGAACCGACGATAAACCTGCGACGATCGTAATCTATATAACGAATTAGTAGATGAAAACGAGATGAAAACGAGTTTACGGAAAAACCCCGATTGGCGAAGTTTACGTTTTTGTTTTTTTTCTAACTTTCATATTAATTTTTTACTTGGGTAGTCCAGTTTTAAAAACCGAGTAATAAAAATATACACTATTTATATTATAACAGAAGGGTTACAGACCATAAAGAAAATACCGCATGTGACGGTCAGAGAGATATAATTGGAAAATCAATTATACAGTTAACACGTGTAGCTGGAAACCGAAACTTCTTGGACAAAGCCGGTCGTTTAAATTCCACGCAGTTCATCGAGTCTTCTATGAGAATAAATACTTAATGGAATATGAAATACTGATTATCGCAGTTGTCTTCGAGGTTGCAATTAAATTCGAGACCTACAGAATGCGTTCGGCACTTTCCATATCTGATATTTCGTCTAGAGTAAAATTAAAAGTTCCTAAATTAAACGGACGCCCGTTTAATAATAAACATTTACAACTAGTGTCTAAGATTCCGGTGTACCCAACGTTTATACTCTACCAAATCTTCTTTATCGAAGCGAAACTTAGTCGGTTTCCTTTTATAGAAATTAGATAACAGATTATCAAAAGCAATAGATTATCCAAATTTTTTTATAAATGGAAAATCAAAGTTAACGACGAACCGAATCAATAATTTTCACTATTTCGTTAAAATTAAAAATGTTCATCTCGACTAGGAAGAACGTGTAAAGCATCTATCTAGGTGTCATCATTGATAGACGACTTACATTTATCAAACATATTAATGACTAATAAAAAATGGGTTATGTATATTTCCTATATTTAATAAAAAGTCCGCACTGTCTATGCAAAATAAATTTTTAACATATATATATAAAAAAATAATTTTACAGAAATTACTTTATGCCTGTCCATTCTGGTCTTATACTAGCAGAAGTAATATAAACAAGGTATTGCATTCGAATAATATGGAATAAACCACGATTTAATTCGATCAAACCTTTGCACGATTCAAATTCTCTTATGTACAGGAGATGATTGAAGGTATAACCGAAAAAATTGTTGACGTTTTTTATAGATATTACGACATTCCAAATAGTAAATTCTAGAGATGATTACGACTACCAATCTCTACGACACAGGTATAAAAAATATAAATGTCCTTTTCCAGTAAACCAGCTATAAGCCCTAAATGTCAACAAATAAGATACTTATAAGTTCATTTTCATAAGAAAGTTTTGTATATATTCTGCTATTTTTAAGAGATATAAATTCTTTTATTATAAATATTATTAACTTTGATTATGTTTTTACCAATGTATTTTCCCGAGATAATGGTTCTGACATTCTGCACGGAATTAGAAACAAATTAATGGCATAGTAATAAATACAGAAGACAAATAAGAAATCTAGACACTTTCCAGAATGATTTCCGCGACGACTTATAAAAATTATGACGGAACGATTTTATATCAAGCCGCGAAGTTCTTCGACAGAGCGAATATCGTACGCTAAGTCGCCTTGTATACAGGTTACTGTTGACGAGTCCCCAAGAAGAATGAACCAGCTATCCATGTTGTTGAAATATAGGGTATTCGGTTATATGATCGAATTATAAATTAAGAGATACATGCAACGATGGTTGTAATAACGATACGAAGTTTTCCTAATAAACGAGTACACTGTTTAATTTTAATTATGTCACGTTCATATGAATAAACCATGTTTCACACTGACGGATTTCATTCGTTGCCGCAGACATTCTCCGTCATTTCAGTTGAATTATACGAGATTTATCTCGCTATGGAATCCTTAATGAGCTCCGATGTTGGTCAGCTTCAACTATATGATCTTCTGACTCACTTCTAGCGCTCCGCGTTCTCTGCGAAGTTTTCAACTACGATCAGCTTCCCAGTTGAGTGACAAATATTCTTGTAGATTACAGTTTATGCCGGGGTTCATGGGAATGAACTGGTTGATGAAGGGGCCAGGGAAGCTGCTACGTTCTTCCCTCCGCATGTTCCGTGGTGGAATTTTAATCGAGCATCGGTCATAAAAGAATTTAAAAGTTTAAAATGACGGGTGGAAAAATGACGAGCGTTGTTTTAATTAGCGGCTGATTCGTGATTTCCTTATTTTGTTGGTTATCATTCTCCTTTTCATACAATTCGGTGTACTTTTTGGTTTTTTAGTTTGTGTTATGTTTTCTTAACCTGAAATAAAAGATTTTCTGGCTCGATCGTCGTTACTTGTGGAAATATTGTATGTTAGTTGTGTCATTTTTTATGTTTTATTTTTTATTTTAAATCTTCGGTTCAGCATTTTGCATAAGCAAGTATTATTTACCTAGTATGTACACTTTAAGATGAAACCACACGTTTATATAACTTTTTTGCTAAATGAAGCAAACGCGTGTTACAAGGGTGCGTACCTACGTATGTGTGTGTGTGTGTGTGTAGCGCTACATCATTATTTTTTCGCAACTATTAATTCGTGTAATTTTGGTTTTTGCACTTCTGTCAATTTTATTTGCATTAATATATTAATGTTTATTATTTCAAAACCTCGGCAATATTTTTTTTTAATGAATCTTCGAAAATATGGGATTTTCGTAAAAAAAATTAATGGAAATAAAAATATCCAATAATTTTTGCAACCTACATTTTTTTTTATCATCAACTTCTGAGCCACCTTAAAAAAACTATATCCACATTGCATGCATTTTCGGAAAACAGTAATACATTTGCTACAGACGATTTTTCAAAATTTCATATAGGAAAAGATATAAATGAAAAATCACGGACAGACGAATTAAAATTTGAAATTTTAACTAACTTTTGAAAACCAGATCAGTCATAAGTCATACAATTTTCATAAAGGTCCACAGAAATCAATTCGTCGTTTCATTTATACACGGTTAACACAGTATTATGGTTAGCATATTCGCAATATTTAAAAGGAACATTGTGTGTACACTATGTATTATTTAACAAGAAAATTGAACTAGGTTTACAAGAATCATTCACAGTAAAACCCTGCGAAAATTATAAAAAAATTCCACCAATATTCTCGATGTCACATGAAAACTTGTTTGGCATAACAATATGATACAAGTGACGTCATTAATCTTCTTCACGTAATTAAGGACAAGGTTGAGGTTCGAGTATTTTATGCTAAGTGTATAATAGAAGGGAATAGAAATAAATCAGTCTCTATTCTTTCTGCGATCAGTTGTGTGATGGATTTCAATAATATCGTCATTACAATTGCGTCAAGAAAATTGAACTTAATTATTTTTACATTATGCATGTAATATACAACTGACCCATGACCAGTAAACATTTCCGTAGTATAATAGTTAACATTAAAATCTAAATTATTGAAATGATCAGATAGAGTTGAAAAACATTATTACTAGCTCACTTCCCAATATCATGTCTCCAACTACCCATAGACCTTCGTTGTGTACGACGACCGTCAATTGAACACCACTCTCCATCATAAGTTTATCATCGTCTTGTCTTTCGATACGTCATGCCCAACTTCATTTTAGCCTGGTGATTGGTTCACCGTATCGTGTAATTTTTATTGTTGTTTTTTGTATATATACATGATATACACTTATTCACATATACGTATTTATATACATATATGCATATACAGTTAAATACATACATGTGTACATATGTTTATATACAAATACACATACACACATATATGTATTGTTTGGCAAACAAAGATGCTACACAGTAATAATGATGATATATATATATATAACACACACATATATATATATATGTGTGTATGTGTGTGTGTAATGATATAAGGCAGACAAAAAGCATATAGTTTAATCGTATATGTAGAAATTTTGTTTATTTATTAAAACTGTAGTAGCTCACGAATTTTTACAATAACAACAAGCATTTTATATATATATATATATATATATATATATATATATATATATATATATATATATATATATATATATATGTTAACTCGGATGGTTTTTAAAATATATATATATTTAGATATGAATAACATACCATTAAAAACCGTCACATACATAACTGGAACTAGTTTCATCGTGTAGAATTTTGTATCCTAAATTTCCAAAGTTACAACAAAAAATTTCAGTTTTTTTACAAATATCAGAAGGGGTACTTAATATTTTAAAATGAGTTTTAAAATTTTTTGATCGTCGTTTTTTTTCCCTTTAATTAATTCTTTCACCGGTAAACAAATATTTCCGGAAGACCCGATACTTCAAATAGAAACGATATAACATTTTAATTATGTTGGTAAACACATATGTAATAAAAGGTAAATTTCTATGCTTACGACATTGATCTAGCTGAAATTTTCAAAATACATTTAGATAAATATCAAGAAAAAAAAATCAAAATTTTATGGACTTCAACTCGTGTTCGAGGCCCAAATTTCGAAATTAGTAATTAATTTTCAGACAGGCCATTTTTAATTTGCTTAATTATTACTGGTATGTATAAGAATTCCATCCAAATCGTTAGAGCCGTTTTCGAGATAGCCAAATATATATTTATATACATCGAATTTCTTCTTTTATAAGAATGATATATATATATATATATAAATGAAGGTGGAAATAATTCGACGAAGTGTTAGCCCGAGGGCGTACCGGGCTTGACAGTTAGTGAATAACGAATTGTACAGGCGATGTAAAAGAGATCGCCGACAATCGGCGAGGATCAAAAACGGAGATTACAAAGGTCAGATTATCGAAGCGAAATATAAATTAAATTCGCGGACACGTATAAGACGTAGTCGTTAATGAGCATTAATAAAAGCATTCGAAATGAATGGCTAGAATTTGCACTATAACTAATTGCACTAGAATGAATCGCCGTAAGAAGACTAGGCTTAAAGATTCACATTGTGTGTGTGAATGTGTGCGCGCTCATATGTGTATGTGGCGTGGCGGGCTAGAGAAATTTTTTTTTTGGACGAGATACAAAAAGCTATTCATGACGGCGACTACGTAACGGAACATGAGGGAATCTATAAACCACGATCTAAACAATAGAAGATCGATGAACGTGTGTGTTCTATTGTTCGATTTCGGTTAGGACATTGTCACACACAATTAATTTGTAGAAATTATTTATCAAAAACACCAGCTATCTGCGGAAAATTGTGAATTTGCAACATCGTCAGAAATATCAACCAGAAATTCCATTAGATAAATTTAATCCAAATTACAAATGTAAATATTTGAACATTTTCTTATAAAAAGGATACGATTATGCGCATTATAAAATTTCATATTTACACGAGTAAGTTATTGATCAATTGATTAGCAAAATTTCCAAAAATTTATTTTTATCCATCGCGATAAATTCATATCAGTTATCGGAACTATGATAACATCTCCGTGCACGATATAGTACAATTAAGCGTAGATTTTTATAAAAATTATTTTCTAATTTCTAGTATACTATTATTTTATTATGCGATTTATTTTAGTATCGATTGTAAATTGTAATTATCCGCTTTATGGGTCAACTTAAGTATTTATTTTTCTCTCATTCTAGAGATATTTTTTTTATTTTACCTTTTTTCCGGTATTTCTTTTTGATCAGATTTATTAAAAATTTAATTTATTATTAAGTTAATTGTTTTCCCAAGGTTAGAAGTGGTACTTGGCCAATAATTTTCTGCAGGTTAATTAATTAAATAAAGGGTTTTTATTTTTCTTCTAGTATTAATTGTAACCATAATTATAATATTACTGATACTCCGTTATATAATATATTTATGAAGAGATCACATTCTTTATAAAGAATTCTGTAATTCTGTTATCAATTCTCACTTTGAATAAAATTTATTCTACTTTATATATATATAAAAAAAAATTATGTAATGCAAATATGTTTCATTTATTTTAAATGAGTAAGTAAGTTATTTATGCAAACAAATATTTAAAAAATAAATAAAAAAAAGAGAAAAAAATTAAAATTAAAACAAAATGGTTTGGTTAAATTAATTGCTTGTTCTAATAAACATTTTAGTAAATATATTTAGGTTGTTGGCTGTAATACAATAAACGCATACATATGACTATTATAATACCATTAAATTTTGCTAACATTTTCAATGATTGATTATATATATATAATATATATACCGTAGTGAAGGTTAGGGAACCACGATGATCTTTCTATATACCTCACATTCCAGCCCCTTCGTGTAAATGTTACATATACCGGAAAGATAATTTCTTGTCGAAATATGATTTCGATAATAAAAGCGGGTGCGAACGTAATTCTTACAATATCTCGAAAAAATATGAGGCCAGCAGCATATAGATTATTTGCGTGTAATTAATCATCTAAATAATTAACGAGGAAGAAGTTAAAATCGCTAAAACGTTATATATAAATCACAAAGCTTCCACTCTATTAATCCCTCGTCAAGTGAATGTAAAATAAAATATAAGAAATGTACAACATATATTAAATATAAAATGTATAATAATTTAGATACACAATTTGTAAAAATCAAAACCGAATAGCTTTGTGATTTTTATAAAACGTCTAATACATTCATTAATCAGCTGATTTAGAAATGCTGCATCAAGTTGGATTTAAATTTACAGCATTTATCGATTATACGAAAATATTTTAAAACGCTGTTTCTAGAATCACGGAATCGTCGAGAACTATGGGAAATTATAACATGTATGCGAATTAATAATAGAAAATAGGGACAAATAAACTATTACGCAGAAGAAATGAGAATAGCTACGCTATAGTCCCAAAAAATCAATCACTAGAAATCATTGAAGAGAAAGTATTGGGGAAATGGAAAAGGAAGTGAAAGCTTGTTTGAGGGAAAATATAAACGCAACTGTAGAGTAACGGATAAAATAGTATGCAAATCTTTAGCCGCAAAATTACCGTCTTACATATGTGTATATATATATATATATATAAATGCACAAATTTTTCGGTCATATAATGCGTGCACGAGACTTAGACAGGACAGTCATACTAGGAAGAATGAACGGACATAGAAGAAAAGGTCGGCCAATGACCCGATGGACGAAACAAATATGCCGACGTGTTAAACTGTCAATACCAGATTTGGTACACTCGGCAGATGATCGACAACTGTGGAGGAATTTGATTGCTACATAATGGTCACGACGGTCAATTATGATCAATATACGACTCTATATACATACATATATATATATATATATATATATATATATATATATATATATATACACAAGAAAAGATGAGATGGATTCTTCGCTCGAATTTGGTTCTAAAGTATTTCATACAGTGATTATAAAAATAAATTCTATTCGATTAATTTAGTATGTAGTATAACTAAATTTAGGGATAGACATATAACACATGACCGAAGTGCTGCTACTATATGTATACATTTTGTTTAAAATGATATTGTATGTGTGATTGGGAGAGATAAATGAGGGTAAAAATGTGAGCAAATGGGACAGAATGTATATGAGTGAGTGTGCGAATATGAAAACTGTGAATTAATATATAAAATATAATAAACGCGCGATAAATGTTAGCGAACTAAACCCGTCGACAAGCTTATAGCTTGGCGGAAGTAATTGTAAAAATTAATCTATAAGGAATGTGTGTGAGTGAAATTGTGCATGTATTTTTATATGTTATATACAAATATACGATTTAAAAAAAAAAAAAAGAATGTATCTATTTAACATCTAATTTAAGCGTACAATAAGCGCGCGATTGTATAATGGTTTGCCAGTCACGTAAGACATATTATAAGAACACAATCCATAGATTACATGCATCATATTTAAGAATAATATACAACCACACGCAAAAAGGAACGCTAGTGTATATCCTATATCCTGATGTATAACATCGTCTATTTCATTAAAAATGAAGGCGTGGTTGTAATATTAGAAAGGTAATTCATTGTGAAATAAAATCCGGCGCGCCACGAGGGAGTGTTCTGGGTCCTGTACTGTATCTACTATTTACAGCTGACTTGCCGACCTGTCAAAGCACTATCACTGCTAAATTTGCTGATGATACGATTATACTATCTACAAGCAAGAATCAGTTAGAAGCAAGTCGACCAGTACGGCAGAATGTAAATATGACTGAAAAGTGGACTAAGATATGACAAATAAGTCTTAATGAAACAAAATCACATTATTATATACTGTTTATAAAATGCAAACATAATGCAGAACCAATTACTGTCAACGGAAACTGCAAGCTACTGATTGTGTAAAATACCTAGGAATGCATCTAGATAAAGGGCTAACTTGGCAAAGCACATATTCATTTAAAGCGAAAGAAATTGGACATTCAACTTCGTAAATACCACTGGCTTATTGGAAGAAAATCACAATTTTTAAAATAAATTACTACTGTACAAGACTATCTTTAAGCCAGTATGGTCGTATGGTATTGAATTATGGGGTACAACATCCAATTCAAATTTGTCTAAAATTGAATAAATGCACCTATTAGAAATGATGTCATATATGTATAGAGACCTAAAAATAGAAACTGTAAAACATGTAATTAGAATATACAGCGAAATATATGTACGGGCGGCTAAGATCGTACCCGAATCCGCTAGCAACAGGCTTAATTAATGACGACCTTCAACAGGCACCTAGATTGAAAAGGAAAATACCGTTATACATAATGTAACAATTAAGGTTGAGTCTCTTTTGAGAACACCTTACTACTAAATGAATAGATATATATACCGTGTCATACATGATGTTCTTAATGACTTAAGCAGATAACCTCAAGAAAAAAAATTATATTGTAGTATGTTGAATACGCGCATATAAATTTTATTACTGTTTTTTTGAAGATATTTCAATCGTTTTTCGATTGAATTATTCGTACGACTAAAAATTCACGAATCGAAGAAAGTAAAATAATCGGGTATTTGCTTAAACTCGGGTGAAATTCAAAAATCGATCGAATGTGAAATTTTCAGAGAATTTTAAATTCGTTTCTCCGACTTAAGCTTCTTATATATGCAATAATAATCACGCAGACCGTTTTGAATTATGGTTTGCTATTAAACGGTTGCGCAAAAGACACGCGCGTTTAATAGAGAATTCAGCGGTTCTAAAAATAAAACCGGTTTCTGTTTTGATTTTACGCGGATTGCATAAAAAAGTTCTAGAAATCAAGTCGTCATTAGACTTACGTAGATTCATACCGTTCAATCTAGCTTAATTCCAAAATGAAATGGGAATCTAATGTTCTATCCACGGATGGAAACTGCTAACAAGTTATTTCACGTGCCCAACTAATTGCTGGGGGTGACTCTATTTGCGCCTTAATTTTTACTTTAGAAAAAAAAAAAAAAAGTATTCCTTCGTACTCGACGTGAAATAAATCCGGATGGAGGAAATTAGGTTATCGAAACGAATATAAAAAGTTATCGAAATGATATAGACAATAAATATAAGGTTATCGAAATGATAGGTTTAATGACGCTGTAAAATGCATTTCTTTATATGTACGACCTGATTAACCGTATGTGTAACTTCTAAAATATAATACAGTTACTTCGGGTAGGTATAAATAAATTACTAAATACATTATATACGTGAATGATTAAATACACCATTCCGTTCATTTATTGAACACCTGACCGACATACGAGACTTAATTATTCTTCCGACAGAGGGCAGACTCGTCTGTGCATAATAATTATCGATTGAAGAGAGTAATTTGCAACGATTAATCGCAACCGGTTTTAATGCTGCCCGTAAGAGATGGCGAATAAGTCACGATGTAAAAAAAACCAACAACTAGAAGCGACAGTTGTGTCGCTATTCTCGGAATCGTTTGATTGCAACGTAACAGAGTATTAGTATTAGTAAGAAACATTGTAATTACCCGATTTCATACACGGACGGATTCTTCTCAGAGCATTCGCAAGGATAATAGCCTAAAGAAATAGCTGTATGACACCGGTGCCTTAGTACAACGGACGTTAATTATAGATAAGCAAAGATAAATATATATATATATATATATATATATATATATATTGCACGAAGGTTTAACGTTCAATTAACACGTTGGTAAAATGAACGTCGTCTAACAATTTTGGTCAATTCGAATGTTGATAAATGTTCTGGCCGGCACATCGAGCGAGCCAATGTGCGATAGTTCCCGATCGCATTTTCTGACTTTTCTGTATCTTCCAACAAGTTGGTACTCGTTAACAAACCAGTAGTATGTACAGCTGAGATATATGAAAAACTTTTTGCCGTAAGAAATTTTTGTTCACTCGTGTGGTTGGAACTGAGGTCGTGCGAATGGAAAACAAAGGTATTACCAACACGTCGTAAAGTTCTTATATGTACAAATATATATTTAGTATAAATTTAAATTAATACAACAATAAAAAAAAATAAAAAAATCAAATTCTGAAACAAAATGTAAGATATTGAAGAAATTAATTACGGTACGTGAGCGATAAATATTCTGTAGGGAACGAGACGAAATTCAGCTAATAGAGACTAACTCGCTGAAATTAAGCTATCGATAAAGTATACACTTATTATTATGTAAGTAATGTATTACTGACACATGACGAGTTAACATTTGCGTAATATAATAGATAACATTAATAGTTAAATTAGCTAAATTATTGAAATGACCAAAGAGGTTTGGAAAAAAATCATGTATATATATATATATATATATACATAAAACAATATATCACCTTATACCTACATCAATCAACCTGCTGCTCGGTGTAGACATTCCTCAAACGTTTCCGACGTCTTCTATGTTGTGCGGCACGAATCCAATTAAATTCTGTCTATTTCCTAATATCATCTCTCCACCTGCACGTGGATCTTCCTTGTGCACAACGACCGTCAATCGGTCACCAATCTGCATCACACATTTACTCCAACTATCATCGTTTGTCCAACTCCATTTTAGCCTGATGATCGGGTCACCGTATTCAGTAATTTTATTTGCACACACGCATATGTATTCTTTGGCAAACAAAAATGCTACACAATAATAATTATGATGCATATTATATATATATCATCATCATCGTCGTATTGTTCGTTGCCGAACGTCGTGACTAGCTGTTGTACGTTTTATTTTTACGTACAAAATGAGCTAGCATTCAAGGAATTATTTATATGAGACGCAGATGCGCGTGCATATGATGTTATACGGAGTGGGGTGCCACTGCCTTCTCATATATATATATATATATATATATAAAATTTATATGTGTGTGTGTGTAATGATATACGTGGGCAAAAAAATATATAGTTTAATCGTGTACGTAGAAATTTTATTTATTCATTAAAACAGTAGTAGCTTACGAATTTTTAACGATAATGGCAAGCATTACATATATAATTATATATGTATATGTATATATATATCATCATCATGTTGTCATCACTCGTAATACTGGTTTGCTAATTTCTTCCACAACTGACGGTTTTCTGTTTTCCTCTTCATAATATCCTGTGCTACCAGTGTCTTCTATTAGTTGTTGTGTATATTGATTTATTGATCTTCCCTTTCCGCGTTTCCCATTCATCTGTCCTTCTATAATTATCTTTGATAGGCTTTCACGTCTTAAAATGTGACCGATCATATTAGTTTTTCGTTTTATTATTTTTTTCCATAATGTTCTTCCTTCGACAATTTTTTTCTAACACCTTTTCATTTGTTAATTTATCGGTCCATCTTATTTTCAGCATTCTCCTGTAGCACCATATTTCGAAGGCTTCTAAAGTTTTTTTCTCTGCCTTACCAATCATCCATGTTTCACCTCCGTACAACGCTGCATTCCAAACAAATAGGGTTAAAAATTTTTTCCTCAAATTTGTAACCCTTGTTGGTCAAAATATTTTTCAACTTTCTTTGCTTGATTGATCCGTTTTTTAATGTCCTTGCTACACCTGCCACATCCGGTGATTTTACTACCTAAGTAACGACATTTATTCACTTCTTCTATTTTAACACCTTCAATATCCGCGCTTATTTTCTTTCGACTGTTATTTGTTATCGCGTATCGTAATTTTTGTTTTATTTTTATTTATTTGCATTCCATATTTCTTAAATACATCTTCCATTAATTTTTAGTATTTTCTTCAATTGATTTTGATTTTCCGCTGGAACAGCTATATCATAGGCAAATTGTAATGTGCTTATTATTTCACCTTGCAATTTTTACACAATTTTCCTTTAATTTCTTTCATTATTTCTTCTATATACAGGTTGAATAATATCGGTGATAACAGCCCTGTCTAACACCTTTCGATATTTTAACTTCTTTGTTCAGATTGCCAATCGATTTCTGATTTTCGATAAATTTATATATTAATTTAATATTCTTCTTGTTTATTTCCGTTTTCTATAATATTGTAAACAACGTATTGACATTATTAAAGGCTTTTTGTATATCTATGAATGCAATATAAAGTGAATTTCCGATTCTAAATCTTTGTTCGATTAACAGTCTTAGTGCCAGAATTGCTTCGCGAGTACCTCTACACGTCTTCTAAATCCGAACTAAGCATCTCCCAATACAGTTTCTACTTTATTTACTATTCTTGTATACAATATTCTTACCAATATCTTTGACGCATGACTTATTAAGTTTAATGTTCTAAAAACAAATTTCTCGGCTGTACGTTAAACGTGGTGATCGCGGTTTGCATTGTGTCTTACCAACTGCGCTATTTAAAAAACAAAACCGTCCGTCTTCTCTGAGTTACCCTGTATAAATTCCGTTTTCATTAAGAGTTCGGAAAAAGTTTATTTATTTATTTATTTATTTATTTATAGTTCGCTCGAATGTCGCATTATGTATTCTATTAAATTAAATTCATTTCATGAAGTTTATTTATCGCTCGGTCCTTCTAGTTTCATACTACTACTACTACTAATAATAATAATAATAATAATGTAGGAATTTTGACGGTAAGATTAAGGAGAGCGATAGATTTGAAGGAAAAGGTGCGCGGATAAATGCTGAACTTAAAGGACTGGACACACACACTCACACACACATATATATATATTTATCATACACGTGATACAGTCGTGTATTAATTATTAGTAGAAATTAACACCGACAAATGACGTAACTGAACGATCGATGTGGCAATACCTGAAACAAGTTTTGCATCGCTTTGTGATTCATCAATGTGAAACATTGAAAACTTTTTTAGCTTTTTTTTTTCTGTACATTTTTAAAATTTATCCTTTATTTTTATTTATATATATATATATATATATACGCTTACCGGAAATTCCGTTCAACATATAAAATGTCGTCCTTAGTTATATAACGTATTGAAAAAGTAGTAATCGGACGAAAAAGAAAACTTGAATTATTATTATTATTATTATTTCACATATAAAACACTGTTTCCAATTTTCGGAATTACAGATTAAACCGAGCGATAGCGAAAAACCCGTTATTTATCTTGGATATAGAGCATATAGTGGTAATGATTGAAATTCGTGACGGAGAACCGTTATAGAAGCGACGTTAATATTTAAATGCGATAGATCCGGGCTGTAGATTAATTTATCTAAAGGTTAACTCGTTTAATTAGGATTTCTGCGGAATTTTTCATTAATTACTACGTAATAGGATTTTGCAATAATGATCGACGTTCGTCGTTTACTATCATTATTCCGTTACAAATGTCAAATCACCGTGTGTCAAATTTTTGACGATTAGCTACCGACGCCACGATGAATATTTGAATCTCTCGAAGAGGTCGGTAACCATATCGTACGATTTGACCGACGACCATAGTTAAACTTTTTCTTAGGCAAATTTCCTCAAAGTTCCTGGTATATGTAGGTAAGCCATCTATTAAAATTTTAAACGTCGGGAAAAAACATGGCATATTTTCGTGATATAACGCGTTAGAAATTGCCTAGATGTAAAAAGTGGTTAGTATATTTCCACCAAAAATACGTAATTTCACGTAAAATTGACTAAAAGTACTCATGATGCATCCGGGGACGAACCGCTTATTAATTCTTCACTACTGTCGTGGTGTAGAGCCCGAGTACGCGTCCAAGTCATCCACCACGGGCATCGCTTAATGTGGCTAAAGTACTCGGAAATCTGGTAGCCTACTGTTAATACCTCACGCCGTGCGGAAACACTACCTTGATCGAAACAGCTTTTTTAAGAGCTACCGATCCCGGATTAAATCAAAAGGTGTTATACGCATCATACAACTGAATGTGGAAAGAATGTCCCTAGCAAAAGGTGACATAATAAGCAGAATGTCAATAGAAAAAAATATAGACGTAATACTAATTCAACGAGTCCCATGCTGCCAGCAGCCAACATCTGTTAAAAACTTGGAAAATATCGGGTTACGATATAGCTGGTGCAATTTGCAGCAAACGCTACGAAATAACAACATATGTCAAGAAAGGTATGGATTGGCAATCGATGAAGACATATTCAAAATAACGATATAATCTACGTATATGTAATATATATAAACCTCCACTCTGTGTGTTTCCCCCCGAAGTGACTAGCAGAATAACTGAACCGGCGGTAGTAGCTGGCGACTTTAACAGCTAGCACACCTTGTGGGGTTATAAATAGATCTTCCGGGAAAGCTATTACTGCATGGATCAAGAAAACATATTTTTAGTGTATAATTCAAAACAAACCGGAACTTTTCTTGGAAAAAATTCACAACTACAGATTTATGCTTCGTAACTTTATACCTACAAGTCGTAGAATATTACACGCTTTCCCACATAGTCAACATCGCCCGATTGTTACAAACATTAACCTCCAGCTGAACCCAATAATTTTAAAGCCGCTATCACGATGGAATTTTAACAAACCTAACTGGGAAGCTTTAACAAACTCTCTCGAAGGTCATATACGCTTTATTAGCCCTTGCCAATAAACTATGAGCGTTTCTACGGTTTAGTAATTGAGAAAACAGCTAAAAGGTATATCCCACGTGGATTTCGAAAAGCCTACATTGCAGGATGGAATACAACTTGCGACCATCTGTACAACGCATATAGAATGTCAGGTGATACAAATGTTGCTAACAAGCTAGTTGAAGAACTTGACAAAGCTCGTATCGTAAAATGCACTCAACTTGTAGCTGACACAAATTTCACGCATTTTGATTAGGCTGTCAACCGGCTTAAAAGACTTAGAAGTTAATAAAAAAGCTAAAATATCGCCAGATTCTATAGCGAACCGTATGGTTGACGTAACTCACCCTCAGAATGACAAGCTATTCAGTATGCAGATCAAGAAAGATCTATCAAAGATTAAAAAAACAGCTCAGGTGCGGTCTGATATGGCAAAACCATTTACTCTCGAGGAATTAACTTCTGGGATAAAAGCATTCAAGCCAAATAAAGGAGCTGGTAAAGACGGGATATACTCAGAATTCATAGCCCACTTTGGCTCAAGAGTTAAAAACTGGCTGGTAGCCTTGTTCAATGAAATTATAAGTAACGGGAAACTGCCGAAACTATTCAAATGCTCGTTAGTTATCGCAATTCTAAAGCCAGGCAAGGATGGATTAAAAGCAGATGCTTACAAACCGATCTCCTTATTAAGCACCTGTTACAAACTGTTTGAAAGAATGGTTTACAATCGATTAGCTCCTGCTATTGAAGAATGTATACCGGCTGACAAGCAAGGTTCAGGCTTGGTCGCAACAGTACAGAACAGACGGCCTCTTTAACATGCTTTATAGAAGGTGGTTTCGAGTAAAGGCTTAAAACAGGCACTGTCTTCATAAATTTATCTTCTGCTTACGACACAGTTTGGCGTCATGGTCTACTGTGGAAGTTCATACAAGTGTTCCCATGTAGGACACTTTGCGCAGTAGTAAACGAAATGCTATCAAATCGTTCGTTCACAGTTCGACTCGCCGACAAAGAAAGCAAACCGCGTCGACTTAATAACTGCCTCCAACAAGAATTCGTGTTAGCCCCCCTTTTATTTAATCTATATATACATGACCTTCCACAAACTACTGCCGATAAGTTTATTTACGCTGACGACATCGCGCTAGTAGCGCAAAGCAGGAACATGTTTACCCTAGAGGAAGAACTGGAAGAAGATCTTAGAAATCTTTCACTATACTTGAAAGCGGCTTCAACTGAATAAGTCTAAAACAGTTACGTCTTGTTTCCACCTAACATCTCAACTTGCTACCACAGAACTTAACATAGTACTGAAATATGAGCCTTGCCCCCAAGTATCTTGACATAACCCTGGATAGACAACTGACGTTCCGTAAGCATACCGAAAATAGATCGGAAAAAGTTAAATCTACAAATTATTCAGAAGCTGACTGGTTCATCATGGGGTGCCTCATCTTGTACACTTAGAACAGTAGCATTAGCTCTCGTTTACTCCACTGCAGAATGCGGGGCTCCGATATGATTAAACAGTTGCCACGCCAAAAAACTGGATACACAACTCAACAAAACAATGAGACTCATCACGGGTACAGTAAAATCAACACCTAGTGCTCGGCTCCCGGTACTTAGCAATATTACGCCTCCAGATCTCCGCAGGAAAACTGCAGCCTTACGAGAATGGTCAAAATATGAAGCAAATCAAAGTCTCCCAATAAATGGATACATGGTAAAATCAAATGAAGTCAAGGAAACTAGCGTGTATAACAGTCGACAAGCTTATTGCAGAGAACTTTGACGGTAAAAATAAACGGTGCCAACAATAGAACACATTGAACCCAGATAAACACGCGCTTATTACATGTCCGACCGGTGCGGTGAAAGGCTACGACTTACCCCGCAAAGAATGGGTACAACTGAATCGAATTCGTACTAGACAAGGACGTTGCAACGATAACGCGGTGGAACATAAAAAATGACGCTGCCTGTGATTGCGGCTACCAACATCAAATCAACGATCACATTGTTCTCAATCGTCCAGGCAGAGTTTTTGACGGGACACTTCGTGAGATCCATGAAGTGTCAAACGGCATCATTATCTTTGCTACAAAACTTAAATATTATATTATAGTGTCTTGCTGCATCATGCCATACGATAAGAAAAAGACTACTGTCGTACTTCTCTGATCAATCGGCGGAATTGTACGCAATCGGAGGTCCTATATTTTACTTGTTGTACATGATTGTTGTCTAACTGCTGAAGTATGCGAATGACAGTCATTTTATGATGAGACCGTACTATCAAGCAGACTACAGAATGAGTTAAATATTGTCGGAAATCGTTGCGACGGTGTAAAATACGTAGACGTATAACTATACATATTCTAATCTTCGTCAACAGATTTATATCCTGTCTCGTATTAACTTTAAATGGTGAAAATCTTGCCCAGAACGAGGTAGTTAAATTATTCGGTATGTATTTATATAAAAGATTATAACATAAAGAAAACATTTAGTTATTAAAACAAATGACGTTTAGTTGAGAGTGGAGATGTAATGGGTACGATAATAACCTCCGAAATAAACTATTACTATATAACACAATTTTAAAATACATATGCGGTTATTCAACTTTGGCAATGTGTAAAATCGAGCAAAACCGATCAACGTGAATGTTATACATCGAGCTCGGAGACAAATAACCTCAGCATACACCTGTATCTCAAATATGGTTAATACATGTCAATACTGTTCTCGAGAAGGTCAAAAAAAAAAACGTGCTCAACGTTTTTTAACCGATGTTGGAATAACGTAAAAATCAAATTCGGTCGGTAATCCTAAGGAGCTGCGGAGATTATAAATCGAGTGATCTTATATTCGCTACGTAAAAATCGATGAAACTTCTTTTTTTCCACGTAACAACTGCATAATGCCCATCCGACTAGCCAGTTGTAGTGAGTAAAACGAAACGGTAATTCCTTCGAATAAATTATACCCATGTATATATATATATATATATATATATATATATATATATATATATATATATATATATATATATATATGTAATGCACCTAGAAGTATAGATGTGCAATATATGTAAGTAAAATAGAATGTACACGTATGTTGTAAGTACCAGCTGAATATCCGAAGAGGAAAAACAACGGAGTAGAACTAACCCGGATGGAAGGGGGTCATACTTTTTTCGCAGAAATCGAAAGATGACGTTGTAACCGGCTTGGTGATAGTTGCGAGGATACGGTTAAAAAAATATAACGATACATAGTGTATCTTTCGGGGAAATACCTACCAAAAAAAATTTTATATTACTAACGTATATAGATTTAAATTTATATAGACGAGCACCGTCATATACCTATACATTTATATATATAAACATATTATATATATATGTATAAAATATACACATATGGATGAAGATAGAATAGAACACAAAGAAGCTTTATTTCATAATAAGACGTACGTAACAAGGTTGTTAAAATTAAATACCTCACACCTTAACAGTTAACTTAAATAATATTATTAAATCAGGAAAATTAAAGGAACAAATATTAGGCTACAGAAAAAAACAAATAAGAAACCTAAAAAAAAAAAAATAAACGCTAAAAAAAAAAAGATGAAGCATATACGCACATAGGTACACATACACACGTAACCGCGCATGCGCACGATACTTGTACGTAGTATAACGCGTGGTGTGTCTTTATAGGAATTTAATTAATCTATTTTTTGATGTATTCTATAACCTATCGTAAAACTTTTTTTTAGATAATTTACTAGTAAGCGTAATTTTTGTCATAGACGATTCAGCATAATTCTTCAACGGCGATTTCGGATCCGTTGTAGTGTTTCAATTGTAACCGGTAGCCAATAAACGGGAAAATAATTTTTTATGCGTATATTATATCATCTTGCAAGTCGCTTCCGCGAATAGGACATTCTCATTCGTACGAAATGATAGATACACACTGGTTTGTGATCTAATAATAATATAAATCCGCGCACGATCTCGATCCGAGTAATTAAATTTCAATCGAACGACGAAACTCGTTTAGCACGCCCGACATTTACTGTTATAGTATACCGCGTGCTAATTCTCCTCATTCGCTCGCTCGTTCGGACCATTATTCGTTCGCTTATTCACTCGCACTTCGTAAGAGATCTGACTTATTATTCAACGTATCGGATGACGCAGGCGATTTATTTGCAATTAGTATTTGTCACATCTAACGATCGATAGTTCTTATTTAGTTCGTTTTGGAAATTATTTTCGTCGAACAAGAATTGGAAAAATACGTCCCGATTCTCGGAAATTACTAACGGGAAATCTGATAAAAATCGACTCGTGGAAATGCGGATAGGTCAGATCCGTAGTCGTGTATTTCGAGTTCTTCGTAATATCCGAACAACCGGATCGACCACCGGTTAGAGAAATACACGATTTTCTAATTAAATTATCGTCCCCACTCTTATCTAGTCTACGTAAGTACGTTCTCGGTATTTTCTTATTCTTCAACTTCTTGCGGTGTCATGCGCAGTTATACTGGACGATCATCAAAATTTCCCCGTTGTTTTCAACGAGTAGATTTTTATCCTTTTCCCAGTCCATTGTTTTATATTCGTTAGAGATCATGTTCTCCATCTTCCTCGCGATCTTTTCCCGTTATTAATTTTCCCTTCCATAATTATCCGCAATATTTCGTATTTTCTATTTTGTAACTCGACTTGCTTTTTTTTTTTTTATTTATATCGAATATTTGCTTTTCGTAATACTTCATCGTTTTTCAAATTCTGCATCGACGATATTTTCATTATTTCACAAATATTTCATTGTCTCGCCGTCCCTACACCGTCTAATAAGACATGTAACATCTTATAAATTCTTATCTTTACAAATTTGTGGGTCGATGAGCATTTAACGCATTCTTTCAAAAGTTGTTTTTACCTAACCCCATCTTCTTTTAACTTCAACCGATGAATCCGGCCTAAATATTTAAACTTCACAACTTCTATACTTTTACCGTTGATTGTGATATTTGCATTGTGGTGCTTTTTACGGCTTATTATCTCGTTCTTTACATATTGTTTGATTTAATTTTTCATTGTATTTTTTTTTTTTGCAACAATTCTGAATATCGTATATTATTAATTTCTTACTCATTACATCTTCCGAATTTTCTGTTCCGTAATGTATCTTTATAAAGAAAAGAAATCGCGATATAATAAATAAACGAGTATCTCGTATAAATTAAGTTAAAGCTTAGCGTAATTATGCGTTACAAACTGATTTACGTACACAATTTTTAATAGCTGGCTACAGTTTTCATCACATCGCCATTCTGGAGTACATACTGTCCCTTGAATAACGCGTACGAAATATTTTAACATACGATTAGTCGACAAGAAAGTTCGAAATAAGATTTATTTAAGCTATTAAATGAAATTAAGAAAAAAAAAATGAAGGAAATTGGTTTCAAGTACGTATACACAAAAAAATGGACACACACACACACTCGGAAGGGATACAAATATCGAAACGCAATGGATTTATAATTATGAAAATAATAAAATCTTAGATAATAAAGTTACGCTTTGGATGAATGTGCAAATGTGTATTGGTTTGAGATTTAAATGTAAAAGAAAAAAAAATATTATATATTATAACGATTTATTTATAAATAATAATATAGATAATAATATGGAGTGTAGTTGGAAAGAAGTAGACGAGTTAAAGCAAATGTAAAATCTTTAAAGGAAGCATGATAACGAGTACAATGGCGTGCAATACAGACTAAAGCCTTTTTGTTTCTTGTTTAGCCTTGTCCGCTTAGCAAACAACCTGCTGGCTGCGTGCTGCATTCGTTAGTTTTCTTACATGTTTGATGCCCATCCAGCTTTTTATATTATCTAACCAAGATATCCTCAGTATTCGCGTATTTTTCCTTGTAATATTAGATTACTTCGTATTTATCCTTTCTCATCATATGACCCAAGTATGCAATCTTTAATTATAGTTAACAGTTCCTACGGTTTTCGCAAACGACGCAGCACCTTCGCAAGTTTCTCCGTCCATTGATCTTTAAAAGCCGTTGATAAATCCAAATTTCAAATGCTTCAGTCTTCGACGTGTCTGCTGTGAGCGTCCATGTTTCAGCAATACATGATACTATAGCCCATATATAACATCTCACCAGACGCAAACTTAATTCGATACTAATACCGTGACTCCACAATAGACCCAGGAGTATCAGGAATGCTTTCCATGCTACCTCTATCCTGCACCTAACTTCCATATTCGAGTTTTGTCTTTTCAGAAATCCAAATAGCTAACTATTTAAAGGATGATACTTTTTCTATCCTCTCTCCTTCAATTGTAATTTCTTCATATTTTTCCCGATTCTTTTTAGATATATTCGTATATTTAGTTTTACTAAAGTTTATATTAATTCCAAAATCATTCGCACGTCTGTGTATATCTTGAGTTAATTTTTTCAGTTTTCGGGAACTAGCGCTAACCGCAACATCATCGGAAAATTTAACATTATTTATAAATACTCCGTTTACACGAATTACCTGCGCTAATTCAGGGGCAATTGATTCAGAAGTCTGCTCTGAGTATACATTGAATAAGCATTGATGACAATATGCACACATTCTTCTTATTTGGTTTGTGACCGTACTCTATCTTGCTACTTAGGTCAGAGGCACGGAAAGAAAGAAGTTAAAAACTATATTAGAGGAAGTATGTTTGTATTTTGGAGGAAGAGAAGAAGTTTGGTCTCGGCGGAAGAAGTGCGTTGTAATATGTTGGGAAGATTGTGAGGAAGGCTAGCGAGCTAGCGCTGGAGAGTATATGTTGGGCAGGAAGTTAGGATATGAGCGACAGGGTATATTTATGTGATCCAACCACGTCAACTTTCTGTTGAAGATCAAGCCAAGATATCGAATTCGAGGAACAATTTCTATAGGCTCAGATTCCAAATTAATAGTCACTTGCTGCTGGCATGAATGAATTCTACAAAAGTGTATCGCTTTAGTTTTGAAAGACCGCTGTTTGTAGATCATTTAATAAGCTCCTGTGTAGCTTCTTGAAACATGATTTGTCAAACGTATAATCATGACAACGAACAAAAATGATTAGATCATCAACAAACCGGATCATTGGATTTATCTCCGCCAGCATCGAATTTATAGCAATGATAAAGAGCTTGGACTTAAAACTGAGCCCTGCGAAAAGGCTTTGAGCTAACGTCACCAAGTACTACCTGAAACTTTTGCTGATCCAAGAATCTCCTAATGAATGCTAATAATCGACCGTCAATATTCCACTGGAGTAAGTGTTGGAGGATTCTATAATGTAGAATCGTTTCAAAAGCCATCGCGAAGTTAAAAAGAAAATGTAAGCAGATATTGGTTCATGGTGAAGGATTCCAAAATATTACTCTGAATGTAATAAAGAAGATCAGTTGTGGATCGCTGAGAACGAAAACTGCATTGTTTGTTTGATAGAAAATTATTTTTGTTCAGTATCCATAAGAGATGACGGTTCAGTGTTTCCTTCATGACCTTGCCTGTGAGGGCAATAGGTCTATAACTGTCTAATTCCACTGGGTTTTTGTTCTTTTTTCAGTGAGAAGCCAGGAGGTGGGAAAAGAAAATGATTCCAAATTTGATTAAAAATATTTAATAAATGAGTGGTAATATTTTGCGGAGCATATTTAAGCATATTAGCGTGACACTTATCGTGTCCAACCGCAGAGGAGTTTTTGAGCGTTAATAATTTATCGAACTGGTGATGCAAAACGGTCTCCACTGCTGAAGTCAAAGGTGGAGGGGATTTGGGTGAAACGCGGTTCGAAGCCACAGAGAAATGATTAGCAAAAGCTGTTACTATACTTTCCGGATCGTAAATTTTTAAATTGTTAATGCTCCATCGAGTTGATCTTATTCAATACTATTGAGGGTGGTGTTTTAACGTAATCGTGGATGTAAATTTCTGCGAAGAGTCCTTTTTTCTTTGTTTTAGTATATACCTGGCTTTTACGTGGAGTTTACGGTAGGTAATATGGTTCTCCTGACTGGGTTGTGATTTCAATTTCTTAAGGGCATTTCGTCTATTTTTGATAGCACTTGCGCAGCTTTTAGTCCAGCTGATTGCGAGAACTCTAGGTAGTGCATTAATCTGCAAGATCCACTAACTGAGCAGTAAAGGTTTGTAAATCAGGTGCGTACGTTGCTGGATCAACGCTGGCGCACAGGTCCGTATACTTGTCCTAGTTTGTTTTCCTGTAGTTACAGTCAAATTTGAGAGGCGATACATTATACGGAGGTGTAATACTCGAAGAACGTAACAAGATAAAGTAAAGCTCCGAACGCAACGGTGCTACAGCAGAGCATTAAAAAAAGACATGATCGGGGCTGCAGACTGCCTGTTCAGAATGGAGGGGACAGAAGGGACTTTCTCTAAGCTGCATACGGAAAAGACGGTCAGGCAACAAATGATGTCCAAATCGCAATCTGCTGATGTGTACAATCTCCTTACGACTAATCTTTTTAAAGAGATAGGACCACGGGAGTTTGGGGAGAGACGGCTGGAGGTGATAGTAATAAGTGAGAAGTGATTGACTAATGCTCTTAGTGCACATAAGCTCCCATTGATCACTATGCTCTAGCTGAATAAAGTGAATGATATCTTTGTGAGTTATTAAGGAGAGCTCTATACCACTAGACGACGCGTCTTTAGCCAATGGGTCAACAAATTAGTTGTCTGGAATAAGGATACAGATATTCCCACACGTTCCAAATTATTAAGTTTTAACAAAACTAAACCAATTAATGTACGTTTATTGTCTACAGCCGTCACCACGCTTTTGGAATCGGTAATAATCCGCGAAGACTTAAGTCCGGTAGAATTAACAAGGCTTGTAGTACTGCTACACATTCTGCAGTAAATACTGAACATTCTTGGAATCATTTGTACATGTTACTAATATTGAGAGCTGGAATGAACACTGCTGCTCCCGTTCCTCGAGTTGACTTGGATCTATCCGTGTAAACAAGGATGTGTAGTGGGAACATTTCTGAGATAATACTATTGAAAGTGACACGGATTAGTGTAGAGGATACAGACTACAGTTTTCAGGGGAAAAGGATGAATTTTGTTTGTTGAGGAAGTAAAAATATGGTACCATAAATTGAAAAGGAGCTTGCATGCACGTGACACGTGCACGAAACTCCTCCAATCTTGTTATAACGGAACAGAGCAGGGGCATTTTTCTATTTGAAAAACGCCAGTTAGAATGGATATGACTAAACATGTTAAACAAAGGGAAGCGATCATTCTTCATCCTACGTATCAACAGTTTCAGGGCTAAATAATTCCGTCTAAGTTGTAAGGATGGAACTTTGCACTCTGCCATTAGTGCTGATACCGGAGTGCTTTTAACACCACCAATCTAATGCATTCATTTTGCATACGATCCAACTTGCCTAACAATACTGTTGACGCGGTTCCATAGAATTTGAAGAGTAGTAATAGAATAAAAGGGTCACCACCCCATCGTGTATTATGCAAAATACGTAAAATGTTAATAGCGCGATTGATAGTTGTTAATAGTTTATCAATATATGTTACACTAGGAAGACAAATAGAAGTTCTAATTGGTTTTTTAATTATATTTATAGGTAGGATACATGTGACGATCGACGTTTTATATATATATATATATATATATATATATATATATACATCATCCTGGAGATGTCATCGCATAATGAAGATACCATAAATATAGAGGAAGAGGAATTCATAGATACTAGAAACGGTAAATGAAAAAAGGAAATTTGGTGGAAACATTACAACAAAGGTGAGGAAGGCTTCTAAGAAGAAAGTAGATAAGACCTGAGACAACAGAGATAGATCGGATAGATAGAACAATGTAGATGACGAATAAATAGATTATGAACATAGTAGGTAACGGAAAGGAATAGAAGAACATAGTTGGTTGGCTACAAGACAAAAGCAAAGTCTCTTAAAAATATATGTATATATATTCTATATATACATTGGTATTGCATAATTGTGAAGTTTTCTCACACAGTGTTAATATTCGCCTCGGCTTAAATTATTATTATAACTAACGATGATAAAACTGTAGAAAAAAAGTAACCACCGTTGGATGTCGGTTAGCAATACATATATATATATATATATATATATATACAGAGAGACAGAGAGAGAGAAAGTCAGTATAGCAAGAATCCGTTCTGTGCAGTGACATAGAACTATTTCATCAACGAGTTAATCGGTAATAGTATAGGATATTTAATATTTTACTTTGAAATTGGAAAAATGAACATTCAGACGGATTACCTATGAATTTTTGGAAAGTTGGATATGATCAAATCCTGAGGCCAATACGGATGGTGTAATATGTATATATATATAAGATAAATACCTATTGTGATTTATAGTTGTAATTATTCGTACTTCTCTAAAGAAAGAAGAACTCGCTTTAGGGATCTAATTCTTTATCATCGTGGAGTTAACGGAACACCGCTAACAACGGAAACGTTCGATCGAAGGAGAATATTTATGCGGGATCCAATTTACATATCAAGAACTTACAACTACTAGTGCAGTTATTAACCGACACAAAGGTTCTATATCTATGGCGCGTTAGTAATGAATCTATGGCGCGTGTAATAACAAAAATAGTATTTTTAACATTGTCGATAAAGGTAAAATCGTACGATACTAATAATAATGAACAATGATAATAATAATAATAATAATAGAAGTAATCCAATCGATGTAATTCGGAATAATTCCGTTACAACGCGTATGTCGAATAATAATGACTATTTACGCGTTCGAATGAATTTCGTTAAATATATCTAAATTAATTGGTTGTTAAACGTGTTGACATTTTTAGTCGCCATGTCCTCTAAACGGTAAATAAACTATTAATACATATTTTCATAATAAATTATGTTTATTAAACGTTTCCATCCTAGAAATATTTATGTAACAAATTAAAAATTGTCTACAAACGCAATATTACACACAAAGTATTACGAAATATTTTTACTTCTTCGATATATAAAATTATAATATTATAAATCAAAATGTAAAATCCTGCTTAGGAAATTGTGAATTGCTTGACTGTTCAAAATCTTAAACTGTGAATTTCACACTATGTATAAAACGAAATCGAATTTAAATTGTTTCATAAATGTTACGTATAAAATTTAAAATGCTACGTATAACATCCAGAATGCTGCATATAAATGTCAGAATGCTACATATAAGAGTCAGAATGTTACACAAAATAGCCAGAATGTTATATGTAAAAACCAAAGTGCTATATATAAAATCCATAATGTTACATATAAGAGTCGGAATGGTACATATAATTTTCTTTTTTTATACTCTAGTAAATGATAACTAACTGGAAACTTTCTTGAATGCATGAAAACACGTTACACTTTAATTTTAGAACTTTACAAAACTTAAAACGAAAATTTATACGACGATCTGATAGTGATGTAGTAAAGAACACAATCGACAGTATAAAATTTATACGTTAACAATTACAGTAAATAGTTAAAAAAATAGAAATGTTCTAACTAATATAAAAATTGACTAAATTTATAATATACTTCCTCAAACTAATTCTCGATAATAAGATCAATATTGTCTCATGCTTTATTGTTTTTTTTTGGTTTTTTGTTTTGTATAATATTTATCATGGATACTGTATCGTCCAGAGTTTATAATAATCGTTTTACGGACATTTAGACCACATAAAACATTTATATATGTAAAATCAATTATATATATATATATATATATATATATATATATATATATATATATATATGATATAATTTTTATTGTAGATTTATTTTTTCAAGAAAGGTATAATAAATCGTATCTAACACCCAAAACATGTACACGTCATAAACGGGAAAGATTACAAATTACTTCTAGAACCATACAACACCGTTTAATATGTTGGTCGGTGAAATAAATAATCTACCTATATAACTGATAGCCCTACGCAGAGTAAATTATAAAATTATAATTTTATTTATAGCTTCATAATGGCACGCGCGCTACATTATTGGCAAGTTTGATCCCGGTATGATAAATTATGTAAATCTGTACATATTTCTAACTTTATTATCTCTCTGTTTACTGATTACAAACTTAGAACACGTCTAGTTTATAGGTGATAACAGGTTTTTCGGTATGCGTATTTATTACATATATATATATAAACAGAATGTTTCACGGATGCACGTTTTATCTGTATGATCCATTTACTGAAAAATCCGAACATCCAGATAGTACGTGAATAAACGAAAACGAGATTATTAAATAAATACAAAAAAAAGTAGTTATAATCGCTCAACTTTGTTATATATGAAAAGACCGCAACTTACTAAGTGGACATAAAAAATAAAATAAAATATAAAAATATATATACTATTTATAAAAAAAAAAAAAAAGTATAAAAGGAAAAAACAGGAAATAAAATTTTTTAAAAATGCTTAATTTAAATGTATAATATCAAAAAAATTTCAAAGTGAAAACACACATGTTTTTGAAATGATCCGATAGCGAATATTATAAATTTAATTAAAACTTTTTATTGTTCCGGCTATTTAACGTAATTGTTTACGTATAAATTTTACAGAGTTGTTGGTCGTGTTGTTTACCGCTATCGGATTATTTTATAAATAATATTTTTTTATTTTTTATATTTTATTTGATTTTTGTTTTTTCCTCTTATATAAATTCTATATATTTCCATATTTTATTTTTTACGTCCACTACTTGATTAAATAGCCGAATAGAGCTTCGTGGTCTTTTTACCTATAAAACATTCAGCGATTTTATCGGCATTTTATTGTCTATTAGTTTTAAAGTCACTCTACATTGCACGTCATCGACAGTATTTATCGTGAAAATAGAAACATTTTTTAAATAAATAAATGCGACAAGCCGTTATGCGACTAGATTTTTGCTAATATTTACGTAGCTAAAAGGTTGTAAAAAACGAAATAATACGATTTCGGGTGTAGGAATTGCGAAAAAAATACCTAACCTATCATCATTATCATTGCCGAGCAATCTAATCGCTACCGGAATGTTTGGTGTAATATATATATTTCGATAAAGGGAAACATACGTCACTTTTGAATTATGTTGAAGAAATTTTTATTGGATTTAATAAAAAAAAGTTAATTTACCGTTTGACGACTAACGCCTGCGATGCACTTTGCTGCGGTAAATGATAATTTTAACGGTATTCGTTATCGTGACCCGATTTACGTCTGCGTACTCTCTTATTTCAAAATACATGCGTTAGAAGTGTAATAGTGCTAAGGTAATTTTACTAATTTTCAAGGTATTACCGATATTAATTGAATCATATTTCTCCAACCGCACGTATATTTTCGTTAAAGCAACTCGAAACACAGCTCGTGTCGTTACTTTTACGGCGATGATAAATATAAAAACTCATCTTGATCGATCGCGCGTATAACTTACGATAGTGATAGAATGGAATATACTTTCATTATGCAAAAAGAACTACGCGAATGGTTTAAAAACGTTCAATGATATGCAAAAAATGTAATCAGCCCTATTGAACGCGCTGACAAACATGTCCGGAATACATTAATGTAGTCGACAAACAGTGTAAACTAGTTCATCTCCTATTATTGTTTTGTCGGCACTTAAGGAAGGTGTTCAGTTAACATGCAGCACGAATGAAGTATTAAATCTTCCGAATAAATCATCGTTCTCAACCTGTAAAGACTATATTACTTGAGGAATACACTAAACAACTTCAGAAGGACAAAACGGCGTTAACTTGATGGTCCGGTAGTGTTAATAATTTATCATACGCCAACAAATCGTTCATGCTATTATAAATATTCTCAACCGGTGTTTGCAGCAGAACTTGTTCCCAGATTTGATGGAGATGGGTAAAATAATATTATTCTTAAAACTTAACAAGTCTACGAACCATCCATTTTCATGTTTATAATGATTTTTTGAAATTTATGAAAATTTATACATCAGTAGCTGTATGATAGTGTTGTAGATATTCTTTCTAAAAATTAGTTTAAACCGTCAAAATTCGATCTACAAGAAAAGGCTTCAGACCGTTTTGTCGGCCCGGTTAATGATGTCATCAAATGATATAAGTACAGACTAGCTTTGCATTTGACATATATATATATATATATATATATATATATATATATATATATATATATATATATATATAAACTTGTTCAACATTTACAACGGATTCCTGTGTGGTTACATAGTATAATATGACGACACTTCGTAAATCGACGTAGTATTGACTATTAATAATGAAGCATTAATTGTCTGTATCACGTGTGTTTCTTAGCTAATCCAACCGATTCACACTTTGTTCTTAACAACGACAGTTATTTCTTATGTGGATAATATCTTGCTGGTTGATGACCCTCGATATTTACAAAATAAACTTAATTACATAATAAGTATTTTACATTAGGGAGCTTCATCTTATTATAATCTGAATAAAACTAGTTGTATATTGCTTAAAGGTTATCACAGAAACCTAAGTAATAGCTGAACAATTACCTTTAGATTTAATTATTGAGAAACTCATCATCATGTATAATGTAAGTAATGATAGTGCGTATAATCCTATAACTCGTAACTTTAACCTTAATAATAAATTAGTAACATGTCGATAAATATCTATTTAAAGAAATGTAGGGATACTGCTTAAGTTAGTTCCGTTGTTATGTAAACGATTTAGTTGTACGTATTATTACTCACATATTAAAAAGTACAGAAAATTGTAGCCTATCTTAAAAGTTTTAAAATTAACAATAATAATATTTCCTCTCGTTGTATAAATCTATACGTGTGTCGTGTGTATATAGGTATATTATATATATATATATATATAATCATCATAAGTTTGGCAGTCTTAGGACTGATTTTATTCCATAGTAAGTAACTTCCAGCTCAACCGATTCTCTGCAGATCTTTTCATTTTCCAGTATTGATCCGTGCCTGCATCATGCAATAATGTTGTCACGAAAGTGTTTCGTGGTCTACCACGACTTCTTTTCCCTGGAATCTGGTCCTTCTATTACATCGCGTAACAGATCACCATGTCGGAGTACATGTCCAATCCATGTTAATCTTCTTTTCTTTATCGAATGTAATAAGGTCCGTTTTTCGTCAATTCTTTGGAGAACTTCTTCATTCGAAACTTTTTCGGTCCAACTTATTCTTCGTATCTTCCTCCAACACCACATTTCAAAAGCCCGTAATTTTTGAACATTCCTTTTGTTCAGTGTCCACGTTTCAGCAAAGTAAAGCGCTACAGGTCACACGTAGGTTTTAACAATACGTTTACGTAGTTTTAACGGTATTGACTTTATGTTTCGCTTTTCTTGCCAGTCTAGCTTGGCTAATCTAATTCTTGAGTTTATTTCTGTATCGTAATACAAGTCTTCCGTTATTATTTGACCGAGATACTTGAAACTTTGTACTTGTTGAAGTTGCTGACCATTAATTTCCAGTTGAAAACGATTAGGATGTTTACCAAACATCACGATTTTAGTTTTATTAACATTTATTTTTAATCCAAACTGCTTTCCTGTATCATTTAAGGTCTGTAACATTTTTTTTAGTATTTTCGGAGACTCAGCAATTATAGCCTGATCGTTAGCAAATGATAC
Organism: Coronaproctus castanopsis; assembly: GCA_032883995.1. Lineage (NCBI taxonomy): Eukaryota > Metazoa > Arthropoda > Insecta > Hemiptera > Monophlebidae > Coronaproctus > Coronaproctus castanopsis. The sequence continues at coordinate 207,458,383 of CM065053.1, read as the reverse complement.
CGTTTGAAGTATTTCTCCGCCTAAGCGAATTCCGTATGTGGTGAAAAAGAATACAGATAACAAACAACCTTGTCGTACTCCTTTATTTATTTTTTCGGGTTTAGATATATTCTCGTCTACTGTAATAATCGCCGTTTGTCGTATGTACAAATTATATATCAAGTTTAATATGCGTTCGGGGCATTCTATTTGCTCAAGGAGAGGAAAAAGCTTATCCCAACTGACCTGATCAAAAGCTTTAGTATAATCGACAAAACAAAAGAACATGTTCTTATTTACATTCATCAGGCGCTCTCCAACTAAAACTTGTGTTTGTGCTTATCATGGTTACTAGGGAAGAAAGTAATGTGGTGGTGTCCCTTTGCCTTCCACATGATTTTCTGTTAGGGTTTACTCCCTTCGCCTTTAGGTAAATACCCGAACCGCAAGGCAGCGGTTTATTACTGAGGAGATAACAGTGTTGTCCAACACTTCCAGATAATCCTGTTCGAAGGCTAAAACGACAAATGCTCCGGGACGTACTTCCAACTATTGAAAAATGATGTCATATAGATCAAGACATTGCTACTACTGGCCGGCTGTTTATTGTAACAGCGGCTGTATGTTAATGTATTTGTATATAATTTTTTTTTTTTTATTTAACTGAACTCATGTGCTTATTGTTAAATTGTACAGGTGCACATTAAAAAAAAAAAAAAAAAAAAAAAAAAAAAAGGTTTTTACTGCGACCTTAATCGGCCGAGGGAGAGACAATCATAAGATTTATGCAGACTTTTATGGCCAATTCCTCAAGCTGACCATCTGCATCCTCGTGTCTCTTACCCTGACACTACTGGAATCACCTGCCTGAGGCTTTCACCAGTAGCCGCTCTTGGTCCGCGACTGCTTATTTTCACAGCTAACCTACATATCTGTTGGCTGTTCCGTTCCACTATCCGCCAACTACCGGTTAGAGCTCCGGTTCCCTGAAGGTACAAAGTACCCCCAGGGGGAATATATATACATGTATTTATATATATTAAAATTAAAGTGTATATAATTTGTATAATTTATAGTTTAAGTACTTGATAAATATTATAAAAGTATAAGCTATAATTTTTTTTCTTTTCTCATAAAAGTTCTTTAATTTTAATAATAATAATTATAACCAAGTTATCCTAATTTTATTACTATAAACTTCACATTTCACATCACTACTGTAATTTCAATTTATTTAATTAATTTATTTCAATTAAATTAATCGATTTTATTAATTAACATAATTTATCTCGTTTTAATTGAACTAGCATTTCTTCGTAATATTAAAAAAATGTTCATCACAATTAGGTAGGACAACAAAATTAATTCTGTCACTAACTGAAATAAACGATGCCGGTCACATATAATATTTATTATTAATTGATTAGGTTTATTTACAAAATGTCTGAGAACATCACTAGTCTGGAAATTGTCTCTCGAAATTACAGCAATCGCAATTTATATGCAATTAATTCTTGTAAATGGCTAACTTAAATTAACTAAAAACGTAGATGAATTTCTATGAATAATCGTCGTATATATTCAGAATAAAAAATAAGGGAAATAGACGAATGTAAAACTTATTTGGAGAGTTGTTGAAAATTTATCGAATAACTGAATAAATTCTTTAATCTTCACACTAAAAATCTGGCCCAGTTCAGTAGGTCGTTTCAATGTATGTAAATTCACGAGCGCATAATACGTATGTATCTATGTGTGTATTATCGACATATCATTTTTTTTTTTTAGATTTGTGCAAGAGCATTAAAAACGCGTTATACACGCATACAAAAATATTGGAACACGTGTGCATATACATATATACATATATATATATATATATATATATATATATATATATATATATATATACGTTTGTAGAATAATTACATTCGCAATCGATATAGGAATAAATAGATAATTAATACAGAAACAGACTTAATTTTTTTTTTAGCTTTTATGGAAACCTCGACACTGTTCGATATGCATTAGAAAGTTTCTTTCTATCGCTAGTTATGTGCATACACACGCACATACACACATGTCTACATATACAAATGTTGTATGTTATAGTTATGAATAAAAGTATACGTACATAAATCCGTTTAGATTTACACAAGGGTATAACAATTTATGAGGTACACGCAGACACATCTGTACAACACAAACATACAAACATACATATATATATATATATATATATATATATATATATATCAATCTCTAGTTATCCTTAGGTGTATAGAATTCTGGATCAATCGATGATTGCCGGTTATCATTGACATGATATCCCCCGATGTAACTGCGAATTAAGGCAGTTATGCGGGACCGCCTCCGGCAAGTTAAGATAGATTTCCCGTAGTAGAAGCTATTTGACTAACTATTAATTAATACATCTTCTACTAACAGGTGAAGAATTTGTAGATAGTAGCACCCTTTCATATATATATATATATACCAATTATTCTTCAAATATTATATATAAACATTCCCTGCTTAAATATTATATGATACCAGATACACATCCCTATTCTTCGAGCCAATATATATATATATATATATATATACGTATACGGTTTATAATATAGGAGATGGGTATGGACCAGTTCTAAATCACCGGACTGTAAAAAACGTTTTACCTGTAACGGAAAAATATATACACACACACACACACACACATGTGTATAACAGGTAATTAATACATTTATATGGTCATTCACACATTACCGACGCACACACACAAACAAATAGTCGTTCGTGAACTAGGAGAGGCGGGGGCGAAGTAATGGTGGAGAGACCGGTTTAAATAAAATCGCCGACTGATGGAAAGATACTTCAGCATCCGTTGGCCATCGTGTGCGATCATTGTTTATACGCCGAATCGAACTTTAGTCTCAGTAGTCGCTAATAACAGACCACCATTGACGAACATAAATTTTTTTGTTGGTCTCGAGATCTTTTGTAAAAAGTTTTTCGCGCGTCTAATAATTCGCAAGACGAAAAGGAAAGTTTTTTTTTTTTTAATATTTTCTCGCCGGTCAAATTTTGGATTGTTTTTTAGTTTCTCAATTTGAATTTGTTTTCCCTTTAATTTATATTAATGCACATTTTACGTTGTTCCGATTAAACTGGCGACATAGAGGTGCGTGTCGTCCGATATCGTAGAAATAAAAATAACCGCTTAGTTTAATTTAATTTTTAAATTCGATTTAATAAATTTATTATAATTTAATAAATTTATTATTCAGATACAATTTCGAAATAATAAATTTATTTTTCTTGTTTTTTTTCAATCGATCGTGTTTTAATCCGATTTAATTTATTCGAATTTTACATTAATATATTTGAAAAAAAAAGTGTATATATCTATAAATTGAATTTGGACGGGATATATATATATGTAAGATATATAACTCTGAGAACTTTTAAAGTACTAAATACATACAAGCAAGTATAGATACTTATATATATATATATATATAATATACAATATATATGCGAGTAATTTACAATTCTATTAACAAGATGACGAACGAGAGTATTTCAACTAACTGTGTGATTGGCTAAAAGCTATTTAAAGACCGATGATAAAATGCTGCTAAAAGCCGAAAGACAATGAAAAAAGCTAATCATAGCGGAAGATCATATGGAATAATAAAGATCGTTCTCGGAATTTTAATACTCATCGGTTATTTCATCTGTTTGACGGCGAACGCAGTCGAATCAATCCGATGGATGTGAGTATTTAACATATTTAAATTATTTTTTTTTTTTGTTTAGATTTCATTAATTTAGTTCTTGGCTGGTTTATTCCAGGGTGTGTAACATTCATAGAATAATGATATATACCCTAGAGAGAATTTTTTCGTGCAATTTGATGTATTGCCGTATGTACATCTTTGTTGAAATATACATAATGATTTTGAATATCCGGGTCTATATGATAGTTTTATACCACACTATTTTATGCCATACGCACTAAATATACAATAAGCTTAATATTAGATGCATATAATATATATATATCGTAGTTCCCCTCAATTATTTTTTGAACTCGCAATGTATAATATGCGCTATTTACAATCCTAAAAATTATATCAGAGCTTTATAAAGTATACTTATTATTACACCGTCATTTAATATATATATCATCTTCATGCCCCGTTACCGGACGTCGGCTAACATTTTGCCAATTCATTGTCTATCTGACTCATTCCGGAACAGTTCAAGGATATTTGCGTTATGCCACTGCGCTAAGTTCTGTACCCATGTTGTTCTTCTTCCTTTCGGGGGTTCTGTTCCCCGCGATCTTCACTTGTTTAAGAAGTTGTAATACTTTGTACCGTTTCGGGTGGTGCATTATACGTCTGAAATGTTACAGTTTCGATGTCCGACTTCTTTTACTATTTCTTTACTTTGATTTAAACGACTTCAATACTTAGCAGTCCCCTATCTCATCAGTCTATTTTACTTTAAGAATTCTGCGATATAGCGACATTTCGAAGGGATCTAGCTTTTTCTCTAACGTCTCCGTTAAAGTACAACTTTCAACGCCAGACAGCAGTAATACGTAACATTTTACCAGCTGCAGATTTAATTCTATATATATATGTTTTTACTACATAATATAGCCTTAAGCTTAAAACATATATTACGGACTTTTTCCATTTACCACTATTCCATTATACATTTACGTCATTACCCATGTACACGATATTCCCTATTTTACCCATTATTCCTCCATCAGCTGTTAGTGATGTCGTTATCATGTATATATATCAATCAAAGATGTATACTTTTAATAAATTAAAGTTATATATATATATATATATATATATGAAATACACAATCTTGCTCAAATATATATGCTTTCTATAAATTAATCTGTTTTATATAGTCCGTGAAAACTCTTAACAACCTTTAAACCGAAAATTTGTATTCGTAAAAAAATCAAATCGTAAATTTAAAACGATATTTTTTTAATATCCGGAATAAACTAAACATTTTACATATATGTACATGAAAAGAAACATGGTCGTCAAATATATATATATATATACACACGTGTACACCATATGTATACATATATATTTGGTGTCTGTACGTATATAATTCCGTGTATACATATATTCGCGTGTGTTTGAGAGCAAATATATATGTAAAAGTATGAAACATAGGTATATACATAAATTAATTTTGAGTTCTTTTTCCTGCATTGTAAGAATTATCGGAGAAAATTTATAAACAAAAATTGTCCTTACCAGAGGCGTCATCCTAACGTTTTTGATTTCGATCCTAATCACTAAAAAAAAAAATATTTTATCGCAACTTTGCTCAAGCACTAGATGGGACGTATTATGCATACAAGAAACGCATAAAGGAATAAAACACAATCGACCGAAAATCCATAGAATGCAGATAGCAGCGAAAATACCATGTATACGATAAGTACGATAGCGTTATTTTTTTTAAACCAAGAACTAACCTTCTGTCAATAGACCGTAAAATTTCGATATGGAAGAAATTACAATAGACGGTCAAACTGTACCGTAACTTCTGTATATAAACCACATGGTGTGCTTTTCCACCGACCGACAACTTTAGACGATTGCAATAGCAGAAACAAAATTGTAAATTGTGATTATAATAGCCATTCTATGGGCTATAGTCAGCCAAATGACGAACTGGTGGAACGTTGGGTTAAAGCGGGGAAACTGGAACTTACACATGATCCAAAATTACCGTCATCGTTTAATTGCGATCGATGGAAAGGTGGCTACAACTCAGACCTTGCCTTTGTAAGCAACAATCTAAAACCGCTATCTACTAAGACTATGGCTAAACCTATCCTGAACTTGTAATACCGACTTGTAGACATATTTTAAACCTACAGTTAGACTTATCTTTCAAACGTCGCTTTAATTTCTGGAAAGCAAAGTGGAATGAATTCGCCAGGGAGACTTGAATAATAGAATAAAGAGCGTAGAACCGATCACCAATTCATATGAAACGTTCGTGGGAAAGATAAAAGAAACATAAAAAAATGTATTCCGAGAGGATGTCGAACTAGATACATTATAAAACACTAAACAAGAACACAGTGGAACTAAACAACGAGCATAAAAGCAACTTCAATATTGATCCATTCTTAGTGAAAACCTTGGCGCTTGGACAGCAAGTTGTTGCTAATATAAGCGACGTCCGCAAAAATCGATGGATACAAACTATTGGAATTACTGAACATGAAACACAACAGCAAACATTAGTAAAGAAACTCAGTGAAGAACTTTCGATAAGCAAAGAACAAACTAAAGTTCCTACAAACCAAGTCGTATACCAACTGTTACTAAATGGCAAGCCAGCTAAATGAGCTTGTATTAAAAAAGTTGAACTAAAACAGAGGGATAAAGATGAATTCTTGATCATAGCTTTACAATATCTGTACTCGACGCAGTCAACGGAAAATGGCGAAGCATCTGACGCTTACGACATAACTCCAGAACAAATTAAGTATTTTGAACTGGATACGCGTATGTGGATTCTAGAATTGATCAATGGTGTAGTGAATAATAAGCCGATACCTAGTTCATGGAGAGAAGCCAAGGTAATTGTCCTACGTAAATCACGTAAGTCTCCTGACAACCCGACTGATCTCTTTTAAACTATTTGAGAGACTGCTCCTTACCAGAATTGCTCATACGATCGATTTTAATTCCATAATAAGCAAGCTTCTGACCTAGTAAATCTAGAATTGGACAGATACTGAAACCTGACGCAATCCTTTGAAAGCGTAGTTTTTATAGATCTATCAGCCGCTTATGATACAATAATCCATCGATCATTACTAAGTAAACTGTGTAATCCTATATTTAAAACTGTTATCGCTAAACTACTAGATAATCGATGATTTTATGCCTTCTTAGACGGGAAGCGTCGCCGTTAGAGAGTAAAACGTAATAGGCGTTCACGGGGGACGTGCTTTAGCGCCGATATTGTTCAACATATTTTCAAATTACCAGTCTATTCTCTCATATGCAAGAGTCACTTTACACTGATGACCTAGCTTTTGCCCACCAAAGAAAGTCGCTCGAAGTAATCGAAGAAGGACCCTATAGTACTTTAGGAAAAGTACGTGAATACTACCTGAAATATAGAAAAAATTTAGTGCTTCATGTACTTTAGAGATATCCTTGATAGAACACTATCCTTCAAGGAACATTGCCCGAACACAAAAATGGATATTGCAGTTAGGAATAACGTACTACGTAAGCTGGCCGTGGAGTACGCGTTCAGTAAATGAGAGCTGCAGCATTATCACAGGGTGTCTAAAAGCGTCGTATGTCGATCCGGTATTGCTTCCCGTGCAATTAGACGGAAAATAGTTGCCTGAACTGAAAAGAGTAAGCAAGAAACGTTTAGCCGACAAAAACCAGCTGAACGAAGATTTGGAAACCGCTCGACATAATATCTAGAAATATGAATGAGCGAAGAAAAAACGGGAGGAGCACTTTCCGTCAGGAGCAGAACTGAAATACGGAACATAAACTAAAAACAATGGTACAACATAAAGAAGTAACGGATATCTAACAGCTCTTCCTTTGTAAGCGATCTCTTCAACATTTTTTCATCTGCAATAGTTGCCCACATAGGTGCGACTTGAATAACCTACTACAACTGGATGGAAACAGAGTCGCGTTTGCTGAATACTGGGGAAAAACCGTGTAACGCATAAAGATCCTTTCCTTGACACAAAAAAGAAAAATGAATTTGGTTAATAAAATACTTTTCTCGAGTAATAATCTGTATAACTCGTGATAGTTAACTTTTATATATACATATATATTTATATATATATTTATATTTATATATATATATATTTATGTAAAACATAATTAATTTAATATGTTTAATTTTATCTAGTCGTATCGCACGTACAACACCGAACATGAACTGGCACCTACACGCAAAGAGCGAAATAAGTACGGGATACGTCTATTTTTTTATAACAGAAATTTCTCCTTAACTACGAATTGAAACGCGTCTTGCCATATTCTCCGCCTGTAAAACTATGTGCGTATGGCAAGGCGATAACCGATACACGAGCGATCTGCGTTATAATTGTACGGATAAGATGAAAATAACTGACTATATGAGGTGTAATTAAAATCGGCATTATCGAATATTACGGTGTCTTAACGATTCGGCTAAGCGGTCCTAATCCGCGCGAATTTTGTCTACGTATTTAATACTTCCAGAGAAACATTCTATACCGAAATTCAGACGTACTTCTATCATCTCTAAGCTACGTTATAAATATTATTTTTCGACACCTCTAACGAGACCAATATAGGCTCTCAATTTTATAACAATCTTATACATTTTCACTCTTATAATCATCAATTACGTGCATTATTTCTATTCTTTTACAATAAAGAATTCGATACTTTAATATTTATTTAATAAATAGGTTAATTTTGTAATTTAGTTGCTTATTATGCTTTATCGAGATACTAAGCTATAGATGTTACATGTCGTTTTATAAATAAACGCTTCTAACGCTTCTAACTTCGTTTTTTTACAATATTTCGATTCAAACGGGTGATCGTCTATTTAGAAAGACAATCTCAAAATTTTTTAAATATTTTCATTTCGTAGCGTAAAGTACGATTTTTTATATTCTTAAATTTTTTCGATCATATCTTCAAAATTGTACTCCCCTTTTATAATTATCGTCATTTTGAGGGAATGTTCCGTCCTTCTACTTTCGACGAAATTAAAATAAAAATTGTTAAATATATTTCATCCCTCGTATCTTCGATTTAATTATTTACTGCGTCTACAATTTAAGAAGAAACGAGGCGGATTAGACGCCATTTTGAAAAAAAGAAAAGAAAAAAAATTTTAACGAGAACGCTAATTTAAAAATTTCCAAAATTAACTCGTAAATTTTAAACCGTTCATTTGTCTCTGAAATGACGAAATAAATTTATTTCTTGTTCCTGTTGAAATAATAAAAAGAAAATTAAAGACAATCGATCGTAAATAAGAGAAATTCGGAAATTTCGGAATAATAAATAAATAAATAAATAAATAAATAAATATAAATCGACGATTAACGACCGGTTAAGCTGCAACGGTACACGACGCGTACCTAACATACGTCGGACTTTAAATCTAACGACAAATCATTAAATGGTGTATCACCGTAATTAAAAAATACCTGTTTAACGAAATTAACAATGTCACATTGCAGTTTCTATTTAAGTACAATTTCTGTTTATGTACATATCGTATATATGTGTGCGTGTGTGCGATACGAAAGTGGCATTTCCCCGAACTTACTCGGTTTATTTTATTAAAACTCATTTTTATATGCATTTTTCGTCACATAACTTAAAGTGACGCCATTTGATAATTATGACTATTACCAGTTCATTGCATGCATGCGCATATATGTATATAATACACACAAACACATATATATATATATATTCATTTAACTACAGAAAACATACCCACAAATAGCCAACTATAGATATCCATATTTATAATAATACGACAATATAACCGAACTTGCACGTGAACCAGACAAGAATGGTTAGACATTCTTCTAATCAGTCATCCTTGCAGCTCGCTGCCGAAGCAAACGGCTCGCTCAATATTTGCTACGAAAGAGAAGAAAGTTGAACGGAAATAATTACGACATGAATTACATTGAAACGAGATCCACATTACTGAAAATTATGTCGTCATCTAGTTGTTATATTTAACGAACATGACTAAATAACAGAATTCTTGTACGCGACAACGACGTAATTTGATCAAACCCTTGGAACATGTGGAACATGTGGAACATTTGACAGTGCCTCAACCGATTCTAATATATGTGATATATATATATAATATCATCATCATCATTGTGGTCGCGTCTCTTGAGGCAAGAGATTGCGTACATCTTTATTTTTCGATCCCCGGCATATATTATAATATCTTTCAGATTTCTGCATGTCGAGTTGGCTGGCATGTTGGTGTTTATTAGTTTCAATCTTTTTCTTCCTCTGATCGGTTTTGATTGTATTTTACCCTACATCACCGGCATGAATATTCCGTTTTCCCGTATTTTATGCGCTATGCATTTTAATTTTCTTCTTTTAACATCTTCAATTAAAACTTTTTTCCCCCATATTCTAGCAAGTACTGTCTCATTCGGTACGTGATATATTTACCATTTTTCGATAATAGTACGTTTCAAATGCGGATATTTTTCTTTCACACTCGACGCTCATGGTCCATGACTCGCATGGATATTTCAGCACCGTCCATACATGCGCATTATCCTCAGATTTAGACTCATCTTTTGATTAACGAGCACTCTGTTCAGATTCATAAATGTGTTCTTTGCCGTAACAATTTTTGTTTTTACTTCTTTTATATCTCTGCCATCGTTACTTATTAAAACTCCTGAGTATTTTTATATTCATTTACTTGTTCCAATTCCTGCGTTCCTATATTTATATTTACATTTTTGTTATCGCTTCTTTGTAAACTTAATCACCTTTGTTTTATCGGTACTAATTTTTACACTATATTTTAATCCGGCGCTATTTATTTGGTTCGCAATTTTTTTTTTTTATCTGTGTTTCACTTCCCGCGATTATCACTTTGTCATCTGCAGAGCTTATTTCATTGATTATTTTGTCATTTATCTTCAGGTCTATGTTATTAATTCGCGCTTCTCTCATAATCTCCTCTGCATAGATGTATAATCTATTATATTTCTTTAGAATTTCGGTCATTTTTATGGTTAACACAATCGAACGCTTTCTCATAGTCGACGAAGCATGCGATTATGTCCCTATTATTCGCATTTAACGTTCTTTGAATGAAAACTTTTAATAATACAATCGCATCTCTCGTTCCTTTTTTCGCTAGAAACTCATACTGGTTTTCGCTTAGGTTTTTGTCCAACTTATGTTCGATTCTGGTGTTAATTATTGTCAACAATAATTTAAGCGTATGACTCATGATACAATGGTCCTGTATTCGGAACATACTATTGGCACTAAATTTACAGTTATAAAATCTTTAGGCAGCGTACCGTCATTGTATATTTTGTCGATAATCCTTAACAGCTCTTGTTCACATTTCGATGTAATATGTTTGATCGAATCTGCTGATATTAAGTCTTCACCTGTCGCTTTGTGATTTCTGACTCTTTTTATAGTACTTCTTAGTTCCCATAGTTCTATTTTTTTGGCGCCATTTCAGATGTTGTAATATCAACTTGATCAGGAAGAGTAATATAGTTCTTTAATATAATCTAGCCAAACTTCTTCTGTTTGTCGGTTGTTCACGCAATATTTTCCATCTTTTCTCTTCATACACGCTATACTGCTGCGTTTATTTTATATGCGGCACCATCATTTGTTTTATTCCGGTATGTATATCTCTATCATTATATTTGGCTTCCATTTGTTCAATATTCTTACATTTTTCATCATACCAGTTACTTTTAGCTTGTGTGCATTTCTTTGAAATGTCTTTGTTTAGTCTGGGATATTCAATACTAGATTTTTGTTTAGTTCTTACGTTCATCATATCTAATATCCCGTGTGTTAATATGTATACATATATATATGTATGTGTGTGTACAAGTGCGTGTGTTATTACAATCTACTGCATTGCGTCATCTGCTGATGGTTAAATTCGTTCGGTATTAAAAGGAGAAGACACGTATTATCATCGACGTGTAATATGATATGCCGATACCATTAAAGAATATTCAGTTTTACTCGGATTTAGTTATAACAGCGGATGTCTAAATTATAGGTTAGGATTTGAGTTAGTGATGCAAGAGTAACTGCGAACTTGACTCGAATATAATACTCTACTTCTACTTAATGAATTAGACTGGTTGTTACTTCAACGAGGGAAACAAAAACAATGTTCGTCTTAGTTCGGGAAATGTAGAAATACGGCTAATTACTTTTTATTTGATTAGTCTTTCTCGGAAAGTACACTTTCTTTTCCATCTTCTTTAACAGGAGTTTGCCTACATCCTGAATTCTTTACCTCCAGCGCCCCTAATTATGTTTTCCACCTTTTTTCCTCCGAAACCAGGGATTAATATTTCGAAGCCGATCTTTCCTTCTAGTACCAGCGAACATTTTTTCTTAATGCGCTAGGCACTTTCGTTTTCGGTTTGCACGATTGTTGTTATTTTAAGGACGTATTTCTCCGGTATATTTTTTTATCAATTTTTTTCGTCTACTGTATTCGTCATTTCCTTCGCGAGCTATGATGCATTTCAGAAGCATCCAACCGCCTGATACTTTCTACACTAGATATCCACATTTCGATTTCATTATTTAACACCGATGTGACGTAAGACTAACTTTTAACTTAATATTCATTTTATTATCCTTCAGTTTGCCATATTTTTAAACTACCGTTTGCCCATAACGTTTCTTGTCTTAACTTCTGCTATATCTCTTCCATCAGTAGTACGTAGTATCCCCAAATATCGAAACTGATCCATACTTTCCGCGATTTTATTTCCTATTTTCAGTACTACGGCCACTTTTTCGGTCGATCTCGTGAATTTCACCGCTTCAGTTTTTGTTAGTATTTAGGCTCATACCCTACTTTTCTCCCTGTTTTATTTAATCTATTTAGCGTCGTTTGTATTTATTTCATGGAGCCCGCTATTAAAACTTCGCCGTCAGCGAAACTTATACAATTAATTATTCTGTCATTTATCAAGAAATATTCAAAATAAACAATATTAAATTGGATTCGGTTATATATTATATATTGTTTTTATATAACACGCACTCGGAATATGTAATGAGAGGTGTTTTCACAACAATTGCTGGCGTCGATAATTACTAATTCAAACTAAGAATAATTATAAACAAATTTATGAAAATAAGTCAGAAATTTATATTATAGATAAAAAATTTTACATAAATTATGATAGTGAATCACGAAAATGTATCTACGGATATAAAATCGTCAACCAATTTCTGAATATTTAAGTGTCCGAATAAAGAATAAAGTAATATTAATCGATGAGATAAAAAGATGATGGGCGATGGTTTTAGACACTGCGAATATTAGCGTGATGAGTTCGATTTTTTCGTTACGTAGATAAATGGCTTTACGCGAAAAAAATATGCAAATTTTTTAGTCATATTATGCGGCGTGGGATTTGAAACGATTGTGTCACGCAGAATCAATCGATGAAAATATAGCTACGTATGTGTATATTAACGAAAGGAAATGAGTAGACGAATTGAATAATAATTATCCGAACGTTTGTGGTTTAATGAGATTTTTAACTTGCTCTAAACTATTAATAATGTATCATTTTTTTATTATTCAAATGGTAACTTTCAATCCTCAACAAAGCTGAAGAATAATGTGTGAGTACATTTCAATCAATTTCTGGTATAATCGATATATTTTTATAAATCGCCATTGTGCAGAAATGTTTGACCTCTCCAAATAACACATCTTATCGTTTTATCTACGGGCAGAGTGAAATTTTAATTCACGAAACCACTTTAAAAATATCGAAAAAGTCGAATATTACGAGAGGTAGGGTGTTAAAAGTGATAAAGAGCTTCTGATCCATTCATTAAATATGAATATGTAAATATATGCAGCTCGTATATATATATAAATACAGGAAATAGAAAATAAAATCAGAGAAAAAATTCCTTTCAGGTCCCAAAACTGATAAAACGAACCATTCAACAAGAAAAAAACCTACCCGACAAGAAAGAAATCTTGTTCCATTATTCGATGAATTAACGTCCATTATTGATTTGGTTGTTCCATGCCTTTAATGTACGATACTATTATCTATCGCGGTGAACCGTAGTAACATGCTAAATTTTAGATCACGCTCTTCATTAAGTTTCAGTTCGATATCTTCCTCTTCGGAAGAAACGATTTTAAATGGTTTTATTTAATCGCTGATGTGGATCCAACATCGACAGGTACTAGATATCCACAATAATAACTTCATCCGGAATCTGGTCGTCACTAATGTAACTTCTACTCCCCCGACGATTTTTCATCGGTCGTATCGGATTTCTTCGAAGAAAAACTCGTCTTCGTGATTATTACATTCGCCGTGTTCGATCGGTCGTCGTATTAAAATCAAGATGGCCAAAACATCACTTGTAAGTCGCGTTTACTATTCGCGTCGTATGTACATACATAGATTCGAGAGTAATAATGTTCGGGTAGTTCAATTTACAACGAAAACGAAATCATGATACCGTAGATCAGTAAACGAGTAAAACAGAAAATAATTATCATTTCGAGTGTAACTGATATAAAGATAACAAAATGAAAATAAACAAGGAATATATTGAAGAGTAGTGATTTTATGAATTATAAACGAAACAAAATCATAACAGAATTTAATTGTTATAGAAAAGTTTTCTACTGCAAAGATTTTCGACAGTTACGTCATTATCAACCATATACAATAAATATTACAAATAAATTACCGGAAATATTTATATAACGATAGCCTATAATTTGACACTAGCTAGAGGTAATTTTACTTTTAGATTTATTTTTACAATAAATTTTATTTATAAAACACATTTTGAAAAATAATCCTTCATCAAAATTTATATAAATCTCCAAACCAGGTTCAGGTTCCATTAAATGTTGAATATATCGGAGAGTAATGATTTTTAACGAATTATAAACAAAACAAAATCGTAACACAGTTTTGTTTTCCAAAATCTGTTTTCGAAATGAAATTTATTGTAAAAACAAATTCTAAGAGTAAAATGATCACTAGCTAGTGAAATATATGTACATCCGATTGTAAGTTGTCGTTATATAAATATTTCTGGTAATTTATTTGTAATATTTATTGCGTATGCTTGATAATAACGTAACTGTGGAAAAGCTTTGCAATAGAAAACTTTTACAGTAATTAAACAGTATTATAATTTATTAATTGCTTTAAACAATTCGTTAATTTATCATTTGATGATTATGTAACAGCCATCTGGCTGATTCGCCCCAACACGATCACTTGCCGTCCTCTTCAAATCTGCATAATTTTGCATTCTAGTGTCTTTTAATACAGTGTCTATAATCGTTATTCTGGGTCTTCCACGCGGTCGATTTCCAACAATTTTCCCTTCAATAATTGTGGATAATATGCTTTGATTTGATATTAGTACATGCCCAAACTATCCCAGTCGTGTTTTCCTTATCCGGTCTAAGATATTTCTTTTTTCACCCATTTTGTCAAGTACTGTTTGATTACTAACTTTTTCTGTCCACGATATTCGTTGAAACTTCCTCCAGCACCACAGTTATTACAAAATGTTCTTGGTTACAAAAATCGAATAGTCTTTGTCCTCTACTATTTCGTTTACCCAAACCAAACTTTTCCACTACCGCATTTTCTTTCCCTTCACCGACCACTGAATTCCAGTCCCCATCACTATAACATTGTCATCAGCACATGTTTCATGTAGTAACGACTCTAGCTGCTCGTAAACAGTATCCACTTCTTCTTCAGATGCTGCTGTAGTTGGCATGTATGTATTGTTGAGATGTTTACAGGTTTAGCCGCTAGTGTAACTTTCAATAAGTCTATTTTCAATAATACTGATATCTATTATTGTATTTGCTATCGTTTCCTTCGATAACACTACAACTCCTCTTTGTCCTCCTTTACTTTTTGAATGTATGACCAGAACGTTCCCGCTCTCGAATTCCCCTTCATCTTGCCATCAGAAAGTCCTAAAATGTCAATATTGTTACGTAACATATCTTGTTTTACATTTTCCAGTTTGCCTATTTTTAACATTGTTCGTATATTCCATGTTCCGATACCCATATTGGTTTTATTTGTTAATCTGGGACTTCGCTGGCTGAAGATCTGAGATGTCCAGGATCTTCTCGTACCTTGCCCGACACTGTCCAATTGAACAGCTCCGTGACTACTAATTACATTTTGACGTGTCTTCATGTTGGTTTACTTGAGAATTACACAGCGGTGGTTTCTCCTTGCCTTCCGACGGATTTTCTGTCAGGGTATACTCCCTTAGCCTTTGAATAAACATCCTAACCGCAAGGCAGCCGGTTGTTACTGAGGAGGTAACGGTGTAGGGCTTTTACGGCGACCCAAACTCGCCGAGGTAGAGACAGTCATCGGATTTATGCAGACTTTTAGTAGACAGTTCCTCAAGCTGTCCATCTGCATCCTCGTGTCTCCTTACCCTGTCGCTACTGGAATTGCCTACATGAGGCTTTTCACCAGTAGCCGCTGTTGGTCTGCGACTGCTTATTCGACTGACATCTTATTTGCAGCTAACCTACATATCTGTAGGCCGTTTCTACGCCATCTGTGGACGCACCACGAATCCTTGAGAGCACTGTACAAGTACACGTGCCTCCAAAAGGGGTTATCATTTATATCTGTAAAATAATAAGATTGTATATCACACTTTTTAATCCTCCAACTTACAATTTAGAATTTATACACGCAACGTTAAAAGTTACACCTAAACTATTAACATAACGTGTTATACTCCTATAAACAAAATTTAATATTATTTAATTAATAATAATAATTTCCCAACAAACTTAGTTATTTATTTGTTTTGTTCATAATTGATAAAATCACTATTCTCCAATATACTCAACATTTAGTGGAACCTGAACCGGGTTTGGAGATTTATATAAATTTTGATGAAGATTTTTCAAAATCTGTTTTATAAATAAAATTTAATGTAAAAATAAATCTAATGTAAAATTACCTCTTATTAGTGAAATATTTATATCAACTTACTTACTTTCCGTGTCCGGATAATTATTATGCATCGGCCCAGTAAGTAGCCACATTTTCGTTGCATTCGGATAAGTCTTGAAGGCTGCACTGCTGATCCATTAGCGGGCACTGCAGTTGGTGATCACAAGTCTGGCCTTCTCCACATTCGCATTTATCATCTTTTTCAATGTTCTATTTTTTTAAATTGGCCTTAAATCGTGTTGTACTTGTCCTTAATCTATTAAGATTGTGGCCGTGCGGTAAAACTTCTTGGATTTCAGCCGACTGATTGGAGTAGTGTGTCCAAATAGTGGATGCCTGTCGTTTGTTAATTGAGAGTTGCGTTCTAATGACGCTGCTACTTCTCGCCTTATTCTGGGCGGTGCGATTCTTGCCAAGGGATAGATTTTGTATACATTTGTTGATTTTAGGCAACCTGTTATTATCCTCACTGTTTCGTTTAATGCCACATCTACTTGTTTTGTGTGGGATGAGTTTCTCCATACAGGTGCTGCATATTCGGCTACTAGAGAGTCAGATTTTCCTTAATGTATGCGGTTGCGCGCTCCAGTTAGACCCTGTTAATTTTCTGATTATATTATTCCTTATGATGTTCAGTTTCCTATTTGGACTGTAATTACGTAAATGAAAAGCGCAGATTTGTGTTTTTGTCAAATTAGGCTTCAACTTATTTTTATCATAATGATACCGATGAAGAAAGCAATGCTGCTATACAAACAAATTCAACAAATATTCCTACTCCATCTATTCCTAAACCACCTCCTATTTTCGTACATGGAGTGCAAAATTTCAAAAAAATGCAGGAAAAAATACAACTAGTAATAAACAAAGCTGATTACTATGCAAAAACGCTGACAGATCGGGTGGTTAAAATTAATGTATGCTCTCCGGAAGAATACCGCAAGTTAACGCGAGTCTTTAGAGAAGAAAATATTATTTTTCACACCTACCAAATGAAACAAGATAGAGCTTACAAAGTTGTGATCAGGCATTTACACTTTTCAATCGATCCAATGGTCATAAAAGAAGAATTAGAATCGCATGGGTTTAAAGTTCGCAATGTTCATAATGTGAGGCAGTATCAGACAAAAAAACCATTGCCATTATTCTTCATAGACCTAGAACCAACAACAAATTGTCGAGAGATATATAATTTAAAATCACTGTGTAATACAATTATTAAAATAGAATCGCCAAAAAAGAAAGCATCAATGCCTCCGTGTCTGAACTGTCAACAATGGGGGCATACGAAAGTCTACTGTACACGAGCGCCAGTATGCGTGAAATGTGGAGATCGACATCGAACCTACGAATGCAAAAAGGACCCACAATCACCTCCTACATGCGGACTGTGGTGGATCTCATCCCGCGAATTATAAAGGTTGTGAGATATATCAAAAATTAGTACAAAATAAAACAAATCTCAAACTTAGAGCGAGTCAACCTATCAAACAAAATTATCGACGACCATCTGTAAGCTATTCACAAGTTATTAATGCTAACACCTCAGGCCAGATGAATAATACTACAGCAAATATGAACCATGTAGGAATTTCCGGGCAAATCTCCGACAGTAACAGATCGTCGAGTAATCTAAATGTAGAGGGACAAAATGTGCCTACGGTGAACTTGGCGGAGTTTCTGAACGAATTTAAGGCAATATTCCGCCAATTAGCTGAGCAAAATGTTATCCATGCTTACCACGTTAGTTCAAAAACTAATCAAATAATGCCCAGGTATCTAAGGGTTGCTCAGTGGAACGCGAATGGCTTGAAAAATCATAAAGCCGAAGTTGAATTGTTCTTAAACATTAATTCAATCGATGTAATTTTAGTTTCTGAAACTCACCTTACTGATAAGGATAATTTCAAAATAAATAATTATAACACGTATTCATGTACACACCCCTCGGGAAAATCGCATGGTGGTTCAGCAATACTAATAAAAACTGACATTGTACATCATGAATTAAATAAGTTTAAAGAGGAGTATTTACAGGGAGCTAGTATTAGCATACAGATGATGGGTGGCCAGCTTGTGTTATCAGCTGCTTATTGTCCACCACGACACAAGACAACGACAATCGAATTTAGCAAATACATAAAATATTTGGGTAGTAAATTCGTTTCTGGAGCTGATTGGAACGCCAAACATACAGCGTTGGGCTCCAGGTTAACGACAACAAGGGGGTGTATGCTGAAACAAGCATTGGAAAGTCATAATGCTAAATACATATCAACGGGGGAACCGACATATTGGTCAACCAACAATGGTAAAATACCGGATCTGCTGGATTTTTTCATTACTAAAGGAACTGCTAGTTATTACTCAGAAATAAATTCTTCTTTCGATCTTTTTTCGGACCACTCTTGTATCATTTTAACGTTTGGCGATTCGGTTATATGTCGCGAGGAAAAAATATATTTGTGTAACCACAAAACAGATTGGGAATCATTTAGGGAATACTTAGACACCAAATTAAATCTAAAAATTCCATTAAAAAGCGAAATTGACATCGAGAATGCCGTACGGTATCTAACTAGGAAGATACAAACAGCAGCCACGCTGAATACTCCAGTTAATGCTTACAAAAAAAAGTAATAATTATCCGCTATCAGTCCGAAAGCTAGTCTTGGAAAAGAGAAAGTTTAGACGAAGGTGGTTCCAAACAGGGAATCCTTGGGATAAAAAATTTTTCAACAATAAAGTAAAAGAATTAAAAATGTTATTAGCAGAAATTAAAAACAAAACCCTTAATAGCTATTTAAATAAACTTTCACCCCTAGCTTCTTTGTGGAAGTGCACCAAAAATATTAGACGGTCCAATACACATATTCCTCCGATAAAACGTGGCAACGGATTATGGGCGAGAGATGATAAACAGAAGTCAGATTTATTTGCTCAGCACCTGGTAACCGTGTTTCAGCCAAACATAACGGCTAGCACGGACAGGGAAATATACGACTATATAAATAGTCCATATGAATCATCTTCTTCGATTAAGTTAGCCTCACCTTCTGAGGTGAAATGTTTACTTAAAACGTTGAAAAAGAAGAAAAGTCCGGGTTTCGACTTAATAAGCGCCGAATTATTGAATGAACTTCCGCGAAAAGCTATTAGTGACTTATATATGTAATGCAATATTTCGCGTACAATATTTTCCAGTACAGTGGAAATTCGCGCAAATTATAATGATTCCGAAACCTGGCAAAGATCCGTATTCTGTTTCATCTTATCGTCCGATCTCTTTGTTGCCTGTTTTGTCGAAGGTAGTAGAAAAATTAATATTAAAAAGATTACAGCCTTACATACAATCCAATGATATAATTCGGCAACATCAATTCGGTTTTATAAAACACCATTCCACCACTGATCAATTACATAGAGTGGTTAGTATAATTGAAAATAGCTTAGAAACCAAAAAAAGTATGTACCGCGGCATTTCTCGATGTTCAACAAGCTTTTGATAAGGTTTGGCACGATGGTCTATTATATAAACTGAAATGTCTATGGCCGAAAAATTTTTACCTGTTGTTGAAATCATACATAGAAAATCGCCACTTTCAAGTGCGTTATAAACATACCTATTCAGAAATACATCCTCTTTTAGCAGGCGTTCCCCAAGGTTCTGTGCTGGACCCCACGCTGTACTTGTTATACACGGCTGATTTCCCTACAATGGAAAACGTACAGCTGGCTACATTTGCGGATGACACTGCACTGCTCTCAACACACACGGATCCGAAGATAGCTAGCAGTAACCTACAGAAAGCTCTTACTAAGGCGGAGATATGGTTTAAAAATGGAAAATTAGAATTAATGAAAACAAATCTGTCAATATCCATTTTACCAACAGAAAAGTTACACCCCCACCTGTCAGGATTAATAGCACCGATCTGTCAGTGCGATCAACGATCAAGTACTTAGGATTACACCTGGATAGCCGATTAACATGGAAACATCACATACAGATGAAGAAAAAAGAATTAGATATGTTAAAAAAATGTACTGACTGATAGAAACAGTGTAGACAGATAATAAATGTTTAATATATACGGTGGTTCTAAGGCCTGTCTATGGGGTGCAACTTTGGGGTTGTGCTACACCATCAAACCTGAAAATAATACAAACGTCACAAAATAAAATTCTTCGGATGATAACCAAGGCACCCTGGTATGTAACAAATCTAACGTTGCATCGAGATTTACGTATAGATTATGTGGCCGAGGTCATAAAAGTTCACGCTAAAAGACACGCAAGAAGACTTGATAGCCACCCGAATACTTTTGCTAGAGGATTGCTTGAGACCACCGGTGACATAAGGAGACTAAAACGTCAGAAACCGCAGGATCTCGTTTAGGGTCATCGTAATTGGGTAGGTATCGCTGGATACTTGTCCCCTCATGCTCAATTCTTTTAAACGTACTGCTAAATGTCCTTGGTGGACGGCTCGCAGCATTATAAATAATTAAAAAAAAAATAATAATAATAATATTCTCCTTTAGCTTCCAATGAAATTTTCACTTTTGTTTCGACATCTTCAAAGTTGGTTTCTTGAACTGCAATTGCAGTATCGTCGGCGTAAATAAATTCTCTAGTGTCTGAGCTAATTGGCTGATCGTTTGTGTAAATGTTGTATAATATAGGTGCCAGTACGCTTCCTTGAGGCAAGCCGTTCTTCAGGTTCCACCAACGACTATTTTTCCACTGTATTGTTACATAGAATCGGCGGTTGTGTAGTATCATTTCCACTACTTCGACGGCTGATAGTCGTTTGTCAGTCTTTTTGTAACAACAGTCTATGATTGAGTGTGTCATATGCTGATGTTAAGTCAATAAAAGCTACTCCTGTAATCGTGTTTAATTCAAAACCATTCTCTATATGTTGGGTTAAATTAAGTATTTGTCCAGAGCATGATTTGCCGCGTCTGAAGCCAGCTTGTTCTGTGATTAGCTTCTCATCAATATAGTTTTCAATTCTATGTAGCAAAAATTTTGAATAGTTGACAAAGTAATGATACAGGGCGAAAGCTTCTGGGATAATTAGGATCCTTAAGTGCAATTACTTTAGCTTTCCTCCAAATTTTTGGCATCTTCAATGATATGATGCATTCATTCGTCAGATTTAAAATCCATTGTTTCATTTTGGAACCAATGTGTTTAATCTGTTCACCTCGCTGATCATCTAAAGCAGGCAGCTTTGTTTATTTTCAAGTGATTTATAGCGCCATTGAGTTCATTTATCTCAATATGCTATTTTCTTCCGCGTTTGATGCCCATTTTCCTATATACGTTTACTGCGACTAGATTTATCATTTAATAACAGTTGGTGCGCAACTGCATTTGCTTACTGTCATTGTCGCTTTCGTTTTTGGGTCATTACTGAGGTTTTTTACCATTTTCCAAGCCCTTCGGCTACTCCGTTTCATGTCCAAATCTTCCAGCATCTTACACCATTTGTTTCTGCTAGCTAATGTCACTGCTTCTAGAAACTTTTCTCCTCTTATAAATATAAATAAATATCTCCGGTAATTTATGTGTAATATTTATTGTGCATGCTTGATAATGACGTAACTGTCGAAAATCTGCAATAAAAAACATTTATAGAGTGCGTTATGATTTTGTTTATAAAATGAAAATAGCAATAGTAATTGTTTCTACATCAGAATGTGTGCGTATCTATACGTGAATATATTTTATTATATACTTAGAGCAGATGCGTATGTCAGAAAATTAAATATAACATATATAATTAAGGAAAAATATAATAATCGAAAAGGATACGCACACATGTCAAGTGAAGGAGTTCTATATGAAAGCATTATTATGCGTTAGCGTGGTTCGTCGTTGTCTGCTATTATCAATGCTCTATTCAGTTTAAAATAAATACCATCAGTTTGGAAAGTTGCTGATGTTATCATCATATCGAAGCTATCGCTGTATGAAATATCATCCTACAGATTAATATCGTTATTGACAATATTATCTAAACTATATGGAAAACTGTTTATAAAAAGGCTGATGCCGATAATAGAAACGGAAAATTTAACACCGAGTCATCAGTTGCAACCATAGATCAGATACTTACAAAAACTAAAGCTTGTTTTACTTTTTTGAGTTTATAGTTACTTTTTTTTCTCCTTTTCTTTTATTACATTGGTTTCATATATTAAGTTTTTGTTTTTATTTTTATCGATTTTATTTATAATGCTTATTTACTTGAGGTTAAGTTATCAGCACAAACTTTAAGAACTTTTATTGCGATAGGAGAACGGACTATGTTATCTTCTTCTATCGGAATAAGTTAATTTATGTATGGTGGTCTTTGCATTTTGATTATATTAAATACTCCCTTTTAGTTGTAATGGGAGCCAGGTTTTAATGGATAAAAATCCTACACGATGAATTTGGCTCTCTTGTTGTGCGTGTTTTTGTATACACTCTGCGTTAATGAAAACTAAATTTCTTTATTATATCAGTGCCTTTTGAAGATTTTCATAAATAAATAATAATAGAAAGAAAGCTTGGAAAGTAAGTTAGTTTGCTCGGCTAGCTTTTTACACGTAGCCCAAGCTTTTGACAAGGTTTGACATGAAGGTCCGAAGAACAAATTGAAAAACTATGTTACTTAAACTAGATAACTTCGTTCATTTCAGACAAATATTTTAGAATGAAGATAAATAATGTTTATTCAGAGTTGAAACCGTTCCGAGCTGGAGTCCCTCAAGGAAGTATTCTGGGACCGATGTTCTATATTATACCTGGTACTTACCTCAATTAGAAAACAGTATTGTCACAATATGTTCTTTTACATGTTTTAGTCTACCTAATACTATTCTGATTTATTTATTACCTTCCATTTTGTATTTTTTTCATCTTTATTGACACACAATGTATCGTTTCATTATTATGTCTAGTTATAGGGCTTTTTCACATTCCGCCATTATAGGTATATAGTCGGAAAATCTTAATGATTTTATATGCATTCCGCTTATCTTAATTACGTTGTTACTAATTTCTTTCCATTATTTCATCGTTTCTAACTTTTACTTCTGTTTCTGAGTTTCTGCCCGTGATTATTAAATATAGTTCTTTTATTATCCTCAATCTTTAAGGTTGATTTTTGTCGTTGCCAAGGTTTAGTCCAAAATATTCCAACCGCGCATTTTCGAATGCTTTCCCTAAATCTATCGTTGCAACGTCGGTTGGTTTACTTCTTTTTAATTAAAAAAAAAAAAATACAACAAAAAAACTTGATACGGTATCGTGATTTAATCCATCGTAATATATGTGTATATATGTATATATTCATTTTATTTTTCGTGAAGTCCGATCCGGATAGAGCTTAACCACATTTCGTCGAAATGATACTTTCTACATTATTCAGCTCTTTACTATTCAGTATAAAAAATACTACTAACGCAAGCTTCAGAGGCTTTCTCGGTGCAAACAATGTGCCCAATCGCGTGAAAGCCAGCTATACACTTGAAAGTTCCGTTTAAGTGAGCGAAGACGTTCGAATGTAATCCTGTACACTTGACTTATTAGGATAAAAGAAGCGGTTTAGAAGAAAAAACTGAGTGTGGTTTGCGGGGGATGTACCTGCGTAGTGAATCAAGTTAGACGATCAAAAAAATTTAGGGAAAAAATTCACATTAGAATCACATTTCCTATTATGACCAATCTGCAGCTGATTTCTGGCAACTTCATTCTACACCCTCAGAGAGAGAGAGAGAGAGAGAGACGAAAAGCAGTTACTATTCTCTGTTTTCGTCCGTCATTACTACTACTACAAATAGCGCTACTACTAACACTATTAAAAATATTTTTTAGCTTAAGGACTTAATTAGCTCTATTGGTTTATTACACGTTGCTAACATTAGTCGTTTTACAGATTCGAAATATATCCATTCTCAGATAAACTATTTTGAATACTGGGAAAAAACAAATGTGGATTATACCGACTAAAAGAGTATATATATATATATATATTTTTTTTTTTTTTTTTAACCTATATCGGTCCACTGCTTGACGTAGGTATCCCAATCAATAAATTGGGGAGAAAATAACCTGATATCTCGTGCGGGCCAAGCAAATTGGAGATACCAACAAGACACAATACACTGAGCGGGCGGTCACCCAACAAAGTACCGTTGCTTAACTTCGGCAATTAGCCGGAAAGCCGCCGTACTCAACGTGCTGTGCCGTCGGTATATATATATATATATATATATATATATATATATATATATATATATATAATGTATTTCAGATTATTAGTTTTATCATTACTATTAAAAAAAAAAAGATAAATTAAGGATAAAATAGAAATTCTTCCGAAAGTATATATTTATGTACGTAAAGAAAAAAATTTATTTAAATTAATGCGCCATATACAGCAACTAATGGCTGGAGGCACAGAGGTAATTAAGTATTAAATCAAGCGATATAGTCCAGTATGTTGCAGGAACAGCATGATTCTGGACGGCGTAGAAAGGTTATCATCAAGAGGTATCTGCAAGGAAGATGAAAGACTGTAGTGTGATCTCTGTAGGCCGTATTGAGAACATTCAGTTAGTATATGTTGTACAGATAGTGTAACGTTACAGGTCGCACATAACGGAGCTTCTGATCTATTAAGAAGATATACACACGTGTTAACTTAGTATGTCCCAATCGGAGTCTGTCGATAACTACGTCTCATCTCTCCGATGTTGTATGCGGATCTGCCGAGGTGTTATGTTTAGCTTGATAGATCGTAGTTTGTTTGATGTTGGTGCGAAGTGCTATATTTTGCAGCGAATTCAAATTCTTTATATAATAGAATTGATATTAATAAATGTATGGGAAATAAACTGAATAATGATTTCCCATAAAAATCTTAATTGATAAATCTTCTAACATCTTAATTTTATATTTTTCTTGTTAGGACATTCGATTTATTGATTTTTCCGGAACGTTGATACTTTTTCTTTGCCATCGTTATTAGTTTGGCTGGGGGAGGTTGTGACTGTTGATGATAGTATATTTTTCGTTCTAAAGTAGATGGTTTGTACTCGTTTCAATTGTGCTACTTTTAAAATCGAACCTAATTGTCCCAGTCAAGCGTAGAAATGTTGTCATCAAGGAGTAGCTGTATGGAAGATGAAAGGTCATGGTATCTATGTAGGCTGCATTGAGGACATTCAGTTAGTATATGTTGGACAAACAGCATAAAGTAATAGATCGTACGTAACGAAGCTTCTGATCTATTAAGAAGATATACATGTGTTATCAGGGAAATTTCAAATTTGTGCGTTCTACCTACTTTAGTATATACGAGGATGTCAGACATTGACAATTTCGAGTAAGATCGTTAACCGAATTACAAGATATGCCGGAACATAATTTAAAGGTGTGAGTAAAAAATAAAAAGAAAGAAAATGATTAAAAATGAAATAGAAATTAATCGCGTAACATTAGTCGGACAGTAAAAAATGAAAAATAGGACTTTGTTGAAGAATGGATTTTACCAGATGGATAGAGAAAATACCAGATTGAACTATTTATAACAAAAGTCAGAAATAAAGTCGAAAAAGAAGACTTGAAGTCAGTGTTAAAGCATTCCGCAGAAATTATCTTAAAGTAGATAAATATTTAAGAATTTATTTATTTGTTAGTCGAAAACGAAATAAACTGTACACTATATGTTGAAAACACTTCGATTAAACGAATATATATATATATATATGTGTGTGTGTTGTGTATTTAAGCTACTTTGGAAGATTCTTTTTCCTCAGCAGATTGCGGCTGGTTTATACAAGAGTCACCCATTCGTACCTGATCAATAGAGCTCTGGCTCCTCAGTACATCGTGTGTAGCGTCACACTTTCCGTCTCTCATATCCTTATTGACTGTACTTTGTACTACTCACTCAGCTTAGTTGTTGCACACGACACGTTAATTTAGATTCTTCTTCTTCTATGTGCCGTGTCCACGGAAAACGTTGGCGATCATCTGCTTGACTTGATTTTTATCCATAACTTTTCTAAATATTTCATCTGTATCTAGTTTGAGTCATTTTTTTAAATTTCTAACGGCTCGAAAGATTAATAATAATAATATATATATGATTACTATGTGTACTGGCATTTAGATACTTCAACATAATGATAAGGTAAGACATGTAAAATTTAAGAAAATATAAAGTCTAAAATGCTACCATAGATAGTGTGAGGGTTGAATTCGTTTCTTGTTACATTAATATGATAAAAATTCCGGCTTTAAATAGATTTAACAATAAATGTCGAAATATATCTTAAGTTGAGGACAACGTCGGCTTTAGAAGGCGGAGAACCTTTCAATAAGTGAAAATTTACGGTATGTTGTAATTAAATTTTAAAAGGTTGGTAATTTTTCAATTTTATTTACGATGTTTGAATTTTATTTACGATGTTTTAATTTTATTTACAATTTTTTAATTCGTACTTTATTACTTTATCGTCCGTTCACCTGACAAGTCGCTCTGATTTATCGCATAGTCGTCGTGTGCAATTCGTAAATCTGAGATCCTGATCAATACGTAATCGTGACGGCATAATAAAATCACTCATTGACAGGACTATATTTTATATATATAATATATATATATATATAATATATATATATACTTAAAAACCGGCCCGGATATACCTGTAATATTTATTAAAAATTATTACAACAGTAATGTAAAGTTGAATGGTGAATGTAATATATGTTTTTACAATAAAGCGTGCAGGACTTCCCGTTGAGAAATACCTGTTATCGGATCAGCCGAGAAAATTATTGAACCGTACCTTATGCGCAACAAGGTGTAACTTTGACAAATTATTTACCACTGATATTATCTATGGGCTTTATTCACCGAATGATTATAACTTAAATATGACAGACGATGACATCTTAAAACGAAACTTACTTTTAAAACTGTTTTACAATCCTATAAAGTAAAAATATTTCGATAAATAAATAAAAATTATGATTGGGCCAGTAAATTATTACCGTACACTGATAATTCGTCGATTTTTAAATTAATACACACACGTATCTATCTATCTATCTATCTATCTATCTATCTATCTATCTATCTATATATATATATATATATATATATATATATATATATATATATATATATATATATATATATATATATATATACTATTTATATATTGCAGCATAGAGTGTTAAATGCGGGAGTTTATTACACACTATCGGTAAAGTAAAAAATTATGTTTTCTGTTTTTATCAAAAGTTTAGTCAAGTGTATTCGATAAGTCCTATTTATTAATTTATTATTAACACGCAGTATTTATAAATTATATTTTAACATTAACGACGAACATCATTATTATATAATCGTGTCAGAAAAAAAAAAGTTTTGCCAAATAATAGGTTATACATAGAAAAACAAAAACCCCAGAGGAAGACCTCGCCACCAATATATGACTCAGATTATAGAATACCTGGAATGTAACAACTATATGGAACTGAGGAGGTTATCAGGAAAAGAGAAAAATGACAGGCTGCTACAAAACAATCTACTACGGATTGACAACAAATGATGACGATGACATAGGAAAACTTATATCGGATTGTCGTGTTCGGGCTGTGTTATTTTTATGAATTCGGAAAATAAATGCAAATTCTGAAAGAGTTAAACTGCGACATATTTGATAAATATTCTGTGGACCGTTGAGTCTAATTAAGTGATTACCGAATAAAGATTGCAACGATATATGGTAAAGAAATTAGCGTAGGGTAAAATTTCTCGAAAGTAAGAGAAAAAGTAATGAAACTAACTACTACGAATGTAGAAATTAAAAATGATTTTTCAATTTGTTAAATCGGTCAAATTTCAGTCTGTTTTGTTCCTGAATGGAAGATACAGCCGTTATTTCGATCCTCTTTCATTACATATAAGTACTTAAATTTTATGTATCCGGAAAATATGAACAATCCAATTACAGGGATAAACCCACCTCGTTAAAGTCTTGTTTCAAATAACGGCTAATCAATATCTGTCGAACGTAAGCATTATCATTATCTTTCTAGTATCAATATAGACGAATAAATTTACAATTTTTAAAATAATTCGATAAAAAAGTTTCCGACACTATTCGCTCGAACTTTTATAAAATTATTTATTTTTCTAATAAGTGCTATTTGGTAGACACGGAATGTCGTAATTCTAAAACATTAATAAAACCCATAAATAATTATTTAAAGTCTTCCAATAAAAACCGGTATTGTACGCGAAATATTATTTTAGGTTTTTTTTTTTTCATCTTTTTTTAATCATTTTGAACACCCTGCATCTCAAGAACGGAAGCACCCATTTTTAAAAATCGGTTAATAATGCTAGTTCACAAGTCGGATATATTTTTCCTATCCCTGTAAATCATATTGCCGAATTTCGACTTTCGAAAATAACTCTTCGACCAATTCTAAAAAGCTTTGAAGCTACAAAAACGTGCACTGTATGTTCTAAACAGACATTTGATACAGTCTGGCATTCAGGTACTTTATAAGAAAATCACTCCTCATCCTTTGTACCTTCTCCTAAAGTCCTACCCCAAAGAACGTACGTTTCACGTAAAACTTCATGGTGTACGCTCCGATATTTATTACATATCAGCTTGTGTACCACGAGGTAGTGTATTGAATCTGGCACTTTACATATTGTTCACTGCAGATTTTTCGGATGGGGAGATGACAGTACTGCTTTGTTTGGCTGACATCACAGCACTTGCGACTAAAGATAAAGACCATACTAAAGTCTTAACGAAACTTCAAATGGCTTCGACTGAAGTTGAAATTTGGCCAAGTTAGTGTGAACAAATGCGTTCAGATCACGTTTACGTTAAGGAATGTAATCTGTTCTCCTATTTTCACGTATAAATTTTTTTTAAAACATTAACATTCACTGTCCCATATAGTGGACATTGTGACCGAAAGAGTTAAGATTGCAATACACATTTATGAAGAGAAAAAAAAAGTTTAAATATCGTACAGAGGACACCGTAACTTAATGGGTTAAGATTTTACGGCTTTCGCCGGGTATACGGAATTAGATCAGGCATGAAAAATTAAATTAACGAAAGCACAGATCGAGATGTTCCCGGTCTGATCAATAGGTGTTAGACTTCCATCCATCACGTAATCATTCTCTATATATAGCAGTTTGGAAATATTAAATTTGGAAAAACCATCTTTTGTTTGTAGTCCGCTTGATTAAAATAAATATTAGACATAGATTTTTTTTATTTACATAAAATCATTAAGCCAATATCGACTTAACCTCAGAAAACTATATGTCGGAGGAATTTCGAATAAAAATATAAAGTGGGCTCCGCGAATTTATCGTGTATTGAGAAAATTTTTATCTCGCCCGGAGCGAAATGTAGTATAGTAAAATGTAATTTATTAAATAAAAAACAAAAATTGTGAAACGTAAATAGTCAAAAAATTGGATCTTGCCCAACATTTTCCGATTTCTGGATCAATATTTAAGTTGACAATTGCTTAACTTCCAAACAAGACACCAAATTTCCTTACATATCTATATATAAATATATAATCAAATAGAAGCAAAATTTATTCCATAATAAAATTTAAAAAAAATGATTTCATTAAAGAAACTAAGTTTCCGTTTTAATACGTTATGTATCATAAATCTGTTTTCCTACATCTAGACATCGTTACGTATAAATTTAAAAGTTTTATTTAAAATCTCCTCTTCCCTCCTACATATATGAAAATCCATATGGACGTATGGCATACAGATCTATGGAACAACTAGCAATTCTAACCTTAAAATCATCGAACAATACCGGGCGAAGGTAGTTTGTAGTATAGTATGCGCACCTTGGTTTGTCAGGAATGACAGTCTTATATGAAGAATTATAAATATATCTACGGTAAAGGAAATCGTCAGATCACTTAGCCAGAATTATAAACAGCAACTTGACCGACGCGTTAATCCATTAGCTGAAAATCCAGTAAATAATGGTACAGAGTTCAGATTTAGACGTCGGATGAAAAAATTCTGCCAAACTGAACTGCAAGGAGGGAAATATAGCTGTAAAACGGTTATTTTTATCCCGCAAGACAGATGGCAAATAATGTTAAAGAGGGTGCGAGGTATATATGTAGGTATGATTTCGAGACGTCAAGACGAATCAAAGCTCGCTCTGGTTCGTTAAAAATATTTGACGTATTTCAAGGACTTATAACTGAAAACGTACGCATCCACAATTACGGGATTTCGTCTTAATATGTCGTTAATTTACCGGTAACATTTCTGGTTTTTTCATTTAATTTCAAATCATTAATTAACTTCTCTTCATTTTACCGTAGTAAAACGATTAACTTCTAGCGAGAATTATTTCTAGGTTATCTGGAAAAGTTGTCGAACATCTCCCTTATATTTAAATAATAATAATAATTATTAGAATAATGTCGATAATACGAAGAATGCGTTTCTCCGGTTTACCTAGCTAACTGGTTATTCGATGATGAAAATCGCCATTCCGCGTCAATATGTTCGCGTGTCACACAAAAACGTTGTTCACTCCGAGTGTGTTTGTGTGTGTGTATAGCGTGAATAAAAAATAGCGTTCTAATAAGTAGTTTTCTATTTTTTTAATAAATCGTTCAAATTACGGAACACGAAAATAGAACTTGGACGATAGACGTATGCGACAAAGTACTTTTATTGTATAGAAGAAATAAAAATAAAATAGAAACTATATTCGGGTTAGGTTAGGAAAAAGATATCAATTTTATCCACACAGTCAATATGAATACACAAAATGAAAAGATTCATGCAATATTTTATCTGGAGCGTTGCGTTGTACGGATGCGAAACGTGGACATTATCAATTGCAGACAAACAAAATCTGAATGCATTCGAAATGTGGTAGAATAATGTTAAAAATCAAACGGACTGATAAAATGTCTAATGAAGAGCTGCTATAGAGAGCCGGATCGAAGAGACGATTGTTACGCACAGTTGCTGCAAGAAGAGATTGATTGTATTAAAGCACGAATCTCTCTCAAAAACAATAATAGAAGGATAATTGTACGAAATAAATCCAATAATAAGAGCGTGAGAGAGATATAAAATTATAGAAGACATTTGGTGCCAGCTACTGGGAACTGAACAGACTGAGAGAAAGAAGGAAAGAATGACATCTAAAAACCGATCTTCGGATTGATGATAAATGATAATGACGATTCGTATTAGGAAGTGGCGACTGAAGCGCGTCGAAAATGCGGTTGTATCTATAAAAAGCGTTTATTTAAAAATATGTAAAAGATGTTTAATCAACAAGAATCGATAAGAAAAAGTGATCATTCGATCGATTGTGGAGGGCTGTACAAAGTCGAACGATATATCGTACGAACGCGCGGAATAATGATCAACTCCCACCCGAGATGGTAAAGTTTTATCCCCGCACAATTCGAACGAGTTTGTTCACGTACAGGAAATATTTAATGTGTCATCCTGTCGGTTGAAACAGGATATAAGAGCACGTCGACTAGTTGGTTCTTTTATTTTCGTCAGGGTCTGCCTTACCGTATTAATTATGCGTCATATAATACCGTTCATTATAATACTCGTACAAAAACCGAGGAAACCTTCAGGGGGATATAACGTCATACAGGCCAATAAGTTTGCTCCCGGTTTTCTGGAAGCTCGTTGAAAAATTGTTATTGAGAAGAATAAAACCTCCGCTAGTCGAAAATAAAATCATATCGAATTATCAATTTTTGGATTTAAGGAGCAACATAGGAACAAGTACATAGAACAGTTGATGTAACATTTTCAGACATCAAAAAAGCATTCGATAGAGTGTGGCATAATGGGTTACAAAACAATCTATTACCTGACACAAATACTACCTATTAACTAAATTTTAAACTCGAAGAAGGGCTTTTTCAGGTCAATTTTAATGGTCCATACTCTATTATTCATTCTATCAACTAAGGAGTTCGGCAAGGCAGTGTGCTTGGACCTGTATCAGATATACACTTACGACTTTCTGCTGAACGCGTACACAACAAAAATGTTTGCAGACGACACTGCGATACTATCCACTCATCTTGACGCGCCAATAGTATTAAAAAACTTACAGGATCACTTAGACGACCTGAAAAAATTATATAAATCTTGGAGGATTAAAATTAACGAATCGAAGTGTACACGAGTTATATTTACTCTGAAGAAAGTGCGCAGTTATCCAGTAGCAAAGTTAAATAAAAAAATCATTCCTACATCGAATAACGTCAAATACCCCGGATTATATCTTCATAAAAGACTAACTTGGACAACGTATATAGAAGATAAACGAACTAATATTAAATTTCGAAAAATGTATCCGTTACTCGGTAAATGTTCACCATTATCCTTGGAAAATATGGTACTACTTTATAAAACAATGTTCAAGCCTATATGGTTCTATGCAACTCTGTGGAATCGCAAAAAAATCTCATATAGCGATAATCCAAAGAGCCTAATCAAAAATACTACCATCGATAGTCGGTGCACCATAGTACGTGCGCAATGACGAAATACATAAAGATTTGCAGGTACTGATGGTTAAAGAGGAAATAGAAGTAGTCAGCGTACGATATATAGAACGACTACAAAATCATTATAATCAGTTGGAGACGGATTCACACGAGTAAAACGATCGAATATAATTAACTAACCAAGGAAGCATTCTATTAATTTATATGTAAATTGATTTCATTAACACACTAGGCAGATTGTGTGCAGAATTTATAATAAAAAATATATATGTAGGAACTTCTGTAAGTAATATTCGGGAAATTTAGGCAAATCTAAAAGTTTTACTGATTAGACGTCTGGCAAATCTTTTTTCAAGAATACTCTACGAGAAATTAAATCAAACACACAGTTATATATATATATATATATATATATATATATATATATATATATATATATATATATATTACTCAATTTTCTCGTTGTTCCTGAAATCGTTTTCTGTATATACTTCACGCTGTAAGACCTCCCTGATATGAAGGTAAATAATAAGGTAAATTTATTGTTTCGGCCGTGTGACGTCAGTTAAAATTGTATACGGCGTAAAAACTGAACTTAATAAGAACTACAAAGTTAACCAAACTTTAAACAAATCTGATACAAAAAAATAAAAAAGCAGAAGAAATTTAATTTATTCTGAATCGACTAATAAAACTGAAACCGAAATAACAATCATCAACCGAATAATTGTTTGTAACTGGCGAAATTGATGGAATTAAAAAGTATTTGGGGACTGTATAGAGCAAAACAGTTAAAATACTGTATAGATTGCATGAAAAAATGACATGATTAATGTCTGCTGTCGAACCACAGTCCAGCGGGGACTGGTAAGTACTGGAACTAACCAGCTCTAACCGGTGGAGATGGCTGGGCAGCAGATTATGTCCTGACCTAATACGAATTAAAATGGAAAACAATTTAAGGATCGGTATTGAATTTGGAGGCTTAATTAGAAAGAAAGATTGTTTGGGTAAACTTGTTCAAATTTGTTTATAGAAATTGTTCCGAGAAGCACAAAACATGGAGCTTCAGCGATGAAACAGATCCGCTATTGCAGACGCGGCTAAACATGTTGAGGGAATCGCAGGGATCAGTATTGTGGCTGCCTGATCATAAATTTCATTATCTTTGATCCCGATGTGAGCTGGAATGAATGTAAATTTCACATGGACATTCTTTTCTTGTAGATACATTATATTTTCTATTAGTGCCAGAATAACTCTATTAGTTTTGAATGTACGATTGGGATTTTGGATGGCATTCAGCACACTTAAGGAATCAGATAGAATAAGTACATTTGCATGTGTAATATTGACTCGTGCAAATTGCAAAGCTTTAGGAATTGCATATCCTTCTGTTATAAACACAGTGGAGGAACTCGGTAAACGATATGATTTGGTGATTGCCAGTTATAGTGCACACAGAGAAACCTTAATTAAGATATTACTACAGTTAGGTATCTTCCCTTCGTACTCTATTGCATACCTCGTATGCTTAAATAATCCTTCTGTGTTAATAGCACACTGGCCTCTTATAAAATATAATATCAATAATATGCGGCCAATTAGTCTGCTAAGCTCCCTTAGTAAAATAATTGAAAAAATCATTTTATATCGATTAAAGCTACACTCTGTAAATAACAATATTCTTATAGACGAACAAATTATCTAAAAAAATTTTACGACAGGTGTAGAATACATCGAAATAATTTAATTAATTTCATAGGAGATTACGATAAAGCCTCATCATGCGTTACATACAAACATCGTAGAATTAAGCATAGGTTACTTATTTAATTTGTGTCTACTTCAAATATTTTATTACGTAGTTAATATTGTATGTGTGCATGTGTTTGT
The DNA here is from genome assembly GCA_032883995.1 of Coronaproctus castanopsis. NCBI lineage: Eukaryota > Metazoa > Arthropoda > Insecta > Hemiptera > Monophlebidae > Coronaproctus > Coronaproctus castanopsis. Next base: position 207,423,081 of record CM065053.1, on the reverse strand, counting down.
ACGTGTGTATATTTTTTTTACTTTTATCATATTTTATTTATTTTCTTGCAGGTTTTTTCTTTTTTGTTTTTTTCCTGTAGCATAACATTTGTCTTGTTAATTTTCTAGTTTTAGTAATACTATATAAGTTAACTGTTAAGGTATAAGGGGTACTTAACTTTATGAACCCGCTGTTATGTATGTCTTAATGAAATAAAGTTTATTCTTCTTCTTCTTCTATAAATCTAATATTATTTTGTAATTTCATGTACAGCGTATTATCCTTATATGGCTTAGTTTAGTTATTTTCCTCTCTATTTTATAACTCATTTATTATCGTTAGCGTTTAGTTTATTTTAATTTGTATGTACAATGAGTAGTAATTGGCTTTATAACCTAAACTCAATTTGTTTGACAATAAAGAATATATATAGTTAAAATACTCCGCTGAGAACGGATCACTCTCAACGCAATGAATAAAAGAATTTGGAACAACTCCGAAATTAATAATAATACGCAACTGCTGAACTTATTGCGTTTCTATATAGTGCGACAACTAGGTCGTCGAACATCGCGGGCGGCAGAAAAAACCTATAGACGCAATGGAAATGTTTCGTATCCCCCGTGGACAGTCTAAAAACCTATGTGAGTATTTCTACTAAACAAGATTGGCAATCGCAAGAAGCTATTTTAAATTGTACTCAAGAAGATAATTTTGGTGATCTAATCAGATCGGAAAATTCGAAGACGCCGTTGCCCCCAAGGAAAAGGTAATGGGAAAAAAAGTTGAGGTCGTGTCCCAGTCAGATGGACAAACGTCACGATATCTAAATATTCCACGTGGGGTGATACGATTCAACGATGTAATTCACGATGATATATTCATACACTTTACATATATACACATATGTATGTGTGTGTGTTTGTCTGTATATATTCCTTTTCTTCATTCGCGATAAATATATATATATATATATACAAAACACCCTTGAGGATACCTATACTTCGACTCGTTTAAATTATTAATTGTAATAACAGTTATTTTGCAAATCTGCTGTAGTTTATTTAAAATATTCTCCCGAATTAACTACATATATTTAAATAATGACTTACCGCACTAGCCGTTAAAATATTTTCTGGCAATAAGTAATAATTACGTGAATTTCTTGGTTAAAGACGGGTGTATTAAAATTGAAATTCAAAAGAATACTCGCTAACGATAGTGTGAGAAAGAATTTTTATTCTATCCAATAACAAAACGACTAACCACAGTATTTGTAAAATACTACTCGTCAGGTCTATTAATATTCGACATTATATATATATATATATATATATATATATATATATATATATATATATATATATATATATATATATATGTATATATAAAATCTTCAGAGACAATTGTATTACTGGAGTTCTCTATCGCGATCGAATGATGTTATTACAACGATTCGCCATAGTTATTCCGATTTACGATAATAAAACAGAATAAAATTCCGACGGTATTGTTTATAAATCCTTATAGCCTGATTGTTGCTGATGTTGTCGAAAAAAAAAACATGAAAAAACACGTGTAACTCGAGATTTACTGCATTATTCGGATGTATTCTACCAGGACGAGTTTAATAGTCTGGAACGATAAAGACAATGTGTGTACCGGGATGATTTTGTACGGATACACAATAGAAATGATCGAAACATAAAAGGAAAATATATGATGAAGGTCAAATAGGAAGTGAATAAGACAATAGTGTACGTGAAACAGGTTTTGGATATCAACGGCTACCGCTATTTCGTTATCGTTTGTAGACCGCTGTTGCTGCTCGCTGCTGCTACTGCTGCTTATGCTTAAGACTAGCAGCAATAGAAAACAAAAAGAAAAACTGTTAAACGGTCTCCGAACCTTCAGAAAACTGCACCATCGCGTAAGTAACACGCACCAGACACAGGAATGTTTTAATAACTATATATATATATATATATATATATATATATATATATATATATATAAACATGCCATAACTTACCTATATATGGAAATAGATTTAAAGAGAAATAGTAATGTGAGAGATAGATGTAATAGGGGATATTTGTATATATATATATATATACGTACATATATAGGGGAAAACATTGGGAAAAAAATCTGGACATAATTGGAATTGGCGAAGCGAGTAATATACTACTACTAAGGCAAATTTCGGGGAATTTATTAAAGAGAAAGATTATATCCAGCTGAGAAATGGTGGAATATCGTTCAACTTTAAACAAATGAACAACAGCCAGTACCGCGAAGCCCACTATGTAATACGATAGGAGTTGTTTGTCTATTTTTGTTTTTGTTAAGTATCGTTGTTTTTTTGATGAGTAATAGACATTCTTCGGTCAAAGGACCTACCAAACCTTAGTCGGTATCCGCAATTTCGGAAAAAGTGAAGTCCGTAATGATCAAAACCAGTTTCAATCTGACGTAACTCGAAAACGACTATATCGGCATTTCTACAGATAGACACAGAGACGCGCCTTCGAAATTCCGCGTAGAACGAACTGCGGTAAAAAAAAGATAAGAAAAAAAACCAACGAATATTTATTGCGTTAAAAATTCGAAGATTATATATAAAATCTTAAATTTTTGACTGTAGTTCAAGACATCGAGAAAAGGAAGCTAAAATATAGAGAATTCGAATAGGGGAAGGGGAAGTCTGTGACGGTTTGGCGCGCGTTGAATCTGTTACAAATGTCAAATCACACACGTCCCAAAGTGGACTTCACGATGGATATTCTGCATGAATTATTTGAGGATCGTTTTTTTTTTATTATTATTTTTTAAATAGGCGCAGGATTTTTTCACGCTGATTGGTATAAAATTATTAAAACGAATATATTAAACGTTAATATTAGTCGATGCGATATAATTAAAAATAGCTAATTACACACGCACGTGTTTAATAGTAAGTTCGGCAACGAACAATGCGACGATGGTAATGGTGAGGCAAGACGTATTTATTGGCAATGGTACTTTGTTGAGAGGTATAATTTTATTACATAATAAAGATTCTTGAAAGCTGTAAAGAACATTCCAAAAATACATGATCTGCATCTGCTATTTTGTTTTCATCACGAGATTACATCGGTATAGGGACGATGGATTTTTTCGTAATCAACATAAAGTAATAATGAAACATCGAAGTATGTTATTCGGTACTTGTATGTCACTATACCACGATTTTACGGGTATTTGAATCGATCTGTAATATGAAGCTAGATAAGAATTAGATCAAATATGATTTCCATATTCTTTATGAGCTAATTTAATGAGACACAAAAGATCTGTTAAAGGCGTATATGGAATGAGCTCACATCCGGGATAGAGTTATTCTTTCGCAAAAGGTGACGTTAATTTGCCACCAAAATCGTGAGATTTGAAGTCGCTAGACTTTTTATTACCGAATATTCCGAAGTCGTAGGTCTATGCTAATAAGCGTGAATTGTCAATAAAGTCAAAATTCAGACAGATCTACGCGACAGAGTCCTCTGAAAATTAGACCACTCGGATACGTGTTACTGTAAAAAGCCGCAGTGGATATTAGAACCATCATAAACACCGATATACACAAAGTCTTTCGGTTAAAAAAAGATTTCCGTTAATACCTCATTCATAGTTTGTTTTTTATTCAATATCATCATTGACCCGACGACTGACCGAATTGGACAAACCTATATTATATGTATATATACACTTATATATATATATATATATATATATATATATATATATATATATATATATATATATAGGTCGTAGAAAATTATAGGAAATAAAATCTTACTAGCTAAGGAAAATTTACGCTAGAATCCAGCCAGATCAAAAAAAGCATGGTACATATAACATTAAACGTTGGATTCGAAAAAACAATGACGTAATAAATGTAGCCAGATTCGGTAAAAGTTGTCTTTGATGTTATAACCTGTGCATTAATAAAACGATGATGATGAAATTATGAGTACGCAATTGAATCAATATTTTCTCAAGGTGGAGGTTACTTCTCGAGTTGTTGTTTGGGGACTCAGTTTAAAATAACATGTATTAAAACAAAAATTGATGTAAAGTAGAAGATTGTATAACGTTTAAAAATATATATATATATATATATATATATATGTATATGATGATGAATTTTCGTTACATCCCATAGGACGTCGTCATCATGATAATCCAATTAACTCATGAATCGTTTTTTCCACTGGCGTCTGTTCATTACAAACCTGCTGTATGCTGTTAATGTTGTTATTTTTGGGCACATGAAATCCAATATTTGATCTGGCAATCTTCGATGCGGTCTTCCTTTTAATCTTCAATATTAGTTTTTCTAATTGCAGAGCCTTTCGTCTAGTAATGTGACCAAAATAGCGCAAAATTCTTATCCATATTGCAGACAATAAACTGCATTTTTCGACAATTCACCATATTCGTGATCTTGTCGGTCCACGATATTCTTAAAAGCATCCGCCAACACCATAGCTTGTATTTTCTTTTCTTATTTTCTATTGATAGTCCAAGATTCGCAACCATATGTGAAAATGGAGAAAATCAACCACGTCATTATTCGAATTTTAGTGGTCATCGATAACTGCGAATCTTTCCATACTTATGAACTGTAGCGCGAGTCATATTAATTTTTTTTTTTTTTTCATTTAAACAGTAGCCGTCGCTGGATATTAAAGAACCTAAATATATGAAATCTTTCACTACTTGGAATCCATTTATATCTGAATAAACTTCTGCCTCCTTATTAATAATCATAATTTTAGTTTTTTGAATGTTTATTTGAAGCCCGAAGCAGTCTGCAATTTGACCAACAATGATGTTAGACTATCTTCTGAAGTTGTTATTAGCACTGTGTCATCAGCATATCTCGAATTGGAAATTCGTTTTCTCCTAATAGGAAAACCTTCGTCGCAGTCAATCAGAACCTGCCTCATAATAAGTTCACCATAAGCATTAAATATCAAAGGAGATAAGATACATCCTTGTCTTACTCCAGGCCAAATACCATTGTCTACATTTACGGACGCTTTACTGTCCTTATAAAGGGTCTCAATGAGGAATATTAAACGTTCAGAGGCTCCAAGATTGTGTAGGGATTCCCATAATTTATTCCATTTAAGACAATGAAAGGCTTCGGCATAATCAATGAAAGCGAGATGAACTGGTACATTATATTCTCTTGATTTTTCAATTATCTGTCGTAAATTAAATATGTGTTCTCTCGTACCAACGCCCTTTCCGAAGCCTTTTTGATATTCGGAAAATTCATCAATAATGAACGCCCGTAATCTATTCAATATCTTGATACATAACTAGCCTGAGAAATTAACGCTATCATTCGGTAATTAACGCAATCCATGAGCCTTTCTTTTCCTCAGGTCAAATTCCTGTTTTCCAGATTGTATTACAAACATGCAATATTGCTTTCTCAGTTATTTGTGAAAGATCCTGGAGTACGTCCGCAGTAATATTATCTGGACCGCATGCTTTGTTTCTTTTTAGTTTTTTCAATTCTGCTCTTACCTCATCTAATGTTACCTCAGGTTCTAATTCATTCACACGATTATATCATGTACTTGTAGTGGTATCATCGTTATAAAGATTTCGACAATATCTTCCCCATACATCGGCTAGTTACGTCAGATATTAAATCATTACTTTCATCTTTAATTCCCCAACATTTCGGTTTGAATTGTTTAGTTAATTTTTTGATGGTGTTAAAGAAATCTTTCTGATTGCATTATGTTCCAATTTTTATAATTTTCTTTATCCAATTTACACGATTTTTTATTTTCGAGCATAATTCGCGATCGTCTTCATTACTAGTAATCCCCTTTTATCTATTAAGTCGTCTTAATTCTATTAATTCTAAAGTTTCTTCGCTGATCCAATGACTGCACTTTTTCAAGCTCATATTCTTATTATTACGTTGAGCTATTTCTATTTGTGATTTTATTCCATCACGAAGTAACCTCCATGCTTTATTCGCATCATTCGTTTTTAGTATTTTTGTAACAAATTTATTATTATATATATTTTCCCTATATCCCTTTGATATAAATAGACAATGTTTTTTCTCGGTTTTAACTACTGTTTTTAACTTGATTCTTAACTTCGGGTAAGATTATTGTGTAGATCCTCATATTTGTTCTATTGCCGTTTTAAAAATTCTTCCATTCGGCCATTTTTGTTTAAGTATTCTAGTAATTAACCAAACCGCATAATTCAAGACTGCGCCGATTTTCGGTTTATGAACATTGTTCATCAGCCATACTAGGCAGCAGTATTTCACAATAGAGTATATTGAAGATAGAACACCTATTATGAACACTTCTATATTTGCTTCTTATCTGGAGTAAGCAATACACCATAACAGATTTATCCTGGTTTTTCATTTCTGTCTGAATCTCTCTACACTACATTTGTATGTAAGCGACTGGTCCGGTGCAATTCCAATTAGCTTCGAGTTTAAAGCTAAACGTTTAACGCAGAAATCGACGCTGATTTCCACGTGCACTAGCTGATTATTTGCATGCGAAGCCTTTAATTACGTCAGATTAGGAACTGATTTCCATTGAGAACAATAGGTATCAAATTTCTTCCAATCATGCAAAATAATGTAACGAATAGATCAAGTGAGTCGCTAAAAATTTTATGAAATGAAAAAAACAGATAGAAAAGCGACGTACTTAATATTATGGGCAATAAAAAATTCGAAACATTCGGATAATATTGGAAAGTGGGAAACCAGCGATCTAGAAGATTAAAACGGTGATTAACAAACTTACAGTGAGCTGGAAAATCAACAGGTTAACTAAACACATATTGAAGCAACCTTGAAAGAAGAATAAGAAAAAGAAGTAATAGGAATGAAATAAATTATAATCGTTAATAAGTTTTTAATTTATTTTAATAACCCAAAGATAAGTCACCATTAAATTATGTTAATTGCATTAAATAACCGTTAGTGATTTATACTAATAAGTTATTTTATTTTTTATTTTATTTATTTTAAATGCGCATACGCATCAGCCTCGTCCATCTTTACACGCGTGGCTCTGAATGATTTAAATTAAATACGCGATGCAGTTTACACATTTACCAGTATTTTTATTTTTATTTTTTTATAGAGGTGTGCACAAAGAGCATCAAGTTTTCTGGAATAGCAGTCGAAATTGCCGTCGAATACGCGATCAGTACGACCTGTCACCTCAACAAACGAAAATTTGTCGCAAATTTACCGACATCATGCCGCACGTACATCAAGCGGCGAATTTAACTGTTCAGACTTGTCAAACCATTTTTCGTTATCACAAATGGAACTGTTCATCCATCGAACACTCACCTCATTTCCTTCCAGATTTAACGCAAGGTAAAAAAAATCTGAATTTAATACTCGTAATAACGTTAATAATAATTATAATTAGAAGTATCTTGCACAATTAAAATGATAATATTGCAGTTGTACAGTTACTAAGTTGGAAAAGGTTGTCTCTATGGATCATTGGAAAAGTTCATAACATATAGGCTTACACAATTCATATACATCGTATACTATATATATATCACGTTATACCTATGTCAACCCACTGCTGGGTGTAAAGCGTGTCATTTCTTGTTTTGTGCATCTCGGATCCAATTGATACCCGCTTGTTTCACAATGTCATCTTGCCAACGTGTTGTTAGTCTGTCTCTAATACTTTTTGAATTCAATGGGTACCATTGCAGGATATATTTTGTCCATCTGCCATTATCTCTACGTGCAACGTGTCCATTATTCATGCCCCTGCTTCGGTCAATTTTGACCGATCCCTCATCCATGGTTTTTCTGTCTTTTAATCTAACATTTAGTTATAATCCTTTCGGTTAGCTATTTGTCTTTTCCTTGACGATTTTCGATGATTATTCCCTTTGTAAAGCTCCATCTTTCTGCTCCGTATGAAATAAACGATTAAACGGTTAATAAACAAGATTCCAGAGGTTCTCGTATATTATTATTATATAGAACGTAAAATGCCTAATATCGTCCACATTACTATTATATTCATCCAAGGTCGTCAACCAGATGAAATCTGTATAGGTTTTTACCCAACTGATTGTGCCTTGAAAATACTCATGGAGTGTGAAAATTAATATTGTCTTAATTTCATCCGGTCTAAAACATTTGAAGTTTCAATCAGTGGGACAAGTTTGCCCGTCTTTCCGGTTGTCACAGAGAACACAGAGTATCGGTTATATGAGGATTTTATGTGTAGGTGTTTCACTTCATGAATTTCGATAGATATTAAGATGAATCAAATTTTTATGGGAAGCATTATTGACGCAATTTTATATTCAGCAGTAATTATAAATTTAAAGGCATAATTAACGGCAGAAATTGTAACAGTTCACAGTTGTAAAAACATTTCTTTACACGCGCCTACACGCGCTTTGTACTTTTTTACAACGCTGGTTTCTTTTTATTATCTACTTGCGTGATTATCACTTTTTAAATTCTTGCAAATTTAATGAATAGAGCATATTTTTATTATACCTAATTTTGTATATGTGTTACGTATATATTTACATATATATTTTAACTTATGCCCATCCATACATACACACACACACACACATACATTGATATATATATATCATCATCGTCCTATTATTCGTTGCCGAACGCAGTGACTAGCTATTGTACGTTCATCTTTACGTACAAAATGAGCCAGCATTCAAGGAATTATTTATATGCGACGCAGATACGTGCGCATAATATACGGAGTAGGAATGCCACTGCCTTTTCCGTCATACTTTAGAATTAAATAATGATGAAAAACTTTCTATTGTGTCGCGTGTTAGTTTCGAACCCCAGACCATCGATTTGACAGTCGAGCACTATAGCAACTATCTCACCGCGACAATATATATATATGTATATATATATAATATATATATATATATATAATAGCACTTCATACTTTTAACAAATACCCAACTATGGAAAATTATAATAATTTTAAACAACAACAAGCCAAAAGTAAATTATACTTTAAAAATAGAAAACGTACAGAATGGCACAAAGTTTGTGAAAAATTAAATCTTAGAGAAAATAGTAAAAAAGTATGGAAGCAAATTAAACTAATATCAAAAACAAGTAATATAAATAATTTTAATAACGCAATAACACAAAATATGAATTGGATTCAAAGTTTTATTAATCAATATAACACTCCTATTAATAACTTTGACAACATATTTTGCGATAATAATATAAACAATTCTCACGTGGACAACGACATGGAAATATCGTTTTCTATTTGGGAACTTAAAAAAGCATTAGATCATAATAAAAACACAAGTACTGGAGTTGATGGTATTCCATATAAAGCCATACAAAATACAACAAATTACTTTCAGGATCTCCTCCTTGAATTTTTAAACGAATCCATAATTAAAAGTACATATATACCTAATGAATGGAAAACACAGTATATATGCCCTATACTTAAACCAAATAAGAATCCTAATAACTATAAATCATACAGACCTATAACTTTATTAAGCTGTTTAGGTAAAACAACTTAATCTGTGATTAAGGAACGTCTTGAATGGAGACTGGAACATCAAAACAAAATGCCAAAAACACAGTTTGGTTTTAAAAAAACATTTGGGACAAGGGATAATATAGCTATCCTGACTAACGATATATATATATAAATATGTCAAAAAATCATTACATGATAGCCATCACCTTTGACAAACCTGAGTATTTTATGCAACAGGTTGAAGATGATAGGTATCCCCACAATGTATATTAAATGGATAGCACAATATTATAATGGCAGAAAACTAATTATAAAATATCAAAACGAAGTAAAGGAAACTGAAACAAGCGAAACAGGAACAGGTATCCCACAGGGATCAACCCTTAGTCCATTACTATACAACATATATACAGGAGAACTAGATAATATACAAACAAAAAAAGTTAAAATATTGCAATATACTGATGATATTATACAGCTCAGCTGCAACTATTTCAATTGCTGTTAAACAAATACAACCAGCTATAACTAAGATTACAGAAATAATAAATAGATTGCAACTAAAAATAAACAGTGATAAGACAAAGGGAATTTTGTTCACACGACACAGAATTAATCACTATCCCCGCATTACAGTAAATAATACCTCAATTCAATTTGTTAAAGAAATAAAATACTTGGGCATAATGTTAGATGAGAAATTAAATTGGAATTCCGAAACACAAAATATATTAAGGAAATGCAGTAATGGTACCAATCTAATACGTGCAATATCAGGAATACGGTGGGGAAGCCATCCCAAAACAAATCTTATACTGTATAAAACATTAATACTATCTCATTTTAACTACTCATGTATATTCCAAAATTTAAACTCCATTAATACCAAAAAAATCCAGACAGCATATAATAAAGTACTACGTCTTTGCATAGGAGCAATGAATTCAAGCCCAGTTAATAATATTAGAGCAGAATGTGCTAAACCAAGTATTTTAATACAACAACAATATATTACAAATAAATATATGTTAAAAATTAAAGGAAATAGACAACATATAATAAATAAACAAATAAAACAATTAGAACCTTTAAGTTTAGATTGTGGAATGTAGTGATTTTATTTATACTTAATTACTACAAATAGTTGAAATCACTAAATTTATTTAATTATGTGAAGCTTTTCGGCATTTACGCCATTGTCAAGCTATATACAATTAAAATTAATTATATAAAATCATAAAATATTAATTTAAAACTAGGTTTACAATTTTACACAAAAATGAATTATAAATACTTAAAACTATCTGATATGACAGTGGTAAACAACACCATCAATTATCAGTAATATAAAATTTACAGAACAGTAGCTAGAAAATAATTATTTTATAAAAATATGTATTTGAACAATGAAAAATATATATTTATGTAATTAAAAAATCAATAGTTAGGAATAATATTTTTATAATATACTTTTTAAAATTAATTCTTCCTCAAACTTTACCATTGAATTTAATAAATTATTTTTATCCCTTTCTTTTATTATTTCCATTTTTTCAGCTAGTTTTCTTTTTTTAAAATGTTTTTCTGTATGTAAAATTTTATAATTTTGATTAATATTATTTATTTTGTGTTTTAATTCTATACAATGTTTTCCAAATAATGATTTTTCATCATTATTTGTATATGAGTTTAAATGTTCTTTAAATCTTGTTATGAATTGTCTGCCTGTTTCTCCTATGTATTCTTTTTCACATTGGTTACAATTTAATTTATAGACTCCTGAATTTTTTAATATATTTTTATCTTCTATTTTGTTATTATTTATTGATTTTAATAATGTATTATTATTTCTTATTGCTAAATCGATGTTGTATTTGTTAAATATTTTAATTATTTTATATGTATGACTGCCTACATAATTTATTGAACCTAAATACTTATTTTTATCTTTTTCTATATTTATATTGACTTTAGTTTTTTCCATATTTGATCAACTATATTAGGGTTATATTTGTTTCTTATTGCTATTTGTTTTATAATGTTTTTTTCCTTATTCAATTTATCCTTGTCTGTTAAAGCAATACAGTCACTGATTACTATTAAAACAAAACAAGACAATATTATCGCTAAAATAAAAACCTTACATGGAAAGATACAGAAAAACGATTCAACAATTATATTGATGTGGATACACTGCGGTATATATGGGAATGAAATAGTAGATAACGCAGCAAAATCGGAAACGAATGTTAAAAACGATAATACTAATAGACACTATACAGAATATATCCCACAAATAAAAATAATGAAATATCAACAAATGCAAGAAGAATATAATAAACAAAAAGAAATAGGGAAACAATATCATAAAATTCAGATAAAAATAAAACCTCATATGGTTTTGGAATAACTCATTACAATATAGTAAACACTTTTTAACAACAATTATCCGATTAAGAATAGGACATAATAAAACACCGGCACATCTAACCCGAATACACATAATCCAAAATAGTTTATGCGATAAATGTCAAGAGGAAGAGGATATCAACCATATCATATGGAAATGCGAGAAATACAAACAAAATCGAAATAATATGATACGGGAATTATTAAAATACAAATACACACTTCCTCTAAATGTAGAATCAATAGTAAGTGACCTAAACAATGCAGAACCAAATCATATATAAGTTCATAGCCCAGAATAGTATAGAAATATAAATATAATAACCCAACTTTAATAGTTTAAAACAAGAAAATCATCCTATAAATAGCCAAAGCGACCTATGGTACAGGCCAAAAAAAAAAAAAAAAAATATAATATATATAACCTATATCGGTCCACTGCTGGATGTAGGTCTCCCCAATGAAATGATTGGGGAGAAAACTTCATTGAAGCTGACGAGTTCTTTTTCCATCCACGAGCTTAGCGCAATCCATTTTTCTTTGATGGCCATCTTGACAAGTTAGAAATCACCGTTGTTTTGAACAGGTCGAATTTTTTCTAAAAATTTTGCAAATAACGCTCGATAATGATGATATCTGTGAGCTCTATATCAAGTATTCGTTCTATTTGGCTGGTTTATTTGCAATGTATTGTACGCGCGAACATTGGCCTCTAAAAGGATGAAGCATTTCGTCTAATGCGATAAATCAGAGACGTATTGCATATATATAACATGAGATCAATGACTATGGATAGATGGATTGTATGTGTGTGTGTATTCAATATGAGAAACAAAAAACATTTAATATTCAGTTATAGCAAAACCTAAATACTTAAAAGTTCTCGCGTGAGAGATTTTATAGTCGGATACCGATTTTAAGCTACTAATTTCAGTGTCAATTTTATAGTTATCAAAAATCTGATTCACAACTTTTTCCAAGTACCGACGTATAATTTTTGATTGTTTATAGTTACTGTGTTTATTCATTTAAAATATAACGCTAGCATCATAAGCATATGATATTAACTAGCATCCATTACTGATAATAGAACAGAATCCCTGAATTTCATACCGAATTTGAGAGTGTAATATATTGCATAAGATGGGGGTCCGATACTCAAAGTAAACAAGACAATCGCAAATAACTATGACGTTTACAACGACGTTAGATCGGTCCCCGTCAATGTTCATATTCACGAGAATTTATTCGCAAAATCGTTCAGGTTTTGCACTTACATTTTCTTTATATACGATTTCTTATCGGCCGTGTCCGTCGAATAGTTTTTTCCCAATCTACGCACGAACATTCTCTTCCTTCAGTTATTTCAGTTTATATCTTAAAACGTTCGCATTATTAATAATTTATATCCATCCATCCGCGATATGATTATCATTCGTCGTGTTCTACTTCTGATCATGTCTTTCGATCAGAGACTTCCTTATCTACATTTAGCAATTCGTATTCATAAGTATTCCATTTTATAATATACTTCGCAAGTCGATCTTAATTTCATCGGGAATACGACAGATGTCGAAGCAGATAATTACGACGGCACGGATTGCCTATCGAACGAAATAACGTTCAAGAAAATGATCTTTTTCGTCCATCATGTTGCTCGATTCCCAGCGTCGTGAATCATCCATTCTACAATGATCGGGCGAAGTCGCCGCAGTGTTCTTCCTACGATCCTTGGTATTCGGTCTATAAATCTATTAGCCGATCGACCTCGATCTTTTCTTCCAGGTATGTTTCCTCGCGTAACGTGTCCGAAGAACCGTAAGAAACAGTATTGGATTGTCGGTAATTAGATTTATCCTGTGCCTAAATTTCCAAGCTACGCAATATGGGCACCATTGGTGCGTTTTTCTGTCTACGGTATCCTTAGTCCAATTTTCGTACACGATGATAACGAATAGCATCGTTGAGTTTAAAGGTGATGTCTATCTTTTCATACACGTGTTAAACGATGCGATCCCGACTTTTGATAGCCTTATCTCTGTGTCACACTCATATGTATTCCAGATAACTAAATAAGTACGGTGTGTTGCCGGAGTGTATTTGAAAGAGTTGTGCTATTCAATGATAGATCGTTGTTTGCGGTTACTTTTTGTATCCACTATATCATTTGTTTTTCTTTGTACGACATATAACTTATATAATAATTCGAAAAGTGCGGAATGTAGCGATTTTCAAAATATAAACAACAAATAAAGAGTTCGATTTATTGTGTCGATTATTGGATAGCATGCTGGTATGTCGGTATAAAATTGCTTGGAACAACTACCAATCCGACAGATTTTGTAGTCAGATCGTCTTCTTCCTGTAATTTTTCCACGCATTGACGCACGGAGTAATATTGTTCTGAGTGTCGTGACCGAAATACTTCCGTTTACGATACTCGACGCAATTTCCTCGCATTTATTCACACGTCGCCTGTGTTGCGTACTTTATCTGTCCATTTCGTGCAAAGTAGCGTACGGTATAAGCATACTTCGAAAGCATACACAGTTCTTATCGCTTTTGCGATTACACCCAGCTTTTACAGAACCGCACAACAATACCGAAGAATATGTTATTAATCCTATTTTCAAATCCAATCTTATTATACCATTACCGTCCAATATTTGCTTCAGTTTTTAGGATTCTAGCTTTTTCGCATTAATCAATTATGTCGTAATCGGTACTATTCACTCTTTCCAACTTCTTTACTGTAAACTACGAGTGATCACTGCAGGTGAGTTCGTGTTTGTCTTTCAAATTAGCGTACGTCTATTCCGTTTTCGAAACATTTATCGACAATAATCAGTAGAACAGTCCTATAATTCGAATTTTCTTTCAAACCTATTTTAAATGCGAAATTTTCGTTTATAGAGAGTTTCATGTTTATAAATAGCGATGAAGAATATTCTCAGTGTTAAATTTTTCCCGCATTCGAAAAAATTAAATGAAATTAAAAAAATAAAAACTGTAACATTACGTAATGATCGAATTTAGCCAGCGGCCGTGAAACCCGTTAACTAGCTTATCTGATTATTTAAAATAAATTTTCTCACATATAAATTATGTAGCGATTCTGGATTAAGTTCGGCTAATGATTAAATCGATAAACGATACACGATGCGGCGATAAACTGGTTTGTCGAACGTTCCACAGACAGTCGTATTATTTAGTATTCAAAAGAAACCATCATTACATCTGGAACTAGTTAACGAAAATTAAATTTTCTAATATACATACATTCTACTTTTAACTTATTAATGAGTATTCATATACACATATACGTATCTGTCTACGTGTGATAATGCGTACACAGACACACGTGTATATATATATATATATATATATATATATATATATATATATATATATATAATATAATCATTTTTAGCAGAAGAACCTGCAGTATTTTGGCAACTTTATCTACCATATGCAAATAAAAATATAATCGCGTTGGATTAAAATAAAAAACGATTATTTAATCGTCATTAACATCTGCGCGTACATAAACTTAAAAATAAATAAATAAATTTTTGAGAGAAACAGAGAACTTACTTCCAGTTCACCAATTCACATTCGCTTCGTTACAAATTCTTCGTCATACTAGCATGTAAATGTTGCAAACTGTTAAATTGGTCATATCTAGACTAGATTACAATAAAACAGAATATATATATATATATATGTATTAAAGAAAATTAATGATCAAATCGTCGTACCAATCAACAGGTAATTTTTTTTTTTGGCTTATAAATAAATATTTCCACACTTTAGTAAAGAAAAAGAAATAAAAATTTTATTTCGATATAAAATTCTATAAATCGTGAATAATTTATATATACGTGAACATCATATGCCACATATCCTTAAAGTTACCTCGGCAGCTAAATAGAATTTACAGAAAATTGAAGAAAATAAAACACTTCGATATTAATCTAGCTGATGAGATTTTAAGTATTTCTTAATAAATTCAGGATTTTTTTTCGATTTTCTTACGTAATTATTCAGATCGCATCGTTTACAATGTATACGTTTTATGTATATATATATGTATGTGCATATATATATATATTCATTAAATTATCTATAAGAACAGGTGTATACAACACAGAAAACTCACACGGAGCCCAGTATGTGTAGCTGTGTTTTATATCAAAAAACACAGCTAAAATTTCAATGATGTAAAGGTGTGTCTACATGTCGTGTTTATCGAACGTACAAATACTAAATATTACACACGACATTGATGGCAAGGCAAAATATTGGAACGGAAATAAGTGCGAAATATTATGTTGAAATGAAAAGTAGTATTATTGAAATTTATAAGTGGTATAAATATATATATATATATATATATAATCATAATCATCATAGTTGCTTCCCCCGAGTCAGGAGATTGGATACATTCATATTATTAGCTTTTTCCAGAAAGCAATTGTCTCTTGTAAGTTCTGTGTGTTCGTTGTCATTAGTTCCAGCCGTCTTCCTCCACTTATCCCAGTAACTTTTCCTTGCAGTACTACCATGAAGATTCCATTGCCTTGAATTTGATGTGCCAGGTATTTCAGTTTTCCATTTTTAATATCTTCCAATAGCCTTTTTTTTTCTTCTGCTTTTGCCAATATAGCGAAATTTGTCATACGTTCTGTTCACGATGTCATCAGATATATATATATATATATATATATATATATATATATATGTATGTAATATATGTATACATCAGGCCGTAAATTCGTAATACAATAGAAGGACATCGTTCGCCGAAGAAAAAGTACCGGAAAAAGCTCGAGGTGGTATCCAAGCCATACGGATTGTTAGTTTGCGCTTACCATCACCGACCATTCGTTGTAAGTTCATTTACCGGACCTATTGAATAAAAAGTTGAGTTGTCGAAAGACCTTTTAACAATTTTTTCCTAACCAAAAGATTTTCTACTGGACGTAAATTCTTTTTCACCACATTGAAAGTAATCAAAAAAATGTACGAAAGAAAATATCTAATTTAATAGGCCCGTATTGGCATCTGTCTATGTATAAAGTAGTATGGAAAGATAGGTACACCTAGGTATCCGTGAATGTGTTCGCTAGTAACCGTTATTATAATGTTCAGAGTGGAGAGATGCGTTAGAAATTTAAAATAAATAAAATAAAATATAAAAATTAATATAAACATAATAATAGAAATTTGAAAAAATACGTAAGTTAAATAAAAAACTTAGAATACGTATAAAATCGTGTTTAGTGCGATTCATCGTGTCCTTCAACAAGGATCGATCTAAGAAATCGATAAAAGTCGAAATTAGGAAATTCCCGAGTAGAACACAAATAATAACAAAAGCGTAATAGAAACCACGAAACCAAGTAAAAAAACAATTATGTGTCAGCTTGGATATTAGAGTATATTATGATAACTGCTTTGTCTTTTAATATTTTCACATTTGTGATATATATATATATATATATATATATATATATATATATATATATATATATATATATATATATATAGGGTGATCCGGAGTTTGTGTTTTGAATAGCGCAGTTAGTAACACTGCTATAACGCAAACCGCGTGCTCCATGTTTAGGATACACACGAGATATTCGTCCAGTTTCAGTTATCACGGCATCCTATAACAAGAAGGAGTCTCGAAAAGAATTCAAAGGTACGCGATTTTTTTTTGTGTGGGATACCTTAAGAGAGTCGCGTTTACGAAACGTTCCCACGAAATCTTGAAGACTTGAAAACTCGGATTTCCGAAGAAATTTCAAAAATTCAGCGACTAAGCTCTAACAAGTCGTCGAAAATGTTGTAAAGACCGATTGCAAATGGCGGTTATTTGATCGATATGTATCTCTCGTTTTTCTATTTTTAAATAATATTTCATTGAAAATGTTTGGCCTAGTAAAACAACAAAACCGTCCGTCTTCTTTGGGTCACCCTATATAACATTATATATGTATGTGTTACTGCGGGAGTATTTTTTCTAATTGCCGAAGCTTATTAAACTTTAATTATTAATTTATTAAAGTAATAGCGATTTTATTATTTTGCATTCTAACTATAAGTTTAATCGATTTTCTTTTTTTGAAAAAAATATTACTAAACACGTTACAGCTAACCTTCACGATCTGACATTATTCAATAATGCGAATTGAATAACTCCTTTAAATCTTAAAGTTTTTAAATCTAGTTAAAATAGTAATTAATTCCTTCTAAATAATATTTGATATATTCGCGTAAAAATTTTAACATCATTCGGTTTGATTATGATTATTATTATTAAACAATATCCGAATTTTAAAAATTCGGGATTTGTCTACACAAACGTCTCGTCATTAATATCGGATTATTGCTTTTTAAATTTACCTGTAAATAATAATGTATACGTAAAAGAAGGCTCGTCACGGTCATCCTAAAAAGATGGAGAGTCCGGAAGATTATTCGAAAAAATATTCGATTTTTTTTAAATTAAAAAATCGGAACACAAGAATTAGCCGGTTTGCATAAAAAGGACTTAGACGAAATGGAGATAGAAGAAGAAGAAATCCAAAATAGACGACTATTTAGAAAATTGAAAATTTCGAAGAAAAACAGAAGAAAAAACACCGGCGCAATACGGACGATAAGAACATCCGCAGAGGATGGTATTGTGTGGAGATAAAGAATCGAGCATCAATTATTTTAGGCGGTCCTTAAATGGCCTAATTCGAAAGGGAAAAATGTGTACGTCTACGATCACGTGTTAAATCGTTTAAATAAATAAACAGAAATCCTGAGATAACGCGATATGTGTCAATATTTCGTTATGCACATGTGGATTCACGTCTGCGAGTAGATTGACAACGCGAAACTCGTTTTAAATGGTTTTCGAGGTAAATTATTACGAAATATCGTTATTATTTGTCGAACGATTTTTCACGGTAATCGGGAAGTCGGCCAGTGTTGAAAAATTGCCGGTGTTAGACACGATGGAAGTATTAATTAACTACCAGAAGGAATTAAGATAATCGTAATGGATGTGGCGCACCATTTCGACTGGATTGCGTGTCGATTAAAAGTCGAAACGCGATTAAAACTATTCAATTTTCTGCACGCATTACTGTACGAAGGAATGTAGGAAGGAACGTAGGAAGGAACGCCTGCGGAAAATTACAACACGAATAAAAAAACCGGCGTAAATAATTACTTATAGTTTTTCAAAATATAAATTTTAAACGATATTCTAAAGGTGTCAGAAATTGACGGACGTAAAAGTAAAATTGAACACGTGTAAAATTATTTAAAATTTCGAATAACTGTAAAAATAAAATCGAACGGTCCCAAAATCGAAACTTAAATATTTTCAATTTTCAATCGAAAAACTGTTACGCAGATTTCTCGTTTGTAAAATGGATATCGACGTATTTGGGAAAGTTTCATCGGTCTTATTATTACTAATATCCGAGCGATCGAGATTTTTCTACTTTAATAGTGTAGAATTTCGTTTCGTAAATTTCCCGGATTATAATGAAAAATTTCAGTTTTGTCAAATATCACGAGAACAGACGACAGCCTTAATGTTTTTTTTCCCTTAAAACAATTTCTTCGCGCGTTAAAAATATTTTCGGAAAACCTTAAATCGAAACTATACTAGAGATATGTAATTTTAATTATATTTACTAACACACACGTGGTTGGTGCAAATTTCTAAACTTATAATATTCGAACCGTTCACGCGATTCATCCGAAATTTTGATCGTTTTTAATTACTTAAGAAATTACACGCACGTATAAAATTTAATAAAAATCTACATTAAATTGCACGTTTAATAAGATATTACCATTGAAATTATTATTATTACTATTGCTCTCCTTTTATCGTATTAAATAACACCAGTCTTAGTGTCCAGTCCTGTCCATTACTATTTCAAACACGTTTTCTTTCTTATACAACTTCACTTTTTTTCCAGTAATCTTTTCTTAGATAATAATAATAATAAGTCGCACGCCATGACGCAGCAGCGATTTTCTTACCGCTATAATATTTTCCAGCTCGAGTTATACTTATTTAGCTGTAGTAAAATCATTTCATTCGTCATCGTTGGAACGTCTCGAAAATACACTCAGATAAGAAAAAAGACCGGACTATATAACGTGATGGAGCAGATTGCCAAACTGAAGCGAACCTGGACAAGAAGTCAAAGGTAAGCGATAATAGACGGATAAAACGAGTTTCGGAACATTGGCCGTTTCATAAGAGAAGAAACACTGACAAACCGCTGACTCGTTGGTATGACGATTAAACTCAGGTTGCGGGGTTAGAACAGGATTCAGGAAGCTCAGAACCGGGGTAACGAAGAGAACAGATTATGGAGAATCTACGTCCGGCATATATATATATATATCGTATAACTCTAAAAGCAAAAATTGTCCTACGGATTTTTTATTACGTTTTGCACTTATTGTTTACCTTGTCCACTTTTGCAAACGATCTGTCTTACAATCTGTATTAAAAACCAAAAATTTTCATACTCTTGCCATCGTATACAAACTTTCTAGATGGAAACTTTCTAACGCAATAGCTGCACACCGGACAAATTCTTCTACACTCTCAATGCAAAATTACTGATCAAAATAAACAAGGACGTGTTAACTGTAGAGTGAATGTTGTTGCTACCGTATCAAATGTATTCCGCAAGCCATCAGTTATCGGTTCGTCTACTTCTGACCGTATTGATAGATTTTTCTTTTTCTTTTTCGTCGTCTTCAAATGCGTCAACGTATTACTTTTATCCACAGCTTTAATCGTCCTGCGTGTCTCGGCCGCATATAAGAAAATTAATTGAGCTCATTTTGGATGGAAATTATATGTTTCAATCGTATCATTGCGGTCTTGCCTAAAGCAGTTCGTCTCTTATTTCATCTTCTTTATTGGCAGTAATAAATCCGCTCTTTCATATTCTGCAAAGAGATTGATGTAATCGAAACGGTCTATTATCATAATCTCGGATTTAGACGAATTAATTCATTTTTCCTTCGACACTTGTAATTAATTCCGTCATTTTTTTTTTTCTAATTTTTCCTAATCATCTGCTTATCTTAAATTCTTCTTCAAACCGATGGAAATACTGCCGTTCTATTCGTGCAAGACTCGTGATATACTGTTCATAAATATCGAGATGAGACGATATCTTTATACGAGAATGAATATATTTAGTTTTAAAAAAATGTATTATCCGAAAATAAATAATAACGTTTCGAAAAAGCGAAACTCACAGGCACGGGTAACTACTCTCCCGTCGTCACTTTTCATCTTACTTCGATCTGATCGTTGTAACTTGTTTTACATTAGCAGCGAATTTAAAATTTTCCCAATTTGAAAAATAAGTAATAATTATACCGAATAATAATAATAATAATTATCATATATAATTGTGTATTTTTCTTTAACCTTCGCTAAGAATACGTTATAAAAGTTATCCTATATCACCAGTAAAACGGCTGTATTCTTGCATCTCGTATAACCGGAATAAAATTTATCGCCAAGCTGTATAATAATTCCATTCAGTTATATAAAACAACAAATTAATCAATTGGTTAACCGGTAAATAAATATATAAATAAACTAAAACTACTCGATACTTATTAAAGTTAGTGTTATTAAATATCTACGTGTATATATATATGTATTATTATAACATTAGATAGTCTAACTTACACTGCATCATGTACAGCTCGATTAAAACATATGTGTATGTTTTCTCGTATGTTATATATGTATATATATAGTCAGATTTATTCCAACATTATGAAAAGTTAAAGATGTCGAATTCGCGCGGTCTAATCGTAGAAATTAATCAACGGGTGTCAACGACTTAACAACTACCAATAGCAAAACACGTATCTATACACTGATATACGCAGTACGTGTAAAATACCGTCGTCCACGTAAATATGGATGACGGGGAAAAAGTATATTT
The DNA here is from genome assembly GCA_032883995.1 of Coronaproctus castanopsis. Lineage (NCBI taxonomy): Eukaryota > Metazoa > Arthropoda > Insecta > Hemiptera > Monophlebidae > Coronaproctus > Coronaproctus castanopsis. Next base: position 207,401,110 of record CM065053.1, on the reverse strand, counting down.
ATAAGGTATAAGCCATAAAATAATGAAAGTGGAAGAACTCTCGGAAATATCGCGTTATTTCACGTATTAATCGAATGAGCTCGGCCATAAAACAGACGTTACATTTTACAGGGATTTTCTTTTCTTTGGCTTTTTGACCAGCTGTGTGCACTAGAGCGAAGGCCTCTTCATGTTCAAATATACTCACCATCGAACTATGTTGTGTCGTGTTTTTTCCCTCCTTGCCCACGTGTTACCGCCGGTGTGGAGACGGTGTTCTCCAAGGTGAAAACTTAAAACGCATCCACTTTTACTCGAAGAAATTCGCTTCAATTATTTATGTACTCGCGTTTTACCTTCACTACCAACATATCTATATATTTATATATATATACATACATATATAACAATTACAGTTACAATTACAATAGCCTTAATTTCTATATTTTAAAACATACATTTACAATATTACACGTAGTAGTTACTTAATGCTAATTTGCTGTATTGAATATGATAAAAGTATAAATTTAGCCCGTTGTCGACATTGGCCTCTTCCGATCATTTGACGTCCACATATTTTTCTCCCAACGGTTTCCATTCCAGACGATTCTGAGTTTTACGCGTATATATATATATATATATATATATATATATATATATATATATATATATATATATAGTGTTTTCTGATTTTGCCAGGACTTCTGTCACCGTAATGATTTAATTATTCGTACAGTATCGCGGCGTCATTTTTATAAGTATTATCAACTTTTTTGCCACTTTATTTTTTATAATCAACAAAGCACAACACATTCTTCACGCTAAATTTTCTACATTTTTCTATTTCTATAACTTATATAAATCATTTTTAAATTGAGAAAATTGAATAACCTCGTTATATTTTATCTTCTACATTATAGCTAAAGTAATTTTTTTTATATTGTACACCGATTTATAGTTTCAGTAATTTCGAAACGAACCTCATTTGAACTTTTCAATTACGTTCACTAATATATAGAAATGATGGCGTCCAAAGGACATTGTACACCTATATTTTGTATAACAACGTAAAAGTTGATTTTCACAAGATAATTACGTGAACTAATCGAAACGTTCGAGTGTATGGTAAGAATGTCGGTTGCATAAGGTCCTTTGAAAACCACTGGCTGTAGTTCGTAGCTAAGACAACCGCACATGAGATATTATACGATCGACCTCTGAGGTGTAAACGAAGATAAAATTTTCGCTCGTAATCCATGCACATGTATTAGACCCGGCTAGCTACAGACTAATTTCTCTCACAAACACCTTATGCAAGTTAGTCGAAAGAATTGTTAGTAATAGATTGCCATGGCAGTTAGAAAGCTCAGTTGGATCCGTTACAGTTCGATTTCAGTAAACAAAGAAGCGCTCAGGATCTATTAGTCAAACTTATAATAGATATACAAAATAATTTAATAGAACATAAAATTACAACTGTTGTTAGCTTTGACTTAGAAAAGGATTTCGATAAACTCTGGAAACGAAGAATTCTTCTCGTTTTATATCAGTGGCGATTTAGAGGAAATTTGACGATTTTAATTCGCAATTTTTTACACCGCCGAAAATTTCAAGTAAAGATAAATTCTATTTTATCAGATACAAAAATTCAAGAAAATGGTACCTCTCAGGGATCCGTAATTAGTCCTACGCTTTTTATTGTAGTCATGGATAATACTAAACAACATACCCCATCTCCAGTAAGCTACTGCATTTACGCTGACGATCTATCAATATACTACTCAAACCGAGACCCAAAATTTGTGGAACTTTTATTACAAAATACAAGGGCCTAATCTCAAGGATTTACTTTCTCCACATCAAAAACTAAGCACATAACATTCAGCAAAAAACCAAATACAATTCTACCAAACTTAAACATGGATACAATGCAAATAGAAAAGGCAGAATCGCTGCAGATACTAGGACTAACATTGGACCCGAAACTTAACTGGAAGGAACACATAATCAAACTAAAAATAAGATGTTTGAAAAAAATAAATATGCTCGGGATGTTAAATAATTCATCGTGGGGATCTGATCGAGAAACATTAATACAGTTATACAAATCCTACGTGCTAAGCAGATTAGACTACGCCAGTATAATATTTGATAGTGCAGCCTGTTCCACGTTGAAAAAACTCAATTCTGTTCAAAATTTAGCTCTTACAATTGCCTCGAGAGCGTTTGACACTACCTCAAACACGTGGAAGCAAACATATTACCACTCCGATACAGAAGACAAATACTAGCGCTAAAATATTACACACAATCAATTTGCGCACCATCCAATCCGATATCTCAGTTCTTACTAAGGAATAAATTTCATGATACATTTTTAAACAAACCAAATGCATCTAAACCCTTATCAGAACGCGTTAACAATACATTAACAAAAATTCAATTATCAATTACCACAAATCAAAACAAACCACGCTCCAAAACTACCACCTTGGATAAAGATTTCAAATCCCCAAATTACATGAGATCCAAGCGGTGGGTGTTGCTCTTGCAATAAATGCAACGGAATATATACACATTCACTCAGTTTACAGCCCAACGAGTGTTTCAAAATTTCCTGGAGCAGATATTACATACTTATTTAAATCTAATCCTAGAGTCCTTCTATTTGGTGATTTGAATGCTAAAAATGTAATCTGGAATTGCTATAATAACAATAGAGCTGGAACTCAATTGTACGAAATTTCTTTAACTTAATATTCGAGCTCCAAATATACCAACTTTCTATACAAAGACATCAGTCATCCTAAAAATATTAGGCCGATTAACTTACTTAACAACATGAGCAAAATAATGGAAAAGGCGTTACTAACTAATCTAACTAAATTTGCTAATGATAATAAGGATAATCAATTTGGTTTTAGACATAATCTTTCTACAGTGCACGCGGTGGCTACTGTGTGCGACGCAATAACGGATAAGTTTAATTTAAATGAACATACAGCACTTTTACTCATTGATATGAAAAAAGCCTTTGATACTGTGGTCTAATTTATAAAATGCTAAAACTTCACTTTCATCCTAATCTGATATGCCTAGTAAACAGCTATTTAACAAACAGAAACTTTCGAATAAGAATCAAAAAGGATTACTCCGCATCTGAAACCACCCATGCAGGCGTTCTTCCGCAAGGTAGTATATTGGGTCCGTTCTTATTCTTATTATATATATCGAAGATATTCCTCAATTTAAAGGCTCCATAATATATGCCGATGACATTGCATTATTAACTTCGTCCTTCAGAGTTATAACTAATAGATTGCAACAAAAGTTTACAATGATCAATGCATTCCTAAACAAGTGGCAATTAGCTGTAAATGTTGTTAAAACGGAGGCTATATTATTCTCGAAAAGAAGGCCATCTGTCAAACCTGAAATTACATTGAATAACACAACCATACAATGGAAAGAAAACGTTAAATACCTAGGCCTCGATAAAAAATTAACTTTCGAGTAACACATTAATTATAAATAAAACTAGAGCAAGAATGTTTACACTGTTCCCTATTTTCAATAAAAGATCCAAACTAAATATTCGAAATAAATTAATTATTTATAAGTCAATTATTGAACTAACCTACGGTTGTCCAGTATGGAACTACGTGCCTAAAACTACTAATCAAAAAGTACAATACAGAATGACTGCTGCCGAATCATATTAAATTTGCCCAAGTACATAAAGATACAATTAATGCATGAAACGTTGAACTTGGACTTCGTAGTGAACAGAATATACTCGTAAGTAAATTTTTTCTTAAATGTGAAAGTAACCCATCTCTCCCTGTTAAAGCAATAACTATAATTACGAATCATTAGCTCTAAGATATAAAAAATATAAACACAAGTGTCTGAAACATAACTTTCTGTCATAAAAGTGTCGATAATAATATTATGTTAAAATAAGTATAAAATAAATTATTTCATATCGATATTATAACTGAATGTGTCTTTCCTCTCCTTTCTTCTTTTCCCGCAGTTGGGTTCTTTCTTTGTTTTTAAATTAATATTTAATCTATACCTAAATGAAAATGTATCTTTTAATATTGTATTTATAAGAACTTTACATCGGACAAGGCTTACGAGCCGGTACCAATAATTTATATTGTGAAATAGTTTATAACTTTTATTTATATGAATAAAATTTCTTCTTCTTCTTCTTCTCAATCACAATAAACACGGAACTGGAAACATATAAGAAACACTTAACACCTACAAATATTCTCAAATCAAAATTCTACAACATTCTGGAAAAAGGTACGGTTACTCACATATACACTGATGCACCTAAGTCAGTAAACCAAACCTCATATCGGCCTATCTTACATCCAACTATTCCCAACTATATAATTTACCTGAGTCAGTATCAATTTTTACAGCAGAACTTCTTGCAATCCATAAAGCTTTAAAATACATATCTAAGCAAGCGCAACCAAATAAATATATAATACACACAGATTCGTATAGCTCTCTTCAACACATTCATCAACACATCGAAAACACAAATACAGATACTTTCAACCTAAAACACATAATCAATAGCATTATATCCAAGAACAATGAACTTGTTCTTCTATGGACACCAGCTCATTCAGAAATAGCCGCGAATGAAAACATTGATATAATAGTTAAAACGTCTCCTACAAATCTGAAAACAATAAAATCAACACACATTACCGATTTACATACAGTCCTTTCACAAACAATTAAAACATCATATCAAAAATTCTGGGAAACTCAATGTGCACATACACACTTGTATCAAATTAAGCCCAGATTAGGAAACTGTAAAACAGCAGACCAGAAAGAGAGAAAAACCGACAAAACGCTAACGCACAGGACAAATGTTACTTACTTCAGAACATCTATTCAACGGGGACTACCCATCTGCCATGAATACAATTTGCAATTAAATATAAACCACATACTATTAGAATGCACAAAATCCAGAAGCCAACGTATAAAGTCTAAACTAATAAAAACAATACTCGAAGATAACCCGAACAAAGTTAAAAATCTTTTACAGTATCTTACAGATAACTTAATAAATTGTTTATAACCGACTTTAAAATGATCAATGGAGCGTCTATAAATAAAATAATTATTAAAAACTAAAAAAAACTAATCAACATAAATATCTCGGGTTAATTATTGATTATAAACTTCCCTTCCTTGCCAACCTTAAAAAGGTAAATACAAAATGCATCAAATAAGCTGACTGAAATTATTCCCAATAATTATGGGCTTCGTTTCAAAGAAAGGGTGATACTATATAAGGGTTTTATCCAAGCCATTTATCGGTATGGATGTGCCTCTTACATCAATAATCAAATCTTAAAAAGAGTTCATAAACATTCTACTATACATATACTCATTATACAAGACTGCTCCATCACCCGCTTGCTAGCCAATATCCTACCCCTTGACCTATTTCCAATTGACAGGACCATTATTTGTGAATTCAGAATCACCGGTAACTTAAAGTTAAGTCAATAAATTCAGTATTTATCATATCGACTCTTGTTTGTCCATCGAAACAGTTAAAAAGTTATTAGAAACAACATCTTCAATGTTTGAAAATCAAACTGGGATTTAAGCAACACTGGAAGAATCACTCACTCATTTTTCCCTGATATCCCGAATAGGATCAGTTATAAAAATATGCATTTTAAATCACAAATTTGACCTGGACAGAGTAACTTTGGCGAATATCTGCATAAATTTAATTTAACTAAAACTAACGCACCAAAACAAACGCTCCTGATAGAATACACCGTGCCATATATCACAGTGCTCTTACTTTGAAGAATAATGATAATAATAAAAATTATTAAAAAATAAACCTTTTTAATTATAATACCAATAACTAATAATAATAGTAATCATCATTAAGTGCTGTCTCCGTATCGGAGATAGGTGACTACTCACCTATACATATTTTGTTGTGCAGTGTAAGTAGCTTACAAGGCAATTATAACATGGCATTAGCGTAGATAGACACACATACACACCTGGGAGAACTGATTGTAATCGCTTTGTTCTCATAAGACAATGCAGCCCTGCGTGTTTTTGTAGTGTACTATATTGTTACTAGCGCGCATATGGTATTGTGCGTGGTGGTTTGCCATTGTCTTCCACGCGATAATATTACGATTATTTATATTTCTTTTTCTAATAATAATTTTTGCATCGCCGATCGTATTCGAACTGGGTACCTTCCGTATGGAAGTCCGTGCTCTAGCCACTAGGCTATATACCGACGATTTAATAATATAACATAGTTAATAGAAGTAATTCAAGAAGCCAAAAAAAAAAACCATACCAGGAAGTGTGACAGATTTTCGGAGAAATCGAACAAGTTTATTTTACATTTATTAACCGCGAAAATGTATTATTTGAAAATTATACGCATGTGTCAAGGTTTATACGGCGTTCGATTTATATATATATATATATATATATATATATATATATATATATATATATATATATATATATATAATATGTGTCAGCCGCTATCTTAAATAGCGATATATACAACTAATAATAATAATGATTATATCAATAATATGTCGAATCGAATGATATTAATCGAACTTGATTATAAACAAATATTATACGTTCGAACGACCATATTTTATATGGAAGGTTACTTTCCAAAATCAACCATTAATAATTCTAATCATCAGGGATGAATAATAATATACATTCCTCCGGCTCTGTGCTGTTATATACACACACACATATATATATATATATATATATATATATATATATATATATATATATATATATATTATACATCAATACCGTGCGATGTGTAATGATTTGATGTAAACAAAATAAAAGCACAAAATTAAACCACTAAACATCGTATTAAACGATTATTTCATTATCATATATAAAACTAGTGTCTTAATAGTACAGCATTTTCTCTGTAGTCGTTTGGTAAGGACGAAATGGTCGAAATGTTTCTCGTTTAATATAATTTTCATTAATTTATCTTATATTTTTATTTTTTTACTTATTAGATATATATATATATATATATTCATAATGGAAGGAGCGATACGGGAGTAAAGCAAGAATTGTAATAACTATTTTTTATTTTTTATTTTTTCGTTGTACCGGTATAAAATACCACAACCAACGGGGTGCTAAAAATTAAGACGAGGAAAGGAAGTAGAAGGAGGATAGGAAACAATAAAGGCAGAATTAAGTATTAGACCAACGACTCCAATGAGTCGACTAGCCTAGGAGGATTGAGGAAAAGATTAAATCACGTTGAATCAGATTTGTTATATTTAGGTAATAGGAAGGGCGTCGCGGCACCATTTTCTTCTTTTCAACCGTCTCGGGGGATTTCCCGGCAATATGATCGTATACATTCTGCTTATGTTTGGATTTGCGCTATTTTGTAATTTATCGAAAAATCTCTTGTACTGTTCAGCGTAAGTTTCTTGAATGGATGGTATGAGAAGGTCATTATGAAGCGTTAAATTTGAAACATATCTCGGCGCGGACGTGATTGTGCGTAGTATTTTCGACTGTTGTTGCTGTATCCGTAATAGATTGCTTTTACATGTGGTACCATACAGTAAATTTTAATATTTACCTGGAAGGCCCTCCACCTTCCCCGAGCCGGTGTTCCTCAACGCCGGGACAAGTCCCGTTAAGTTTATACCACCGACCCGTTCCTTCCAGAGACCGTCAAGACGGCTTCCAGCCCGATGTATTTGGTGGCGTGACTGAGGTATCGCGGCAGCCGTCACCGTCTAACTCTCTACCTACCAGCATGTTCCCCGGGTCCGAAGTCCGGGCCGGTAAAAACGATTACAATCGTTTAGTGAAACTCGAGAGACTGAGCTACTGTCCCCCAATGAGAAGCGCAAGCGCGACTCGTCAGGTACTAGACGAGTTCATCTCGGGTGTCGAGTTTGCGGCCCCATAGGGCTGTACAGCGCAAACTTCGTTTCCGCTTTCTAGCGCTATTCTATAAAGAATGCGCACAAGCTGTTGGCCGGTGGACCAGGTAGATTTCTGACGGAAGAAATCTGTCCAGCTCTCGGCCGGCACGCCCATAATTTGACAATACCGACCGAATGCATTTTTCCTGGCCGAAGTTGCTCGGCGGCAAGTTTCTCTAGGCACATCTGTAAGTGCGTTCAACAAGTGGGCGACCGTGCACGCACCGGCACCGCACACGCACTGCCGAGGCGTTTCCCGCAAGGAGAAACGTTGCTCGTAGCACGCGAACGGGCCGTGCCGCGGCTCGATTCCATATTTCCAGATCGGCGCAATGATTGTTAAGTATATGCATCTCTTCAAATTCAAGTTAAGACCTGATTTTTTTTTCCAGCAACGGGTGCAACATTCTGGCACGAGTAATTATAGATTTCCTTGTCTGCGCCACATGGTAACGCCACATCAGCCTCCTATCCATGAACAAACCCAAGTAACGTACTGAGTCTGTCTGCGGAATTTCAGTGTCATCGATTTTTAACTTTGGACACGTTACTTGCCGATTGGTAAATGTGATGTGTTGGCATTTTACTAGGTTAAACGATATGCGCCAACGCTGTGCCCACTTAGTTAGTTGGTTTATGTGGTTTTGAACCGCCGCGTTTGCATAATCTGGATTTGGATTAGACGCGAGGATGGCAATATCGTCGGCAAAAGTGGCCATAATTGTTAAGTTTGAAGTAGGTAAGTCGCTGGTGCAGATGGAATACAATAGCGGTCCAAGTAAGCTAGCCTGCGTACCGAAGATAAAATTTTTCGCTCTTCCGAGAAGTAATCATTAATTCTAACGACAAATGTCCTTTCGACTAAGTATGATTTAAAGAATGCGTATAAATCCGGATGCACGCATTTTCGAAGTTTGTAGAGCAATCCTGGATGCCAAAATTTGTCGAACGCCTGCGCGACGCCAAGAAAGAGAGCCGAGCACACCTCTCCTTTTTCCAAAGTTGACGAGATTGCGTCGACCAATCGGTGACACTGTTGTATAGTGGAATGATCAGCGCGGAAGCCAAACTGATGGTCTGGTATTATTTTGACACCGGTATTTATCGTTATTGCAGCGTATACGCGATTTAAAATTAATTTTTCGAGTACTTTAGCGGTCGATAGGACGAACCGGATATTTTTGATTTGCCTGGTTTAGGTAGCATGATTACAACTGATTTTTTCCATACTTTACGGAAGTAACCGATACGTAATATTTGCATTGAAAATATAACAGAAGAGTAGAATAGCCGTTTTCTGGGGTAAATGTGAAATGATTTCATCAGTAAGCTTGTCAAGTACAGGTCCCTTTCGTAGTGGTATTTTTTTGAGGCATTGAGATACTTCTTTTGGTGAGAAGAATTTTATAGCATGTTGAGACTGGTAGTGCTCCTTCAACGTATTCTGTATATAGATGGAATGTTCTTCATCATGAGCAGGATGTGGAGTAAAGACTGTACTAATCTGCAAAGGCATTTGCTTTCTGTTTGTCCGATTTAACCCACGTATTATTCTATTTTATATTGAAAGGTTCATTCGACTGTCTCAGTAATTTTCTTTTTGTTGTATACCACAGTGATCTGTTATTTCCGTTCAACAACTGTAAACGAGATTTGAAATAATTGTTTTTATATTCGTTTATTTTATTTTTTAATTCGGTTTGTAGCTTCGTATAAATTATTTTTTAAGGACGGATATCGAAGACGCTGCCAGTTTTTTCTGGCTGCCCGAGATTTTTTAATTAATCTTCTTATACCGAGCGGAAGGTATGCGTTTTTCTGCGAATTGTTCGAATGATAGTTTGTTGCGTTAGCACAAGAATATTCTATAAGGTTACTTAAACCGCAGATTCGACGTCGTCTTCATTTTTTAATTTTATTTTAAGATTTATGTTATTTTCGATCATAGTAGAGAACGTATTCCAATCGGTAGTTCTATTTACAAGTCCTTGTGGAATGACTGTTCGTTTATTATGCACATCTAAGACCGCAATGACTGGAACATGGTCTGATGATAAGTCAATAGCCGTTTTACATTTAATATTAGATGTTTATAGTCCTCGTATTATATAAAAGTCTAGTACATCTGGGAGTCTATTTCCTTGGTTTGGCCAGTATGTAGGAGTCCTCGGCGAGAGAATAACGAGTTGTCTCGAATAACTTTATCAAGTTTTCTTCCAGATTGGTTCGTTATTCTCGATCCCCATGAGCTACTTTTGACATTATAATCGCCGCCGCGTACAAATTTATTTCCCAACGCTCTAAAAATGGAGTTATACTCAGTGTCTGGTACCTGAAATTCCGTGTGTCGATAAATTGCAGCGAGGTCGTTTACAAAGGTTTCGATATTAACCGCTGCCCCATCTGGTATGCAAGAGTACTCAGTGGGTTTTTTTCAAATTTTTTCCCGCGTTTTATATATTTATATCTGTAATCTAGTAAATATACTATAAGATTTATTACATAAAGAATTTTGTTTATTAGCGGTAAGGATATTATAATTCCGGTACGCGTAATTCTTATTATTTTGTACGTTTGTACTTTTAATGAATTTATGTCAATAAATAAATTTCTTTCTTCTTCTTCTTCCGTACAACATTTTTATATTGCTTGAGGGTGTTTTTAACCATAACCATTGTACCACCATGTCTAGTGCCATCTGGATGATGGACTATCCATGCATTTTGAAGCTTTTTTCATGTATAAGGTGTGTTTCAGTTATTAGCGCTACATCAATGGTATTTTGTTTAAGAAAAATTTCTAACTCATTTTTTTTTTTGTGCAATGCCATTAGCATTCCACAACATTATTATAAGTGAGTGATGAGTGACCTTGTTCGCGTTGTTTAACTAACTAAACAACCGTTTTATGGCAAGATTTATTCAGTTAAAAAACAAAAATTTGAACGAAGAAAAAATTATTGAAATCATACGTGCTAAATATGTAACATTGAAATGTATATTGTATTGATAAAATCTAAAAGAACTTTCAGCGGTCTTAGAAATAAGGGCACGCCGCGTTGTATCTGATATATAACAAGAAAAATTCGGAGGCATTGAAAATAGTAAATGAAAATAGGAAACTGATGGAAGTAATACAACAAAGGCGAGAAACACTTCTTAGGATACACTGTGCACCATAACCACTCTTCGATGGTCATAATCGAGGAAAAATAGGAAAAAGAAAAACTGAGATGAAAGAATCTAGTAAAAATTAGAACACAGGTGATGTATAAAGTGATGACGAACGAGGAATTGGAAAAGATGGTTAGATATAACGACGGGAGCAAGACTATAATCATATAAATATCCTGGCGTTTTTGAGTTTTAATATTTGATGCGATTTCCAAAATATTAAACCTTCGAGTGTTAGAAAAAAGAGAAGTAAACCGAAGTTCCTGCATGATCTTTATATTTGTATCGCATAGATGATGATTATTTATTATCTACAATTCTATTTACGGTCCCCAGTGTTAGTAGTAGGTCACATATTGTTCAATCATTAGCTCCTACAAATCCACCTTGCATCTATATAATAACTTAATATTTTTTTATTTTTTTTATAACTTCTTCAGATCTAGAACTGACGTGTCTAACCCGTCATCTACCAGATATAATGAATGTGAAAAAAAAAAAAATTTTTAGGAGTCGTCCAGCGACAGAACTCCCAAGTTATGAATGATGACATCCAGAAAGCATTATCTGAAGTCAGTAATACATTTTCTCTTCAGCCTTCTTATCGCCGATTGAAGTTGAAAATTTATTGCCAGTGGATTTTCATGAGTTTCCAATCTCGCCAGGTAATCGCGAGCAGCTCGTTGAATTACTTGTTCTACGTATTGTATCTGAAGATCTTTATGCAATGTGTAGTTAGTGACATACCATGGAGCACCAGCTATCCTTCGTAGTATCTTATTCTGATACCGCTGTATTTTTTTAATGTTGCTCTTAGAGGAACATCCCCATAGTTCGCAGCCATAGATTGGTTTAAGTATCGCATTGTACAATAAAAGTTTATTTTTAATATCTAATTGCAATCTGGGTCCTAATTTTAATTTTGCTGTTTTGATATTTAATTCAGTCTTTTTTTTGCCGTTATATGTGATGACCATGTTAAAGACTAATCAAGATGGATTCCTAGGTATCTAACAGAAGAGTCTAGAGGTATTGTTGTTCCACTTAACGAAACTTGATATTTTTTGCGTTCAATTTTTCTTTTAGTAAATAATAAATGTTTACATTTAGCTTCGTTGATTGCTATTTTCCAAATGCTGAACCATTCAGCGATCTGTTCTAGCGCAACCTGAAGATGCCGAGTGGACGAACTAGGACACTCATGTGAAGCTAGTATTGCCGTATCATCAGCGAAGGCTGCTATAAATGTATTGTATGGAATATCACTCGTAAATACTGTGTATAAGAGTGGCCCCAGGACACTTGAGGTACTCCAACCTGAATTTTATGGGGAGATGATTGACAATTATTAATTATTACTTGAAAATACATTTTTTTCTTCAAGACACTGTTCAATTTGGTTTACAACTCGATGAACCTGCTGTACAGTCGAGTGTCCAATGCGGAATCCGAATTGATGATTCGGTATTGCCTTCTGCCTTTTTTTGTATTAATTTTTCAAAGACTTTAGAAAACATTGGAAGGAGAGAGAGGGGACGATAAGATGTAATATTTTCTGGGGGTTTACCGGGTTTTAATATCATTTTAATATTAGCAAACTTCCATAGTATCGGAACATACTGAAGTCTTAGCATTGCATTATACACATATGTCAGAAATACTACAGATTTTCTCGGAAGTTGCTTGAGAATGTTTGTTGTAATTAGATCATACCCCGGTGCTTTTTTATTATTCAGTTTTTTTATTATGGCTTCTATCTCCATTGGAGAAAATGGTTTTATCTGTCTATGCATGGTTGCTAAGGAATGTTTGAGATAATCATGAACTTCAGTTTCAAGATGTGACGTGATTTTATCAGACTGAAAAGTGTCTGCCAGATGAGTAGCGAATATTTCTGTTTTTATTTCGTCGTCTATTGCCCGATTTCCGACATGCGTTTTGATCGGATCGTTTCTAGATTTCGGACGATTCATATATTTAGTTGCTTTCCACAAAGAGTAGGTTTAATCCATAGAACCAGATAACTTACATAATCGGTAAATGAATCGTTTTTAAATTTTTGTAATAGAATCTCGAGCTTTTTCGTTTGATTATTTAGTTGAGTTTTGTCTTTTGGGCATTTAGTAATCACAAATCGTTTGCGCAGTTGCTTTTTAATAGCTACTTGTTTACGAACAAAGTCAGGATAAATTATAGTTTGACTGACTTCGGTGTTTAGCGGCGGACATTGAATAAGCAGCATTTATAATGAGGTTGGTAAATAAATTTGTGGCGTCATTGATACTTAACTTAATAAACATTAATTTATGTATAATATTTTTTGTTGAACTTTATTCTTTTTAATAATATATTTATTTTTATTTCAGTTCTTACTTTTCGGTAAATTCGTTTTATGCGATAAAATGCATTTTAATCATAAAAAGTCCTATTATAAATTCGTATAATGTCATTATGCGTGGCCCAATTAACAGCTTCCTCGCATAGGGATATATGATTTGTAATCAGTCCTGTTTTTTTTTCTGCATTTGTGAATTAATATACGTTAATGTGCGTGTATCCAGTCGTATTGCCGTTGCGTACGCGGCAATATTCTGCAAAGTTAATTAATAAATGTTTGAAAAATATTAAATTCTAAAATTTCCTTCATTTAACGTGTATTTTATCTGCAGGTACCAAAGAACAAGCTCTCGTCTACGCGTTAACGTCTGCGGCGCTCACGTATACTGTAGCTCGCGGTTGCGCCACTACTAAAATCAGCAATTGCGGATGTTCTGATCATCCTGACGACCCGCCGAGCGGAAATTTCAAATGGGGCGGTTGCGGTGATAATATCCAATGGGCGTATCGATTTTCACGTCAATTCATGGAAGGCAATAAGAAAAATATAAACAATAACTCGGAACGTCAAAAAGATTCTTCGAAAGGATATAAAACATCTAAACAACAACGTAGTGTAAAGGATATCACCTCCGAACACAGTAACGAACTGATGGATGCGATTAATTCGCATAACGGCAGGATCGGTCGAACTGTAAGTATATATAGGCAATAATATATATATATATATATATATATATATATATATATATATATATATATATATATATATAATCATTATTTCCACAACTATTAGGTTGGTGGACAACATAGCTGTCTAGTAATCTTCTGTTCTGGGCTAGTTCTTTCACTTCAGCATACCTTATTTTCTTTAATATGCTTTTCATAACCTTGGTTCGTGGTCTTCATTTTAGTCTATTGCCGTTTAATCTTCCTTCAATTAAATAGTGATCCGAGGAGAGTGTCTGATTAAGTAACCAAACATGCTGTTTCTTCGATTTTTTATTGTTGTCATTATTCTCGTTTCTTCTTCCACACTTTGAAGTATTTCTTTATTTGTGATTTTCTCGGTCCGAGATATCTTCAGCATTTGTCTGTAGCACCATAGTTCAAACGCCTGCAGTTTTGATTTATCACTTCTCAAAATGGTTCAAGATTCGCAGCCGTATAATGCCACAATCCAAATACAGGTTTTAAAAGATAGTTTTCTCGTGTGCGATGAAACATTTTTTTTTTTTGAGCGGAGTAAGGTTCTCTTTTTATTAAACGCGGTTTTAGCCTGTATTCTTCTTCCAACTTCTTTTTTGCTTCTTCCATCCGTTGTGACTACGCTCCCTAGATAGCAAAATTACTGTATTTATGGCACTTCTTGTCCATTTAAATATATATAATATATAATAAAGGTACTATTTTAGATTTACAATATACAAAAATTAGGAAAATGGAAAATAGTATTTACAAAATAATTTAATAGTCAATGCGATAAACAACACAATCTACAATTAGCGTTACAAAATTTTACATAAACATAACACAAAGGGGCAGAAGATAAAAATAAATAAATTCTATATAATGTACAAAATTGATAAATTTTGCGTAATATACTTCTGAGAACTAATTATTCATCAAAATATATTATTAATTTACTTTTTTGTTTATTTTTCATTAAAAATTGAATATCTATATATATGCATGGAATATATATGTTGAGCCCCTAGATGATCATTTTTCTGGTTAAATTTATTTAGATACAGATAACGTACTACCAAAAACCTTTACATATATATTTAAATACGGATCACGTACCATCAAAAATTGTTACGACTACTTTATTCGCGTACGAACTCTCGTTTGGTAAATTTCCGGTCTTAAAACCAAAAATATCAGTTTCTACGAATATTAGGAAGCACATTTTTTTTTTTTTTTATGAATTATGGGATTTTCCGATGGGATTTGTTTTCCTTAAAGTAATTCTGTATTGGATCAAAAAATATTTCCAGAACATGCGATAGCTTAAGTAGCAACGTTATACTATCGAAGACTATTGTAATTTAATGATTTCTTAGTAGCACTCGTCCAAGAAATTATATACATTACGCGGTAACCTTGAATTTCTCGCAAAATTGGTGAACCATATTATTTCCGAGTAGTATCACTTTGTGTTGTCGACGTTTAGCAATGAAGAAGAAACAATAAGTGGTAACGATTATTAATCGCTGCCAGATATTTGCACAATTTAAGCGTCTCGTTCAAGGTCACTTTAAAATTTAGAACCTAATCGCTGGCTATAGACTTATACGGTGGACATTATTACGGTATATAAGGTAAATCGTGGAGGTTAGGCGTCTGAATGAAAAGGTTAATGTTATATTAATATGGAGGAAAAATTCATAGGTAATGATAGAAAACATCGTATCTAAATTACGACCATCGTTTAAATTTAACAAAATTTCAGTTGTACGATATATGTATATATAGTAAAATAAATAAGTTCTGTTATAATAAGTTTTCCGTAATTATTAATAAACTTTCTAAAATTAATATTTCTCTTTCTTCCTTTATACTTCGAAAAGAGTGATGTAACCATGCCCACACACAGACCATACAATGGTAATTATTTTTTTGTGACTCCAGGTAACTAACACGTCCGATTAAAAAATAAACTTAACGATAATTACAATATATATCCAAAAGTATACAATGGTCATCAATAAATTACGAAAAAATTATTTCAAAATCATCATTATCTCCGTATCGAAGGTAGGCAACTACTTACCTATACATATTTTGTTCTACAGTGTAAGTAGCGTTATGGCGTTATGGCGTTAGCGCAGATAGACGCATACATCCGGGAGAACTGATTGTAATCGCTTTGTTGTCACGGCACAATGCAGCCCCGCGTATTTTTGTAGTGTACTTCATTATTACTAGTGTTGTGCGTGGTGGTTTCACATTCATTCCGCATGATGATATTAGGATTATTTATACTTTTATTTTCTGTCAACGCTTCATATAGGTTTATTACGATTATTTGAAGCGCGTTTTAGGTCGTCCATTTTGTTTGATTTCCAATCATTCATATTTCCGGTGATTATTTTTAACAGATCTCTTCGCATGTCCGAAAAACACAGACTTTTACAGACTTTTTTCTTGTTCTCCCGTTTTTGATCAACAGCTATATATGTTCGCTTTTTGAAAGATATATTCAATATTTTCAACATCGTCTCCTAAATGTCCAGCTTTCAAAACCGTCTATCCGGCTGATATACTCAGCGGAAATGGATCGATCACAGTTTCGTAGGTTTAAATAACTATGGGGAAGACTAGATACTTTAGAAAATATTGAACTTTACGTTCAATGTCAACACTGTTTATCCTTGCACATTTTGGTTAATCTAACCGTAACATTGCGCGCTAATGTTAATCTACGCTTTACGTCCTCGTAGAACATCGATCCTACATACAAAAAATTATCCTCGATATATCCGCGTACATTATTTTGCTCAATCTCGTCACTTTGACTTTCCAGTCTTGCCACGAATTTAACCGTATTTCTCGCGGAGCTGCTTAGGATAACTATATCGTCAGCGTGTATGGTAGATTATAATTTCTTTTTATACTCCAATCGTTCAGCAATTATCGCGTAAAACATTCCGTATATATATATATGTGTGTGTGTGTGTTGAACAACAGTAGTGACAACAAAGATATACTTGCCTCCCGTCCTTCCGAGTTTAAAGTTATTGCTATTTATCACGTGTATAACCTTCAAGCTTATATCATATTACGATTATATATTGAAGAAGACGGAAACATTGTGTAAATACTAAAAGTTATGCGCAAAGCTTATTGATGACTGATAGTACTAGAAGCTAAATTCAATACTAGAATCTCAGATATTCGTACTGAATCCTTACATTAACCAGAACAAGCTGATAAGTTCTTAATTTTTTTAAATTTTTTCCTGTACTTAAAAGTTTAAATTTTAATTTCATCACATATACATTAGATGTCGTTTTAGTAAGTTAACTGTTAAGGTATATATATATATACATAAGGTACTTAACATTCTTAATTATTCTATTATTCACGTATTCATGATTTTGTTTATATATTTTGTAAATATATATTTCTTCTTCTTCTTCTATAAAAGATGAGTTACTAATCACCACACTCTTATGACTCACCCGATCGTTCTTTCTTTCTCCCATCTCCCGCTCTTTCACTCTAAATCACAAACGTTCTTTTTCTCTCGATTCCCTCTTATCACTATATATACCTGTCTATCTACCAATCTACGTGTATATATATATATATATACATATACATACATTGTATATATATATCATATATCGTATTATCGATTGTGTTATACAGGCGTGTTCTCGCGTTGAAAATATCGGCACGTTATTTATTAATTTAAATATTTTGTAACAAACAGAACTCATTATAATATTAGTAGCGAACATGACTAGTGTCGAAAATGGTTGTTTTGACACTAGTATTAAATGTATTGACGATATAATGCAACTTCTGCAATGAGTCGCATAATATGAAAGTGAAGTTGAAAGAGGGAATTTAAAAAAAAAATTGATAGATTCATGTTAATAAATTAAATAATAATTACAGCGAGCTTAAGAAAAGCACTGAAAAAAAAGTATAACAAATGTTGTTACCGGAATTATTTCGGATAAACCAAGCTATTATTCAAAATTAAAGTCAAAGTGGCTTTCAAATACTAATCTGAAACCTAAAAACAAATTCGAAACTTTAATTATTGAAAATACAAATATTTCCGAGGATAGAAATTGGAATAATGAGTTAAATAAAATAAATACTAGTAAGATTGGAGTAGACATCGGATTTGTGAAACAACACAAACAAAAAGTTATAATTGGTGTCAAAGATAAAAAACAATTTGAATGTTTAAAAAAAGAGGTTTCTAATAATATCGTAAATATTAAGATTAAGACGGCACTAAAAAAAGATCCAATGATTCCGATAGTTGGTGCTCATCATACAACTACAGTCATGGATATTAGTCTGGCTATTAACAATAAAACTGGTAAAAAACCAAAATCCGTAAACTAACGTCCTTTTGTACGTCTGGATCCAGATTCTTATCACATTTTAATGGAGGCTGGTTACATGGTTGTGAATTGGAATAAATGCAAAGTGTATGATTATACTTCTGTCATACGCTGTTATAACTGCCTACGGTTTGGTCAAATGGAAAGCGAATGTAAACGTAATCTAACGTCTAGCAAATAATTGTTAGATGGAGACCAGATTAAAGTAAAATGCAATAATTGCTTTTCGCATGCATGTTTGCAGCAAGAAAGGAAAAAGGTAAACTTAATTTAGAAGATAGGAAACATATTATTGATAAAATTACGCACAATACGTTCCCATACTCTTGTCTTTTGTACATAAAAATCGTAAATAAAGTAAAACTTAATATAAATTATGGATAGTATCAAGTTAATTTTGTAAAACGTAAATCATTGTAAAGAATCACAAACTGTACTACAATTAAATAATATACAAAATAGTAATTACCTTTGCGTAATTTGTGAGATCCTTCTTTATATAGTGATGTAATTAATTTGTTATTACACACTAAATTCGTTGCTATCAGTAGTAACATTAAAAATATTAACAGCACTGTAGTTTCTGATTAAATAATTAAAATTAACGTAAATGATATTGTTGTTTTTGGAATATATTTTCCACCCAATCATTATATAAATTATCAATTTACACTTTTACTTAACCATATAAAACAAAATTGGAAATATAACGTAATAGTATCGGGTGATTTTAATTCAAGATTAAAAATTATGGAGAACAAAAATTTTCAACACACATTAAGGAATGCGCAATTTGAAAATTTTGTGTATTCGGGGAAGTTATTAATCAAAAACGATTATCGGTGTTTGTACTTTTCAAAATCACAATGGACGAAGTTTGATAGATTATGTGTTAATAAATAATAAATTTAAGTATAAGTTACCGAATGTTATGGTTAAAGAGTTTCTTCTAAGCGACCATTATAAAAATATAAGTATTGATATTTTCGATGCTAACATCGATAATAATGACTATATCCTTACCTTAGATATCGATAAATTTATCGGTAAATTAAGTGGTGATTTAAGGCCAATTCACACATTTCCGTCACCGATCCGTTCCGGTCCGGCAAATCGAATCAACGTCAGTGAAATAAAATATTATTAAAGGTCTATTCACACATTTCCGGTTCCGATCCGGTTCGGTTCAGTTCAGTTTCAGTGGTGTCCGTGATATTAAGTATCATCTGTTCATACATATCCGTAAATACGGAAGTATCTGTTGACAGAAACCTGAATGTACATATTCTAGAATTTCTCGTTCAAAATTAAAATGTCATATGTTAATATCAAATGTTCACACAAATAATACAAATTTTAAAGTAAAGCCGCTGTGCAGTCAAAATATATCAGAAACATTCAATTCCTTACATTAAACCAAATACTTCGTTTTAAACAAACGTCCATATATTTTAATGGTACAAATTATACGAAATTTCATTTTTTCGAACAAGTTCTACTAATTTTTCTGTATCCATTCTCCACTACAAACAAAAACACTGATCCGGTAAACATAAAAATATCGGAAGCAACGATATTGAATTTTAACGGAAGGAGTACTGAACTAACACTGACGGTAAACCGGATTGTTAAACCGGAGGAGTGCGAACATTCTAACCAAATTACTCTAAATAATATTTTATTTCACTGACGTTGATTCGATTTGCCGGACCGGAACGGATCGGTGACGGAAATGTGTGAATTGGCCTTTAGAGTAATTTGGTTAGAATGTTCGCACTCCTCCGGTTTAACGATCCGGTTTACCGTCAGTGTTAGTTCAGTACTCCTTCCGTTAAAATTCAATATCGTTGCTTCCGATATTTTTATGTTTACCGGATCAGTGTTTTTGTTTGTAGTGGAGAATGGATACAGAAAAATTAGTAGAACTTGTTCGAAAAAATGAAATTTCGTATAATTTGTACCATTAAAATATATGGACGTTTGTTTAAAACGAAGTATTTGGTTTAATGTAAGGAATTGAATGTTTCTGATATATTTTGACTGCACAGCGGCTTTACTTTAAAATTTGTATTATTTGTGTGAACATTTGATATTAACATATGACATTTTAATTTTGAACGAGAAATTCTAGAATATGTACATTCAGGTTTCTGTCAACAGATACTTCCGTATTTACGGATATGTATGAACAGATGATACTTAATATCACGGACACCACTGAAACTGAACTGAACCGAACCGGATCGGAACCGGAAATGTGTGAATAGACCTTTAATGTTAAATTTTGAAACAAATCTAATTCTTGCAAATTACGAATCTCAAGTTATTACTGAACAACTTATTAATAGCATAAGTGTTACTATAAAAAACTCCAAAGGAAAAAAAGCCTAAAGCGAATAACTCATGGTGGAATAAAGAATTAGATTATTTTAAATTTCTCGTTCGTAGGTTTAATAATATTAAACACAAAAACCTTATAAATAAATTAATATATAATGTAACATTAAAAATGTATAAAACTAAAATTAGATATTTTAAGCAACAGGCCTGAATATGCAGTTCGTCCAAGACCCGGGGTAAACCCTATAAAATATTAACGAACGTTGAATCTTAAATTTCCTGATCTGAAAATTAATGTTATTAATGATTCCTATTCATGTATCGATAGGAATAAAGATAAAATGAGTCTATTAATGAATGCATTTTTTAATTTCAAAGATGGTGTCTCAATTTCACATTAAAATATCACAGATAAAAATAAACATTTAAAATTAGAAGTGTCGTATAATGAACTGAAGGAAATAATACAGAACCTGAACAATAAAAAAGCGCCATCCTCTGATGGTATAACTAATAAAGTAATTAAAATTATATATTTTCACTTTTTGAATTTATTATTAACGCTTTATAATAAACTTTTACAACTTAATATGTTTCCTGAAAAAGGGCTAAAGTATAATCATGTTAAATAAACCGAATAAAGATCTCAGTAAAATCAATGGTTATAAACCGATATGTTTGTTAAATTCGTTAAGTAAAGTATATGAAAAAATTATTTTAAAATGTTTAAATAACGAAATTATCAATACATCTGTGCTCAGTTCGTATTAATACGGTTTCTGAAAGTATTATTCTACAGAATTAGCTATATCAGATGTAATAATTTATCACAAAATAAACAACGTAACAATAAATCTATTGTTATCTTATTTGATATTGAAAGTGCTTTCAATAACTCTCATAGATGTTAGTAATAATTTTAGAGTCACACGAGGTTCAGTTCTTGGACCGGTCTTGTGAAACATTTTATATTCCAATATACATTCTTCTTTTAATAACACTGAAGTAGGCTTACGGTTGTACAGTTACGCAGATGATCTGCTCCTAATATATAATGTTCATTTATGTAACAAATCGACGTTGTCGTTTCATATTTTTAATTGTAATGAAGTTATTAATAAGCTTAAAACGATAATAAATGCTTTAAATCTCAAATTTGAGTTTACTAAATCTCAAATTATGATTGTTTCTGGTCGAGATAAAAGTTTTGATCAGGTAATGATAACATTAAAATTGACAGTCATGCGTTTAGTTCTACTGATCTATTTGGGTTTCATTATAGATAATACATTAAAATATAATAAACATATACAATATATAAATAACAAAGTCAACAAATATTATTATATATTTAAAGCTCTTGGAGGTAAATTATGTGGACTTAACTATAAATCTAAGGTAATTCTTTATAAAGGTGTAGTACAGTCACTAATAACTGCCGTAAATTTCTTGTTGATTTAAGTTCTTATATTACTGTTTCTAATATAACGTTATATACTATAGCACGTACCTTACATATTGATCTTTATATTAAAAAAAGATCTTTCATTTTTAATGCTAAAAAAAATAATAATGTGTCATAAGTAAAATAGATCTCAAATAGTTGAATATACAAATTTTAAATGAATTTAGTGTAAGATACAATATTTTAACAAAAGATAAATTAATAAGTAAATTTTTTCCGAATGTAATAAATCGTTTTAAAAATAAAAAGATTATAGTATATTACTACATGACTCAGATACGTTCTGGTTATGGTTCTATCGGATATTATTGAATAAATATAAATATTACAATTGTAAGAGTAATGAAGTAGAAAATGTCCAACATATAATATACAAGTATATAGAATTGACCGTGCACTTGAACTGAATGAAATTATTTGATTGAACCAATTTCCGGTTTTTATCTTGGAAATATTTAAAATTAAGTATATTTATAGATAATCGCTACTAGTAGCAATAAGCAAAAATTTGCATGCTACTACAGTTTCGTTTCAATTGTAAAAAAAATATAAGTAAATAAAAAATTAAAAAATGTATATTATATACCTATACTCACAATGCAACTTGAAGGTTAACAATCGGATCTAAAAGGTAAGTACTATTAGACTTGGAAATCATGAAAGAGAAAAATATAAGTAAACTTTATTTTATATATATATATATATATATATATATATATATATATATATATATATATATATATAGAGAGAGAGAGAGAGAGAGAGAGAGAAGATAGGGGCATGGAGAAATCCTAATAATTATTAACTATTATTTACTTGTTTATTTATTTATTTACTTGTTTATTTATTTATTTATTTATTTATTTATTTAATGAAGCCACACAACAGCTAACAGCCAATTATAGTGTAGGCTTATAAATAAAATAATACAATTAATAATTTTTTCTGAAATATAAAATTAAAAGTAAAAAAAAAATAAAATACAAAAAAAAAAAAAAAAAAACATTGAACACATTCACCAGCCTCACACCCATTAAACACAACAAAAAACTACACTCATTCACAAGTATCACACTCATTAAAACATACATCATTCACACCCCATTCACACAATCTTACTCGAAATAAACGGATGAGTAATCTTCAACAAATTAATAAATACAATATAAACCTTAACGTATATACTACATGTACATTAGTAAAGAACACATATACAAAACACACACCACATAATAACAATCTAGAACCATTAGAATAGACAACAGCGAGAGTCCTGATCTCATCGCAAAATATGTTCGGGAAGCAACTTATTAAAGAAATATCTGTTATCAAAGTATATATCCATACAGGGAAATATGTTTAAAAGAGAATGCCGCAATCTATAATATTTAGCTGAATGATGATGATGTTGATAATAATAATAATAATCACACAAAGGAATCCGCCATTTGTTTCTCTTGCGTATTATTATTATCGTTATTATTGTAATTATTTGTAATATTCGACTAAATATTACAAATTATACGCATCATAGTGTTTAATAATAGATTCTTCTGAACGAAATGAATCGTTTGGTTAAAAAGGAGAACAAATAATACGAAAATATTAGACCAAAGAAAGACGGAGATAAATGAATATTGAGGAGTTATATAGCTATATATATATATATATATATATATATATATATATATATACATATATAAAAGAATTGAACAAAAGGCGGGAAAATCGCATTTTATTTCCACTTTAAACAAATGAATAAGTGTCGTCTTAAGGAAATTCTTTTTACTTTTGTAACTTTATTTTCCTGAAATATATCGATTGATTGATTGATTGATTGATTTCTTCGATGATAACCCATAAGACTGGGATTATACGAGTGAAGAAAGATATGGAGCATATGAACATCTCTGAACAAGGACGCACAAAAATAATTGTAAACGAAAGAACAGTTCGTTTGAAGGGTTTTGTGGAAAATAACGAAGAAGATTGAAAAAATATGGACGGATGGAAGAAGATAAAAACATTACGAAAGAATGAAATACCATCGGGGACAATGAACTCTAATGTAAATTCTATAGAGAACAAAAAGAAGAATATACGTATACATACACACACATATATATACATATATATATATATATATATATATATATATATATATATATATATATAGAGAGAGAGAGAGAGAGAGAGAGAGAGAGAGAGAGAAATATAAAATTGTATTAAATAATCTATAATATTTTATCGAATAATAATAACAGGATAGTGGAACGGCCTATAGATATGTAGGTTAGCTGCGAATAAGGCATTAGTCAAATAAGCAGTCGCGGATCAAGAGCGGCTACTGGTGGAAAGCATTAGAAAGGTGATTGCAGGAGTGACAGGGTAGGAGGTACGAGGATGCAGATGGCCAGCTTGAGGAACTGGCGATAAAAGTCTGCATAAATCTTATGACTGTCTCTCCTCCTGCGAGTTTAGGTCGTCGTAAAAACATTGCAATGTTACCACCTCAGTAATAAATCGCTGCATTGCGGTTAGGTTCTTTACCCAAAGGCTAAGTGTGTAAACCCTGACAGAAAATCCGGTGAAAAGGAACGACTGTACTTTTCAAGAAAATTAATGGAAGTGCCAAGTAAACCAGCTAGCAACCGACATTTTGACAACCGTGGTGTAAACATGAAATAGACGACCGGCTATGACGTGGAAAATAGGGGACTGGAAAGCTTTATTAATTTTAACCAAGCTGTTGGTGCACGGAATGTTAGAGGCCTCCGTGAATCAGGTAAGATTAATATCGTAGAAATGGAGCTAGAAAAATATGGGATCCAAATAGCGGGTATAAGTGAAACTTAATACAGACAATCAGGACAACATCGTGTACTGTTCCGGTAGCGAAAACGATAGTATGAATGGAATAGCTATAATCGTAAATAAAAGCTTAAATCACTTAATTATGTGTTATAAATCAAAGATTGATAGAATTTTTATTAATAAATTATTTGTCGAGCGAGAAGGTTCTGTTAAATAAATAACTATATGATTAACATAATGTTACTGATGAATAGTATAATTTAAAAGTACGTTTAAGAACCGAGTAAAAAATGCTTACATGAACTACGGACGCGCTCTCACTAGGCGACGAAGTCGAATCCCAAAGTTAAGGACTATTATGGACATGAATTCATACAATAGAAAAATATAACGAAACCAAAATTTATATATTGTATATATAGGGTTGCTTATTAGTATCATTATTATTATTGTTATTATTATTATGTTTCATAATCGACTAAATACTATGACTAACATTCAATACAATTTCTTCTCTCTCTCACTATGTCTATATGTATACAAACACGCATACATACATTCATATATATACACGCATTCATACATATATATATATATATTATATATATATGCACGCAACTTACATAAACTTATATGTGTAAGTAGCGATGAGAGAGAGGGAGAGAGAATGAAAGAGTGGGTGAGAGACAGGAGAAAACGTATTAAATGTTAGTCGTAATTTCACTCTCTCTCTCTCTCTCCTATATATATATATATATATATATATATATATATATATATATATATATATATATATATATATATATATATATATATATATATATATATATATATATATATAAATTTAGGTTTTGTTATATTTTTCTTCTGTATGAATTCAAGCCTAATAGTACTTAACTTATTCTGCTTCAAATTGCCTAGTGAGCGCGTCCGTAGTTCATATAAGCAATTTTTTACTCCGCTCTTAAACGTAATTTTAAATTATACTATTCGTCCGTAACATTATGTTAAAATAATATAGTTAATTATTTAACGGAACCATCTCAGCAATTAATTTATTAATAAAATATTTTACACTAATAAAGAAAAATATCGATCGCTAATTATATATATATATATATATATATATATATATATATATATGAATACGGTAAAAATAAAACGAAATAAAATGTAAAAACAATAATACTTTAAACGAGCGCTAGTGCTAATCAAAAAATCGAACCTTAAAACAAATGTACAACCGTATAAATTTATTTATCGAGAACCTATCCAACGTAATTAGAAGAAAATATCGTACATTTTTTCATTACTAACAAAACATCGTGCAGTGTGTGTGTGTGAGCAAGAAGGAGAGATAATTTAAACGTTTCTTTTATATAAGTAAAGACACTGTCGCCATTTATCTATTTAAATGAAGAACGGTTAAAACGATAAACGCAGTTACTTATTGATATATATAAAATTGAAGCAGTATCAAGCTTCTACTCCTAAAAAATAATTCGTTACGTCCACTATCGAATCAGTCTTGCTCTTCTTCTGTCAGTGACAGCTATTTAACGGTAGTTTGCTTATATCGTGAATTAATCTTTTTCAGCTCTATCACTCCTAATTATGTTTTGCACCTTCTTTCCTTCGAAACCAGCGGTTATCACTTGGAGGAGTTTCTTAGTTTCTTTCCTGTAGGTGATTTACCATCGATCTTTTCTTGTAGTGCCTAAAAAGACACCGTTTTTTTTATGCACTTAGTTGTCCGTTTAAGATGTCCCGCACGATCGTTGCTGTTTCAAGGTTATATTTCTCCGGGATTTCTTTATTAGTCCTTTTTTCTGTCCGCGATATTCGACATATCCACTCGTAAGGTATATATTTCAAAAGCATCTAACCGCCTTATACTTTTTTAGATGTCCATGTTTCGCATGTATAATGGAATACAGATATGACGTAAGACTAGTGGTAAGTTTTAATTTAATATTCATTTTTCTAACATTCAGTACAGACTCCATATTTTCGAACGCCTGTTTGATCATAGCTATTCTTGTCTTAACTTTTATTACATCACTTTCATCAGTAGTACGCAGTATCCCTAAATATCGAAACTGACTCCCCGTTCTCACGGTTTTATTATTAATTAAATTAGTAGAACGCTTATAGAAATTTAACATTGAAAAGACACCCATCGTCGGTATACCTATTCCTTTTAATAACCGAAAACATAAACATATTTTTTCTTTTATATATATATATACATATATATAACATATATATATATATGTATATATTTAGATAATTTTTAACGGTAAAACAATTTTTAAATCGTATAATTAATGTCGATATAATTAATTTTGAACTCGTTTTAAATTGTACGTGTGTGTGTGTAATTCGAACCAATTTTGTAACCGGGTATAATTAAAAATTTCGACATATTTTTTCTTTCTGTAACTGTGTGTACACTTAGAATATACGAAATGAAAACGAATTTTAGTAATTACGTAATAATCAGAGTTTGAGTAACACTAACGAGAAAAACTTGAGCTTACCCAGGTATTAAAACGAGTTTTACTTCGCGGTACGTAAATCTTTCGATACAGCAGTATCTCGTAATTAGTCAGCCGAATAAGGGGATGCATTAATTTATTAATTTAAAAAAAATAAAATAAAAATAAAAATAAAACCCAATTTACATTATTATTATATTTAATTAAAATAAACGTGGAAACCGGGTTTTGAACGCGACCGTGTGAACGCGCTTCGTAAAATTAGAATTCGAAATTAAACTATATAGCGAGTAAATAAGAGTTCGATTCATTTTTGTTATAAGTAAATTTTCGTCATATTTTCGATCGCTAATTTATAACCCTAATCAAGCGGCAACTAAGTATTCGTACTTTCGATAATTTAAAACTAGCGGATTGGGAAACATTTATGCGAACGAGTTTAAAACGTTTATAAATTCTTTCGTATACAGAAGAATGTCGACCTGTTTCGATTATATAGAAATAACGTTCGTTTAAACATTTATACTAATTCAAACTAGTGCGGAATGTAATGATTTTTTATTAAAAATAAATAAACAACAAAAAAGTCATTAATGTAACCAAAATAAAGGACAAAAAATAATTTAAAATCACTGGTTTTTTTTTCTTTATGAAAAATCACAGCTTTTCGACTATTTTATTTTTAAATATTCACTTCATAATAGCCTAACAACTGTTAAAAGTTTTTTTGATTTTTCATAAAGAAGAAAATTTTATTGATTTTAACTTATTTTTAAAAATCACTACATTCCACATTCTTCAAATTATTAAAATAATTATTCTTTTTTTTTTTTTATAATATAAAAAGACCGCAATGTTTCTCGGCTATTAAACCATTATCAAGTGGATGTAAAAAAATTTCAAAAAATATAATATATAAAAATATATACAAATTACATAAATATGAAAAAAAAAAACGTAAAAAAATAATTAATGTACGATATTGCGAAAAATAGCAAGTGAAAAAATTGATTTTATAATGTCGATTAAAAAAACGTAAAAAAATAATTAATGTACGATATTGCGAAAAATAGCAAGTGAAAAAATTGATTTTATAATGTCGATTGTGCAGCACATTCATTATTTTTAAAAATCTGTTATTTCTTTTTACTATTTTTCGTACTATACATTAATTACACATTTTCTTTAATTTTTTTTCTTTTATCTTTTTTATAAATTCTATATATTTTTATATTTTATGATTTTTTTTATGTCCATTAGATAATGGGCTTAATAACTGAAAAGCTTTTTTGTGTGTTTTTTTATATATACAAAAAATAATTACAACTTTTGCGCAACGCGCTCTGTCGACAGATCTCAACTACGCTACAATATAGTAAATAAATACAGATAACCGTTCATCCAGCATTTCAGTTTGAAAATAGACGCGTTTTAACTCTTTTAGTCACAATGTATACTCTGTACAATGCCGTGTAAACTTTTAATATATATTTTTATAATATCGGACATTTGATTGCCGTTAAAAGTTTCAATTCTAGAAATATTTATATAACGCGTTAAAAATTATCTAGTCTTCTACAAAAAAAACCCAACAATATTGTGCGTGAAATATTACAACATTTTCTACTCTTCGAATTATTTTTATTCTTTTTTTAAATTATTTACAATTGTAATATGTCGTTAGCGTAGATATACACAAACACCCGGTAGAACTGATTGTAGTCGCTTTATTGTCACGATACAATACAGCCCCTGTGTACTTTTGTAGTGTATACTATATTGTTATTAGCGGGCATATGGTATTGCGCGTGGTGGTTTGCCATTGGCTTCCACGCGGTAATATTACGATTATCTATATTTTATTTTCTGATGATAATTTTTGCATGGCCGATCATATTCGAACTCGGTACCTTCCGTATAGAAATCCGCGCTCTAGACCCACTTTACTATCCCGACGACTACTTAGGGGCTGATAATTGTAATTTCTAATTCTTTCGATATCCCGTCGGTAGACCCGTCGTTTGCGTTAAAGAATTTTAATGTTCTATTCGTTATTATTGTTGATCTTCTTCTTCTAATGTCGTATCCATTACTGGGCGTAGACATCGTAATAATCTCGATTGGACGGCATCGAACAACTGTTGTACCAAGTAGTGCGCTGTTTTACGTTGTCAATCCATTCGGTTTTTCTCCTAGCTGATCCTCTCTTACTATTAATCTTCTGTCAAAGCGTATCATTATTGTTCTCTGGCTAAGTGCCCAAAAAAATCCAGTCCCGTAGCGTGCGTTTAAAATTTGCCATTTCCAATAATTTTGTATTTGATATCTTCTGCGAATCCACATTTCACTAGCTTCTAATCTACTCCGCTGGTTTTCGTTCATTGTTCATGTACCATATAGTAGTATAGGATAATTATAAGATTGGACCAGCTTCTGTCGAATTTTCAAGTTGAAAGTTTTATAAGTTTTTCATTTTAGTAAATATCGTTTTATCCACATCTAGTTTTTACTTATATATCTGCATCCGAGTCATCGGTTATCCGATATCGATGATATTTTTAAACTTTCCACATGTTCTAATTTCGATACGGATTTCAAATATCATTTCTCCTCACGGCCACCCACCCATTTGGCCTTTTCGTATTTATTTTGAGATTGTACTTTTTAACAATTTTATTCAATATATCAAACATCTTCTGTAAAGTTGTCAGAAAAAATTACAGCATCATCCGCATATCGAATGTTGTTTATTCTTCGTCCATTTACCTTACTTTCTAAAAGTGCAACTTTTCTGCACGTACATTAAAAAGTATAGGTGACAGGATGCCACATCTTACACCTCTTTTAACTTGAAAATTAATTATATTGTCCGTTTTGTTATTGCCGATACACGTTAGAATAATTTAACGGCGATATTTTAATGCGCCGGTATTTAGATTCGGTAATTTACAGGCAATTAGTTTTGTTACGGTTGTAGATTAGGTTATTAGGCTGGTTTCTGGACTGGCGTTTAATATATATATATATATATATATATATATATATATATATATATATATATATATATATATATGTATATGGTAAAAGTAAATAACATAACAATAGAACAAATTCCAGTTGCTAAATACTTTCCGAAATTGGACTTCCTTTTTCAGGTGTGATAATTCTCTTTTAACTTGTGAACTGGATGATTTATCTACAACAGTATGTGTTATTTCTATCATATGATTTGCAATGGCTTCTGGTGAAAGTGAAATTTTTTCAGCTATTTTTCGTTCAGTGCTGCTGTTTGATAGTTTCTTCAATAGATTTCACGCTTTTCTGCTCGAGTGTGTTAAGTCAGTATCAGCTACTAGTTGAGACCATTTTTCTTTTCGCGTTTTATCTAGCTGTTCAATTAAGTTGTTTGCGGTGTCAGCATCACCTGATAACTTGTACTCATTATAGAGCTGGTCACATATGGCGTTCCAACCCGGTACATATGTCTTCCGATATCCGTGGGGAATACTAATTTTTGCTGCGCCGGTTACTAACCCGCAGAAGCGCTCGTAATTTTTTGATACTGGCTTAATAAATAGTACGTGTCCTTCTAATGTATTTGCGAATGTTTTTCAGTCGGCTTTGGGAGTTTATAACAGACTCTCCAGCTGAGTCATTCTCGCTGTAACCCCATATTGTATGTTGACTATTGAAATCACCAGCCAATACGGTCAGCGTGGCTATATTTGGGAGCAGATGAATGTTGGTAGCCAGTGTCCGAAATTCTTGATATTTAATTATATTCAATCGATCGTATGTTCATTATAGATGTTCTCGGTTTTCCACTTGACCATTTGCCTGTAACTTTAATCTCTATTATATTCTTTATATTACGTCTTATGACGTGTCCTAACAATTTTATTATCCGTTTTTCTATATGAATTATATTTTTCACGTATTCCTTCTGCGATTTGTTTCCATTTCTTTTCAACGCGTTTTCGTTATTACGCGTCAGCATCTCCGTTGAATTCAGTTTATTTATTTTCCGCGCTATTAGCCATTCTCATAATCGTGTAACTAAGTACACTCGGAACTTTTTGTTTTTTTTTTTTTTGGGTGTGGGAAATTTTTTTTTAACATCTATACTAATTGTTGTTATTTGTTAACATTGATTCGTTGTTATTATGGCTCGTCCTTCTATCTGTTATACTCCTATTAATGTCGATATATCGAATAATAGTGATTTTACGAACTAATGAAATAAAATAAAATAAAAATCTATAAACATTTCTTTTTTTATTAACGCGTTTTCGACGATTACGTCATTATCAAGCATTAAACGTTTATTGTATATGCTCGATAATGACGTAATTGTAGAAAAGCTTTGCGTTAATAAAAAAAAATTATAGTTATAAATTTGATTTTATTTCGTTTTATTAATACTCCTATTATCATACGTTGTAGGTAACGTGATTCTGTGACTTGTTCCATTTGAGCATTATTTTATCTTTTTTTTTTGGCGTGTCTGTACTAATCTTCATTACCTTCGTATTCGTACTGGCCATGGACATAGTGATCCTAAGCTCGCAAAGTTGGGTTTCATATCTGATTCATCTTGGTGACTGCCAACAAGGAAACCAGAAGAATCCTTCGCGGTGGATGGGGGATATTCGAGCAGTATAAAAAACTGTGAACATTAGCTACCTGTAGACATACGACATCATCATCAGCTTTGTTTTCTTTTTATTAACATTTATTTTCCATTAATTTAATTGTTAAGCATTTTATTAATATTCTTCTTCGATTCCGCTAATAGAACAATATCATCCGTGAAACGTACGCGACGATCTCGCATCCGATTTATACTCCTTTTGATTTTGATCTATTATTCTGTACATATGTGCACGTCCTTCCCTTAATTCTGTCCGTATTTTAGCTTTTCATCTATTATTATTATTTACGATTTATATAGGTTTAATATATAGTAACCGTATATCTTTGCATGTATTGTTTTCTTTTAAAATTTTCCAACAGACGTTGTCAAACTTATAAGTCTATTTACATCTAATTTTAAAATTAATATCCAGTATTCCTTTCCTTTCCAAAATCCAAGCTGATGGTTTTTCTAGATTTCCTTCAATTTTTCCCCTTTAATCGCCTTTTTACAATGTTTAACAGGATTTTTTTCGATAAAGCGTATAATAATGTACGCCCAGAAGTCGATACAAGGTCCGATTTATCAGAAATTCCATTATTACTGCCGGTCAAAGATGTATATTTAAAAACAGTACGGTGGATGTTCGTATGCGGGCTCTTTGGAGAGTATTGCAGAATTAGCTTCGTTCTTTAGCACAACGTTCGCCGTGATTCTTCTATGTCACTACGGAAGTTTCCTCGATGTCTTATAAAAGATTTTCGTCTCGTAAATATCGTCCCAAGATTATCGACATTTTAACTGCATCCTCCCGTTATTTGTCGACGTTCGAATTAATTTTATCGTCATCGTCTTCGTATTGTTCGCTGCCGAACGTCGTGACTAGCCAATGTACGTTTTTATTTTTACGTATAAAATGGACCTGCATACACGCGCATATGATATTCCACGGAGTAGGATGTCATTGCCTTCTCCGTGGCGATTAACAGTTACACGTTATAAACATTCTTTATGTCGCGAGTTGGTTTCGGACGATCCGACCGTCGAACATTGTAGCAATTATGCCACCGCGATATTTATTAATTTTATGTTATACGGAAAATTGAAATACGATTTATTAATACGACTTTGTTTTCCCGATCGATGCAGATTGTGAAAAACAGCATGATGGATCATTGTAAATGTCACGGAGTATCGGGTTCGTGTAGCGTTCGGACATGCTGGAAAGGTCTACCGATGTCTTTCATAGAGATCGCTAACAAACTCGTGGCCGGCTATTATAAAGCTTTGAAATTCTACTGGCTAGACGATCCGAAAAGTATCAATTCGATTAAAAATACGAGTCTCGCCTACATAGTCGAATCCCCAGATTACTGTCAAGAAAATATAACTATCGGCAGTTACGGAACGTCAGGAAGGTAAAGCGAAAATTATATATATATATATATACATATACATATATATATATACATATACATATATATATATATACATATACATATATATATATATATACACGTTACAAAGGGCTTTCTACTTACCACTACAAATCAAGTTATCGTATACATTCCGACTTCGTATCGTACTTTTCAAAAGCATCTCGTATAAAAAATGATGAGTACGTTATAACTATATATTATGGGTTATAGTAAATTGATTGATTCGATCGAATTTTAAATAATACGTTACTCCGTTTCTACTTCTTCTACTGACATCTCTTTGACAAGAGTTAGCCTACATCGATCCAGTATTTTTTCCAATTCCTAACGTCCCATTATTATATCCACTACTACTTTTTTCTTGTATCCGAAACCATTTCTAATCAATTTCTTCCTCTTGCTGCTCTTTATTTCGTTTTATCCTGATAAAAACGCCATTTTACCCGATCTTATGCGCCAAATATTTCCGTTTCCTACTAAAAACTGAACTATCGTCGGTGTATCGAGTCCGCATTTTTCCAATACGTATTTATTAGTTCTTTTTTCTATCTACGATATACGCTATATTTTTCTCCACATTCGTATTTCAAAGGCTTCTAGCCGTTTTATGCTTTCCGTGCTCATATGTTTCGCACGCATATTTTAATGTAGACGTGACACGGCGCTATGTTAAAGTTATCCTTTAGTATACATACGAGATTTCTAAACGCTTTTTGGGCCATGGCGATTTTTTGTTTTAATTTCCATTTATCTCTTTCATCATTAATATACTAATAAGATCTGTTTTATTTCATGCATCGGTATATTTACATATATGAGTACATACATATATATATATATATATATATATATATATATATATATATATATATATATATATATATGTATAAAGATGATATCAGGATATTAAAAGGAAAATTATTTACTCGTTGATCGAGTAGACAGTTATGTAAAATGTTCAATTATAACCGTTATTAGTTATAAAATAATATTTTACGTTCTCCGTCTGATGTTTCCTGCTGGAGCTTATCACAACTATATATAAATTTAATATTTATTCAGAAATTGTGATAAATTTAATTAATTTCTTTTTATTTAATCGAATTTAAGCACCAGCTTTTTTTACTTGAATCACGAGGTTATGTTAACGATTAACTAACTCTAGCCATTTTTTCAATCTTGAGTCGGCGCCTCATCCTATTATCGTAATTTTTTTAAGTACTTTACGTAACTTTATTCTAACACACTACTACTATCACAACTAAGATTAAGGTTTCATTACACACACATATATTTATTATATAATACTAACTGTTCATAATACATTCTGAAAAGATTAAAGCTTGTATTTTGATAACTGAAGTAATATTAATATCAATCATAAATTATCATACAGAAATTCTTAATTAGTCTTAAAATTTATTTATAGGTAGGATGCATACGACGATATTTTCTACAATCTTTGATCTAAACCAAATAAGCAGTATTTATAAATAGCATAACATTCGCAGAGGAATAGCCCAATGACTAAACTCTGCTAATTATATTAATCGATAACGACCAATTGATGAGGTTTAATACGTTTCAGAGCATAGTCATATATTACTTCATTGACCCATTTGATCTGTAGATCTGCATGGAATGCGTCATTTCAGAGCATAACAATATATACTTCATTGACACATTTGATCTGTAGATCTGCATGGAATGCGTTATTTCGTTCAAGTATTAGTGTTCGACCGAATAAATTTATTTTGAGCTGTTTGGATTAGTTTTCAATTCGATGCTTTAACACATACCCATATATTTGTATTCCGTGAGCCCAAATCGGACTTTTCATATATTAGGAGCTTGTTCTTTAGCTTAATTTTAGAGCGATGTCTAATAAGCCGGGTTTACTTAATGTTATATTTAAACATTATAGAAAAATTAAAAAAAAATAAATAAAAAAAAATATAAATAAGATATTGTTAAATTATAGTTTAGCTATTTATAATGTGCTAATTACTTAATACTATACATAACTCAATATTCAACATTAGAATATACATTAATTTAAAAGCCGTTGCTTATAACAAGTATATCTATTTTGTATACTGGTCAGATTGTAGTACACTTTGGTTTGAATTAATTTGTTGTTTTGTATTTTGCAATTATCATAGAATTGTTTTGAAAGTTTTCCAATGTATGTAAATAATTGAGTTAAGTTTAATGTCGAATGCACATCACTAATTTTGGTATATCTGTTGGCATTTAGTGATATTCTGCAAAAGTGGTTTTGTAATAGTTGCATTTTTTTATAAGTGCTGTTGGAAACTGCATTCCAAAGGCATGTATAAGTTAACCTACGGCATATAATAACTTTTTATTTGTGACCGTGAGGTGAGATTTGAATATAAGTGAAATTATTCGAATAGCTTTATGCGTGTTATCTATGAGGTGTGATTGATGTGACTGTTGATGTATATAGAGTAACTTGAATCGTGTGCATAACAAGATTTTCCATCTAACATTACATAAAGTAAAAACATTAATGAACACAAAAGCAAATGTCTATTAAACAAAAAAATAATAATAAAAGCGTCTGTGCTCGTAACCTGTTGGAATTAGTAATTGTTCATTAAAACGATTTATTGAATTAAGTTCGGCTTTATTTGATTTAAGCGTATATGTGCATTTTGTTGTTTTTAGCCACAGTGAAACAAGGGGTCATTGAATGTTATAGCGAGGTTAATTTTGAAGAACGTTCCAAGATTGATCGTCCAACGTCAGGTGTTTTCATCAGTTATGATGAAGGAGCTATTTCCTGGACGAGTCAAAGACAGGGATAAGTTACAGAGTCAACAACTGGAGCAGAATTGGTTGCAGCTTGCGAAGGAGATAATTTGGCTTACGTCTACTACTTAGTGAAATCACTTACTTAAGAGAAAGATCGGTTCTCTATAAAATTGAGCTGTTCGTTCAGCTGATAATCCTAAAAACCATCGAAAAACCAAATACATCCAAAGCATTATAGGAAACACGTTGCTAATGGTAGATTGCATATTGGAAAAATTTCATCTGAAGATCAGATTACGGACGTTATGACCAAGCTATTGGCATATACACGTTTGACAATTCTTTGTACTAAAATGGGACTTTATAAGTAGTTATTTTAAACTTACATAAACAAGGGAAAATGTTAAAATATTTTTAAAATCCATAATCAATAGTGTTGTAGTTTTCATATGTTACGCTACAGTTTGTTTACTTTTTTTTTAAGTTGGCTTTATTTCGCTTTATTTTTTAAATAATCAAATGTTAAACTATAATTTATATTTTTAAAGATAATTCAATCAATAAATCGCTTCAATGAGCAATTAGTAATAAAAAATTCAACGGTGTTTATATGTGTAATAAATGTACGCGCGTGTATATGTTGAAAAGTGTTAATTGGTCCCAACATACGGAGCTGAGACATGGAGCTAGTACTAAAAGAACAGCAAAAAGAATTAGGAAAACTTCAAATGACACACCAAAGAATTATTTTTAATATCAGACTCAAGGTCTACAACACGATTTCGCATATAAGATAAAAAACAATATAACTGAATGCGTTAAAACGAATCGCATATAGTTGGGCATAACATATCGCAAGACAAGACGATGATAAGCGGACCAAATGCACGATGCAGTGGTGGCCGATTGACACTCGTCGTACACGACTAAGATGGAAAGATAATATTGTGAAATGGAGAGGAATTAATTAGATTCAAGCCGCACAAGATAGAAGACGTTTGAAATATTCGGAGAATGCCTACATTCAGCAGTAGGTTGATACGGGCATATCGTGAAATATAACGGAGTATCCGATTTATAATCGCTATAGGTCGAATAATATGTTAGACGAAGAATAATATCTATATACACAACATTCTATCTTTAAAATAAACTTGAATTTCAATTAAATTTCAAGGAATTTTACGACCGTCCACACCAAAGTGACCGAGTACCCTTACTACTCATGCGTGATAAGCTGTCACAACTGCCAACAAAATCCTAAAAACAACAGTCTCGAAGAACCGTATTTTACAATTTTACACGTCAGAATCGAACGATAATTACAACCATCGAACTAACTCCTTATTGCAATTTTATACGTTCGTATTTTCCTACATTTCAAACCGAATAAATTACAGACGAAATATAGAAAATAAAAATTAAAGCAAAAAGGAAATAATTTTTATATGGGGTGACCCAGAGAAGACGGGCGGTTTTGTTTTTTGAACAACTCAAAAACTAATCTACCAAAATTTTATTTAAAAATAAGAAAATCAGAGATTAACTTGAGATTTCCGGAAAAGGAGAAGAAAGCCTCTTGACGGAGAGGTTCGTCTTGCCGTTTTTTTCAGTATTTAGTTTCAATTTCCAATGATTATAAAATATTTACAAATAGTAGAAACAGCTTTTTATTATTTACAGATACACACGCGAAATCGCTCGAATTTTTGAAGTGAAACTTCTATTGGCGCGTTGTATATGGGAAGTTAACCCGTAAAACGAACGAGCGGGCCAAAGACTTATACACATAGGAACATAGAGGCCTATTCTCACAGTGTAGTCGGGTTCATCTACTCTTTCCCGCATGCTATATTCCCCATATACATGTATATTAAATACATACATACAAACACGTACAGAAATTATGAAATATTTTTTGCGCGTTCGTATTCTTTCTCTTACTCGTATATGTGTGCGACGTAGACTTGAGAAAGAAAACATTTGAGTCATCGCCACGTCAAGTTAATCATAGCGGACAGCGTTGCGTTCCATTCCTTTGTAAAATTTGTACGAAATCGTGAGTTTATTAAGTGTCTTTCTGGCAAAACGTCTTTAAGTTTCACCTTTTCCCTGCGCCGGCACAGATGTGTTTTTTTACCTCTTTTTTTTTTTTTTTAATTAATTAATTAATAAGTTTTTTATTATTGTCATCCACAGGCTATGTAACGTCACAGCTCCGATTAACGAACATTCTAACTGCAACGAATTATGCTGCGGACGAGGATTTACAGTGAACAGTGTACGAACGACCGAATTGTGTTACTGCAAATTCGTACAATGTTGTCGCGTCGTATGCGAGACGTGTTCCGTCATTAAGAATATCAGTTTATGTAATTAGATAAAACTTATATTAACCGTCCGGTAATAAAAAGAATACCGTTTAATCATTTAACATCAATCGTACGAAGTACTTCGGTAAAACGACCCACTATGTATATATATATATATATATATATATATATATATGTATATATATATATATATACAGGTGTATTCATATTTTGTGAAGACGTTATTTTCAATTAAGATTTTGTGTTCCTATCGATATAGTTTAAGATTCGTTTGTCTGTGTATATTATAAATATAATAGTGAATAAATCAGTATTATTCGAACAAACCCGTCTATTTATTACAATTACGAAACTCGCCAATGTAGAAATTTAAGAGGTCATTCGGTTATTTCACTTGTGTGTGCATACTTCGAATTACAAACATACATATATATATACATATCAGAGATAATCCATTTTGTATATAGACCATTTTAACGAATGAGCGCATTTGCCAGAAGGTAGTTACAGCCGTGCAAACTTAACCAGGGAAATTGCTTTCGATCGGTATCATCGAATTATAATACGAAGTCTAAAGTTTTGTAAACTTCAGCTCATCAGAATAGCTGTTGAATCTTCATTTTCACCTAGTCCAAATTTTGAGGGATGGTTTTTTTATAATTCGGATTTTAGATATTCCGTAAAAATGCGTCATACACACATAGAGTGAACCGGAGAAGACGAACGGTTTTGTTGTTTTTCGAATAACTCAAAAAATAACCGACCAAAATTTTCGAATGAAATTTTATTTAAAAATAGGAAAACGAGAGATTAGTTTACAATTAATTATGGAACAAAATATCGTTCAGATGATCGCCATTTGCAACAATACATTCATTCAGTCTTTACAGCATTTTTGAAAGCTTTTTATAGGTCGCTGAATTTTTAATATGTTCGTTCAAATGTAACAAAAGTTATAATCATTATCAAAACCGAAATATATAAATATCGTAGGATGAACTTTATATATATAAAATATAATGTCATAAAAAATTTTGCTCTAGATGAGAAAAATTTATTGTTGCATTAATTTAAAAATGACGTAGCATTTCCCTACTTTTAACATTCTCCTAAACGCTCTTTCGCCCTTTGAATGTTAGTGGCAGACCTCACCTAAGCGATCCTCGTCAGCTGGAAGATTAATAAAGATATTCGCCCGAGCCACCATTTCAGGGCAGATAAAACACCAAATGACTACACCGTTTTTCGATATCACATCGTCACTATTTATAGAAATTGATTCTTTTCACGAAGTAGACGACGACACAGTTCACCAAGTTCGACATGTCAAACTGTGTAAAAATGAGCGAGATGTCATCGGAAAAAAAAAATATATTAAAATGTCAGCCCGCGAAAATAATTTTAATTCTTTCATATCAATACGAAGTGATTTAAGCCATTGATTTTAGAGTCTATTCCTTTACCGGATCAAATTGGATCGCGAGTTAAGTAGGTTAAGGATCAGTCCATCGAAGAGAAACGCTAAGCTAAGAGCTCAATAATAACGTGTATAACGGATAGTTTGAACGTCGATAAAAAAAAAAACTCTTTCCTGTCAGAAAATACGGAACTAACCCGACTAAAGTACATCGATACTAAATATGATTTCTTTTCCCCATTAGACGCAATAAAGAAGCAATTTTCTTACTAAAAACGAAATATTAGAAATTATTAATTAGAATCTTTCGTTTCTATCGAGATGTTTAAAAATTAAAAATAAAATACACCATCAACGCGTATACTTTTAACGAATACATTTAGGGGCGTGCGGGCAGTTCAAAAATAAAGTTCCAAAGAAAGTGAAACTTTTACACGACACACATATATATAATATTTACACGTACCGACACGATTGATTATATTACAACGATGTATAGACGTAGTATTAAGAGAATTAGCACGAACAAATGACATTAACATTAAATGAACGTACGTAAATTAAGAAAGATTTTAAGAAGATAAACAACTGTCTACTATAATACAACGTTAAAAAAACACTACAACAACAATATTAAGGAATTTCAAATAAAACGGTAATAACAACGATGATTAAATAATTTGTACAACGAATGAGCAACGATACAACAACAAATGTAGTACTAAAATTATTAAATCTATAAAAAACAAAACGTATACATACATTTAAGTAACAACACATACACACATGCACCCACCCACACACATACATATATATATATAAGATATTTATTCACACTAACGTATAAAGATCACAGTTTATAACATCGCCGAAGGTATTCGAATCACAATTCATCGTAAAAATCGCGATTCGACGGTCGAAATAAATTCACAATTCGTTGTGAAAATCGCGAGCGGCTGAAAAATAACAGGAATAATTATAACGGTTTATAAATCTTTATAAATTTAATTGATCTCTATAGCGTGTCCGTTCGTAAATTGTAGTAAACGATAAAGGTAAAAAGTAAAAATAGTATAAATTAAATTTCTCCGAGTTTATTTTGAAAAGACGCCAAAATTTGTTAGGTCGTTTATAATTAAAAATTATTCATTCGATTTTTTATATATAACGTTTTTCTTTTTTCATTTTTTATTATGACGAATTTATGTTATATGATGACGTAACTTTTTTGAAAAATGTTCGAATTTGCGATTTATAAAACTGAATAACTTTTGACTATGGATTAAAACTATTATAAAGTTATTTACACCATACGATACTTTGTGGGACAGCTAATTTGAAATATCAGAATTTTCCGGATATCGCCATTTGTTGCGTGTACATCGTGTTGTATTTGTACGATATATTTTATTCTCGTCCTTCCTATTGATCTTCTTATTTTCCTTCTAAGTGCCTTCGATTATTCTGTAATAAATGTTCCTTGTGTCTGACAAATACGACCCTATACGTAGGTATACTTTTTTTCTCTTTTAATATTCCTAATATGCTTCTACAAGCTTTCGAACTATAAAGTAAAATGCTTCATACGAATGTTTTGATCAATTGTTTCTTATTTTCATTTTTTAAAAAAATTAGCAATCAATATTTTAAATATTTTTTGCCTCGGATTATAATTTTGTAACTCGAGAACATTAGAGCGGAATAAAAAATACAATTTTGTCGATTACAACGATTAAATTATTTGTCGCCTAGAAGGCCATATTTATTTATTTATTTTATTTATTTAATGAATATTAACAACCAGAATCCCCAAACGAGCTTTCATACCGTTGACGCAACTTAATAAAATCGATACGTAGTAGGATCATTAGAGTTACGATTACACGCGAAAAATTACTGTGTTTATAGATCAAACAACCATCGTGTTCTTTTTTTAAATTAAACAGCGCATCCAATAGGCCGCTAAATGAACTAATGGTAAATTAATCGAGCCCTAGATCGCGTTTCAAAAAAACATCCGAATTTCATATCGAGTTACTAAATAAAACGCCGACAATTATATCAGAAAGTATTTCTGTAGTGCTTCCTTGGTAATACATGATTTAATTTTAAAAAATCAAAATAAAATAATCATATTTTTATACTTTATCGCAATATATTTAATCAAAACACAGTCTAATAGTTTTACTCCGAGGATGCTTAACCAGCGAAACTAGCAGACTGTTTTTTTGTTTTATTTTAAATATAATATATATATAGATTTTGATACCGTATAAAAATATTTTTATTTTATTTAATTTTTTAAATTGACAACAGACATCGACGCATTAAAATACGCTATATATAAACCTAATATCGTTAAAAAATAATTAAAAAAAAAAAGTATTTAAAATCACTAAAGTTGCATTAAAGAATACAATACTATTCGACTATTAAACTAAGCTTTCCACATTCATAATCGGGTTATTATTTTAATTTTTTATAAGATCATATTTTCACAATCACCATCACATATTTTTAAGTAATTATATTTAATTTATATTTTTAAAATTATGATGTTTTAAAATGTTTCACTTGATAATGGCGTAAATGCCGAAAAGCTTTGTGTTTTCTTTAAGAAAATAAATATTAGTGATTTAACTAATTTTCAATTGATTTTTTATAATCGGGTTAGCCTATAATCAAATCTGTTATTTTACATTACCTTTCTTTGTAATATTGTACATTTAATTTTTTTTAAAAATCACTACATTCAAACCGGTTCAAATTAACACGGTTAACATAGAAATACACTTACGATTTGTCGTTTCTTCTAGTACTTCTTCGCGTTGATTTTCGTCCAAACCAAATTGTAATCTTTTAATTTCTTCGTCGTAATCCTTCCATTCTTCAATAATTCTCATAGCTGCTGACAACTTTGCTTCTTTCGTCAACGGATTATTACACTATACAATATAATATAACCGTACAACATAGTAAAAATTTGTTTACACTATACCAACGTTATTAGAAAAATATGAAATAT
The DNA here is from genome assembly GCA_032883995.1 of Coronaproctus castanopsis. Lineage (NCBI taxonomy): Eukaryota > Metazoa > Arthropoda > Insecta > Hemiptera > Monophlebidae > Coronaproctus > Coronaproctus castanopsis. Next base: position 207,357,765 of record CM065053.1, on the reverse strand, counting down.
TTCACATCGAAATAAAAGATAAATTATCATTTTTTTTGTAGGTTCTATAAGACTACAATTGGTTTATAACATTTCGAAAGTAGCCCACGAATCAATTGGATTCGCGTCGAACAAGATGGGCAATTTTGGAAATATTTTTGGGGAAACCACTCGGCAGTGGATTGAGATAGGCATAACGTAAAATAATTAAACGCGTTAAATAATCGGAATAATATGAACGATACTCACTAAGTCAATTGTTTTCGCTTTAGCTTTCGATTGATCATCGCACCACGTTTCACACCAAAGCCACTCTTGAGGTAGACTTTTTATAAAAACTTGATGGATCATATTATTCGGTAAATCCTTGAAATAAAATATGACACATTACAAAATTTTATTCTAGATAATTTTCTACTAATATTTAATACAACGGGCGAGATGACACTTTTTCGGTAATAAGGTTCAACACGTTTAAAATAAAAATGTAATCGACCGTTTACTCACTTGATCTAAATTTGAAAGACTATTCGGATCTTGACTGAGTGCCTGGTATTGTCCGCGTAAACGATCACCGGCTGCGATTTTTCGAAATCTTTTTAAATCTACAACGTATAGAGCACTAATATGGTAACGTCTTCCTTGTAAATGTGTCCTCCAATAACCTTGACGCCAAAATCTATTATCGTAGATCAGACCCGAATTAATGATCGTACATACTTCGTCATATCGCACAAAATGGAAAAAAACAAATTAAATTTACGTCGGTCAAACTCGGTATACTTTCGTACAGCAACGTGATTATTAAACCGAATACACTTATACGAAGGTTAAAATTTATATACCTGAAACCGTCCATTTCTTTGCGACTACTACAAAATGGTGTATAACCGTATGGCGCATTTTCTAAATCAAAATCGACTAATTCTTTCAAATCCGCCCGAACAACCTAATCCAAAAAAGATTTAGAGCTAATTTTTAATAACATCTGAAATCTGCGTATTATATATATATCACGATGTCCGTTTACGGTAATCTCCGAAATCACCGAAACGATTTGAATGAAATTTTTGGAATGTGTATGCTGCTTGATCCAAGTCGACTTTTTTAAAAACATTAAGTACAAAGAAATTGTACTTATCAGCAGATTATGATTCGTGCATTACTTGTTACCGAGCCGCCTGTTCCGTTGGGTAGGCTATAAAGTCATTCCCATTATATATATATATATATATATATATATATATATATATATATATATATATATATATATATATAAAGATGATAGTTTTAATCTGCATTAATAATCCTTAATATTTTTAATTGCGAATTAAAGTATTTATATATAAAAAAAGGGTTGTAATTTTTTTTTACTTATCGATTAAACTTATAATGCCCAGTTAAAATTATTAACCAATTAAACTTAATATTCACGCACGATTATTTCTGTTTTCGTTTTTTTTTTTTTGAAAATTTTTCCTTTATATTCGAAATGAATGTTAAAATTAAATTCTTATGCCACATATACGACAGTGTGTATTCAGTTTTTGTGCGTATCATTATTTTTATTTTATTTCGGTATTACTTACTCCGTTTTTATATTTATTTTGGTTTTTACGTATCAATTTTAATTTTTAACCGGCGAAAAACATCTAACCTAAATAATCGATGCAGCAAAGCCGTAAGACGTGAACGAATTGCAAGGGCTGATAAATAATTAGATGTGCACAAAAATCTCGAGTACATCATAAAGAACGTCTTCGGCAGTATGTATTAAAAAGGAGAACGACGCATGAGTAGCATATAGATACATGCAGAAGAACGACTAAGACAGGAAACCGGCAACGCATTGAGACATGCATCATTTGTTCGTTTTGCGTTTAAATATGCGCCGGGAATCAATTAGTTTGCCCCTTCTAAAATGAAATTGGTACAATGTACATAATATGCCAATACCGACAGGCATTGAAATTTCGCAACAAAGCGTCCGACATCTGTTGCTCATCAGAAAGTTATTACTAAAAATTTTCTTCTATCCGCAGTACGCGGTTACGTATTTTCCTTTCTGCCACGAAACATTGCAGGTTATTTGTAACAGCACGTTTCCATCCTTTTCGATATATGGCTAATTTCTTTCACTTCTTGATCTATTTCACAATCTTGTAATATTTGCAACAAGAAATTGTTGTACTGCCATCGCGGATGTGTCTAATACGACACTTTCCGACCAACGGTTTATCATAGAAAAACTTTTTGGATGTCTTGTCTTTATCCATTTTAGTAACGTGCCTGGATCATCTTAGACAATTTCTGAAAAGCGGCAACTGAATAGATTAGCAGTTTGTCTGGTATAAAATGTCGCAATTTGTCATACGGACACGTAAAATTCTACGTAATACACGCTGGTGAAATGCTTCGAGAGAGCGTATGTTAGTTTTTTTTTTTGGTCAATGTGCCTAGGTTCCTCATCCACGGAGTATCACAAATTTATAAATTACCAGCTTGGCTGGCAAGAGAATGTGTTTATTTCAGAATACTTTTCTGTTTAGCTTATTTACAACAGCTGAATCAGTTTGTATTCCAACGTTTATCTCATGATCTAAGCTGATATTATTTAACACACTTCCGCGATATTTAAAGTTCTCCATTTGTTTTATCGCAGTGTGGTTTATTTTAAGCACAAGTTCACTTTCTTTTATGTATATCATCTTGGTCTTGTTCGTTGCCGAACATTGTAACTAGATCGTTGGACGTTATTTTTGGATATAAAATAAACTATAAAGTTCAAGACATTAACGCTTTCAATCACAATGTCCTCTATGCAGTAAATAAATATTTTTATAACAAGGAATATTTGGTCGACATTAAAAGTTTAAATTTTAAAAATATTTATATAACGCATTCAAAAATTATCTAATCAATTGAAAACCAATATTATACATTATATACTCCTCGAGTCATTTTTTGTTAATTATTTCAGGAATCAAAATGTATAATTTTACTTAAAAATTGATAATGCTTCACTGAAATGGTTAACTACAGGCAACTGTGGTACGCGCGCATATGATGTTATACGCAGTGCATTGCCGCCGTCTTCACAAAGATAATTATGAGTTAATACAATGATGAGAACTTTATACTACGAGCTGGTATCGCGAACCTCGACCACCGGCTCGACAGTCGGGTGCTCTAGTAAGCATATATGTATTTACGAGGCTGCTGGTTTATTTGCGACAAAAAGTATATATCTTCGAGAAGTAAATAATATAAAAATAAAATTAATTATGCGTTAAAGTCGTCAATATGTAACGAGTGCATTAATGAAGTCAGATATATAAGGCAAAACCGAGTCCAGTAACGGCAGATAAATTTTTCTACATCAACGGTTCTGAATTGCTCGCAAAGTATTTCAGATACGTAGTTACGAACAGGATACATAAATTAATTTAGGTCTAATATAGTAGGTAGCAAAATTTATATAAATAAAAGTCGTACTTGATCTGCATCTACAAAAATGATTTTTTTAACATGTAAAGGAAATAAGACATCCAAGAAAAGAATTTTGTAACCCCAAATGATCCTCTGTTTTTCAGTCTGTTGGTGCAACCAACGTGGCCATTTGTACTGCACTAATTCATATTGAAAGTTATATTTTTCTGCCATTTTCGGAAGAAAATCCTAGTAAAATACAACATATAACTTCGTTACACACTTATATTAACAATTCAATTATATAGGGGAAAAAAACTAACCTAGATAAAATTTGTTTAGCGTATCTAAAAAATGTAATTAATGTTCAAGAACAGACAAATAAAATTACGACGTGAAATATAACCGAATGAATCAAATTCTTCGTCAATAACTGTTACGCTCGATACTAATTTATTGTTTATTATATACGTTTTCAAACATACTTCAAAACCTATTTGTTTCGAAATAATTTTTTTAACGAATAATTTGTTACGCGTATAATACATTAGAAATTATATACTTGATTACAGTTACACGTAAAGTTGTCGTCGTATTTACTAATTCAGTGTATATGTAAAAAAATTTTCGTAGTTAATATCGTCATTAATGGTAATATAATACCTTGAACGACGGAGATAGATAATTTTTGAGGAACCAAAATTTAACCGGCGATTTTGTGTGCTTCATCACGCTCAACATCATAATTCTTAAGAATCTTTCATATAAATGTCCCGACGCCACTGAAAATATATTAATCGGTTCTTCGTCCGAAGCATCATGACCGGAACCGCTGAATGTGCTGTAATTTTATCAAATACAAGTCTTTCTTGCATAGGTAAACTAATTACACACGATGAAAATTTAAAAAATTAGTTGCATTGTCGTAGTGGCAACAGCCTTTCTTAAATATGCTCGATATTTTTATGTAATTTGTAATATTTTACTACTGTAAATTTTATTTATTAAATTTCGTTTTGCTTTTTTTTTTTTTTTTAACAAAAATAAATAAAAATAAATAGCATAGTAGTTTATGTTTAATCTGAAATAATTTATGTACAAATATTTGAAATAGTTCTAATAGTACTATATCATTAACTTGAAATGAGTAATCTGTATTGTACAGCAATATTAATTATATATATATTAATTGTGAAGCAATTCTTAGCCCGACCCCTATTAGAAATTTTGTCCCAATTTTCCGTAACGAAATCTGTAACGAAATCTGTAACGAAATCTGTAACAAAATTTTGTTACGGTAATAATAAGAGTGTTGACCTCATCTAACCAGCTTATAAATTGAGAAAATTGCACACATTTTTCAGTCATGTCGGTTTGTCCGGGTCCAGATTGTCCTTCTAAAATACTTGGTATAATAATAATAATAATCGTAATAGTAATAATGATGATGATAATAATAATAATGCGGTGTCGAATTCTGGCCGAACTCGTTGTTTAGTGTCCGTTGCAACATTGTATATGTGCTTCCTTTCTTCCTTGTTACAAAGAGTGGGGTATACACAACATACATATTCGTGACTGAGTATGTATATATATATATATATATATATATATGTATGTGTGTGTGTGCGTTCTGAATGTAAGTGTAGGTGCATTTATAAACGTAAGCCAAAAAAAAAATAACAGATTCTATCACCCGGCATTATTTCGTCTTAATCTGTTCGGTTAGTATAAATAATAACGTTGTTGCGAAATGCGTCCGACCGATTGTTATCAAAAGTTAAACGTTTATTTAAATCGTTACTTATTTTTGGGGTTTTTTAAAAGCGTTTCATTTTCGAAAGGATCATGTACAATAAAATAAAAAAATCATTCGTTTTAAATTTGTTTATTTTTTTACAACAGAATTACATTCATGAACATGTGGGTGGCTAAGAATTGCTTCACAAATTAGTCTTCTACTATACGAAGCTTGCTTCGTATAGAAAAGGTAAACCCAGGGGGGTCAAGGGGGCAGGGCCCCCCTTGCGAGGCGCGAAGCGCCGAGTTTTATATATATAGATAGATAGATTAGTAATGTGATTATAATATGTGGAAATCTGTGTATAACCTCGTAAAATACATACTAATTGGAAAAACAACTAGGAAAAAAGTAAAGACAACCACCAAGTCGATGGTTAGACCAGAGTATGTCGACGACAAAACTAATTGGATACAATAAAGGAATACAAGTGCTACTACAAAGGTCATAATGTTCAGAAAACAGATAGATTGATGGATACTAACATACGCATACACACACACATATATATATATATATATATATGTATACATACATGTACTCCTTATAAATTATTAAAACACATAACCTCGGCATAAGTAAAAGAGAATTATTAAATATGAACGGTTATTTAATTGAACTTCCATAATATGTATAAGTACGAATGGACTGCCTTTACTTTTGGTCAGGTCATTTTAATAAATACAATATGTATATATCTTGAGGCAAGAGATTATTTTTCGATCTCTGGCATATATTATAATATCTTTCAGATTTGTGCGTGTCGATTTGGCTGGCACGTTAGTGGTTATTGGTTAAAATCTTTTTCTTCCTCTGATCGGTTTTGATTGTATTCTCGTATTTTTGCACTATGCATGTTAATTTTCTTCTTTTAACATCTTCAATTAAAACTTTTTCTTTTTCCCATATTCTAACAAGTACTGTCTCATTCGGTACGTGATCGGTCCATGACATTTTTAGCAGTTTTTGATAGAACCACATTTCAAATGCGGATATTTTTCTTTCACACTCGGCGCTCATGGTCCATGTCTCACATGAATATTTCATCACCGTTCATACATAGCACTACATTATTCTTTTTCACAGATTTAGACTCATCTTTTAATGAATATATATGTTATGGCGATTTAATAGGAAATATTAAATAAAATAAATATAAATTTAAAAATTAATAATAGTTAAGTTAACATATATATATATATATATATATATATATATATATATATATATATATATATATATATAAATGGTATTTCAATTGTAAGAGATTTAGATCGTAAAGCTATAATAACTAGGATGATGATAGTAATAACCTCGGTAATAATAAGTACAATAAAGTTAAAATAGGAATAATACCAGGTTATTAGGGGAAATTCGGAGATAAACGGCGTGTAGAGCCAGCAGCGCGTGATCGCGTGATTGTATATATATCTATATATCTATATACGGTTTCTGTTAACGATAAGACTCGTGGTTAATTTTAATTTCGAAAGAGATATCGTAACGGCTGGTCGGAATATCTAGTCATTCGAACCGCTCGTACGTAACGAGAACCTTACACATAATGTCAAAAGATCGTTTTTCGTTTATATTATAATATTGGAAATAAATTCTTCGGGAATAAGACTGTAGTCGATTAAAGATAAAAAAAAAAAATTTAAATACGTATCAGATCGCAAAAAAGGAGATACTGAAAAGTACGGAGTCACGACGACGGCGTACGAATTTGATATATCTTCACTATCCGGAAGCAGCCATCGGCCAAACCTCACAAGGTCGTACGTTTTTTTTATTACTTTATTAAATTTTATTGTGTGTGCTTAATTTATATGTATAAACAATCTCCATGTATTTGTGTGAATGATTTGTGTTACGTCGTAATATTTTCTTATACAAGTATCTGTTTAGAATTGTTTTTTTTTTTTTTTTAATCTTTTAAATGTGCAATAATAATAATTAAAATAAATCGTAATTGAATTAGAACAAATTCTAGTCATTAAATCATAGTGTCACCGGCTGCTGGTCCTACACGTAGAGATTTAGGTTACGCAAAAAACTCAATCTCGTTAAGTTAATCTCCTAAAAATTTCCGGTATATATATATATATATATATATATATATATATATATATATATATATATATATATATATATATGTATGTATGTATAAAAAAAGGAGTATAAAAAAACAAATTGTTAGTAATTTAATTTGTGCATTATAATGCACTGGCGACCGCGTTAATATTGTTCTTTTTTTTTATTGATCTTATTACGTTCTTGTGGGAGCCCCATAAACACTCGGGTCTACCCAACAGGAGAAAGCGTAGTAAGTGGAACGTCCCTATACCCAATAACTTGGCGATCCACGAGGGTACAAAACGTTACAACTTGGCGTCTAGGACGGGACAAACCTTATAAATTGGGGATTCACGATGGATCAAAACGTTATTATATATATATATATATATATATATATATATATATATATATATATATATATATATGTGTGTGTGTGTGTGTGATTGAGTGTAAAATTTTAACTACTAAATGAAATGTTCTAATATATCACTTCGAATCGAATAGCCTTTAAGCCCCATGAACGTCGTGGTCATGATAAAGGTCTCCTGAATCTATTGCTAACCTGCTACATACTGACAGTGTCATTATTTTTTTGGTTGCATTAGATCTAAAATTTGACCATCTTCGATGTGATCTCTTGCCCTGTGTATTTTATCGAGAGCTCTGGTTTCCAATTTTTTCTGGATGTAGTAGCTAATATGACCAAAATGGCGTAAAGTCCTAGTTTAATTATAGATATCAGACTACATTTCTCATTTATCCTTTACAGAACTATCTTATTCGTGATTTTCTTCGGTTCGACATATTCTAAAGAGCCTCTGCCAACACCATAAATCAAAGGCTTGCATTTTTTTCTTCATTCCTATTAATAGTCCATGATTCGCAACCGTGTGTAAAAATGAAAAAATCAACTACTTCATAATTCATATCTTGGTGACCATCGATACTTGAGAATCTTTCCATATTTTAGTTAATCTATAGACTGTGGCGCGGCTCATATTTATTCTCATTTTAATATCATTTTTACAATATCCATTACCGAACATTACAGAACCCAAATATATGAAATCATTTACTATTTCTAATCCATCAACATCTAAACAAATCTTAGTTTTCTTATAAATTAATTTTTTTAATTTCTATGTTTAGTGTTTATTTATAGTATAAAGGTGCTACATTGATGTTAGACTATATTTTGAAATAGCAAACACTGTGTTATCTGCATACATTAATTTTGAAATAATTTTTCCACTGATAGGAAAATGACCCAGCGAGAACTTTCCTCATAACCCGTTCATCGTAAGCATTAAATAACAACGAAGATAAAATGCACCTTGTCTTATTCCACGTTTTATATTTAATGGTTTTCACAATATGCCGCTGTCAACATTGTCGCTTTATTATCAAAGATTTGCAATCAGGAGCAGCGCGAATGTTCAGAGGGCCATACTCCCGTTACTCAACAAAATCGTATACTTTCCCATAATCGATGGAATTTATCATAATAAAAAATAATTAATTACTTTATCTAAACGAAAAGAAAAATCATATCCAAAATTGTATTGTACATATATGTAAAATCTATTTCTAATTAAAATATAATGTATTTTTGAAAGGTAAACGACTAGTGTCAATTCTTCTACAAATAATGTAATATATGAACGTTCATGAATCTAATTCAAAGCATGATATAAAATATATAATATAAAAAATAACTTATATTTATACGAGGATCTCCTAAAACTTTCACAGTAAATCTACATAAAAAATTATGTATATATATATATAATATATATATATATATATATATGTACATATGTATGTGTGCGCGCACCAACATACCTTGTAATCGAGTTCCATATGCTATTCGACGAGGGTTCATCATCCTCCAACAATTGTTGATGAAGCTGACCAGGTTTTTTAGAAACGCGCAATTTTAAAATTTGCGACTGAAACGAACCGACTAGAACTTTTATATCGGAATCGTCGACGGCTGAATTACTTCCGTCGTGTCCGACTATTTCGTAAATATCTGCCGAACGACCTTCTCTTAAACGTAATACCCAAGAACCAGGATTAGCTTTCAATTGAAAATAACCTAAATTTGCCATCACGATAGTATCCATTATGACCGGATTTGTTTCAGTGCCCAACGTAATTTGCAACCCTCTCGGTGGATTACCGTACATCGTGTCGAAGCAATGACCTTCCAACAATAAATATTCCAATTCGAATTGACTAGACGTAAAACAGAAACAAAAAATTAAATAAGCGCATAAAAATTTATTCCGTTTTTTTCTTTCTCTCGTTCAATATTTTACACTATTTAATAATTCGCACCTATAAACTGTTCCGCCGACGTCTTTCAAACGAATATTGTCTAAATCGTAAGGTGTAAGAACAGATTCTACCAACCAATTCTCGGGGACGTGCATATATTGCGTTAGCAGAGAACTACCGGAGACACCAAAAAAATCTGCTATAGGTCCATTATCTAATGAACCATCATCGTTGAATCGGATTTCCGGCTCCAAAACAAATCGATAATAGCTACGAACAAAAAAAATACATTAAATGTTTCGAAAATATCGAATCAAGTATAGATATATAAAAAAATCCTAAAGATCAAGAAAAATATGCAATTGATGAATTTTATTTGGAATTTATAACAATTTTAGACAAAATGGTAAATATTAAATCTGTTTTATCGCCGTAAACGGTAAATCACAAAGAACTATCCGAAATAATATTCATAAGGAAAATATAGAAAAATATTTTTCATACAGGTCCACAAGAAAAATTGAATATTTTACATAAAAAGTGTTTTTATTTCTATATGATTAGGGGAATATTGACAGATATATCTTGTCGTAGCTAACGAATCTAACAAAACTACAGATTTATTATATTGTTTAGTTTAACGTGAGAAAATTATTAAAAAGTTAAACCTTACCGAATGAATTTGTTATAAGTAAATAAGCGAAAGTCATCCTTTCCCGTTTTAAAGATATAAAAAAAACCTGTAACTAACGTATCAAACGTGGTTTCGAGATCAAAATAAAAATTCTGTCGCCTCGCTCGATATATCCGACTTTTATGATGTACGCCATGTTTAGCGTTAAAGAGCAAGAAATATTTTTTATAATCGCCTATTTAGGGATTGTTTTTCTAGCTTTGCCCAGTTGTTGGGCGAAGCTTCCAGGCTAATTTTATTCGGAAAACCTATCATAAATTTTTGCAAAATACGCTCACTAATATTATAGAAATCGTTATTTAAAAATTTTTCGTGAGATTTATTCGACGTTTTAATTTTTTTCCATCGCTTTACCGAACACATTCCGTTATCTATGTTCACTATCATTTGTCACGGTCACAGGGTCTGTATATAGAATTATAATTTAGTAATGTGCTTGCTTACGCCATGTGAAAAGAAGAATAGTGACTTAGCATTATAAGCCGCTTTCTGTAATATTTGATAAAATCATTTCACGCGTGTACAGTTTCTTTTAAATATATTCAATCCGAACGATTATCGATTGCATGTTACACACTCGTATCATTTGCATCGCAAACCGTTATTAATTTATTATTCGTCAATTTAAAGAACTGATAATAAGTTGTAAAATAAAAAAAAAGGAGAATGATGCAATTAAATAACTTTCTTCATGCAATGCCTTTTAGCATCACATACTTAAAACTTTCCTCGATTTAATTGGTGTCCACACGTAAACATAGAGAAGACACGTTCATAAATGTTCATCCGATAATGCTGCGAGTACAATAATCTTCTTCTTTTTCTTCGTAGTCCTAACCAATTTCGGTTATGCCTCAACCACATATTGATACTGCCCTCTTTGGTATGTGGAGTAAACGTTCTATGTTTTCCCATGTCCATGTTTTAATATCACAAAGCCAGGTATTCTCTGTACAATTTTTCTTGTACCTTCTATTCTTCCCATTAGAGTAGTTTTGTAAGAAGGAATATTTTGTCCCGCTTGTCATGTGTCCGAAATATTTTAGTTTTTTATTTAATCAATTCGTCGATATTTCCTCATAGTAGTGAGTTTACTAGTATTCTTTCCAGGGTATTTTTAAAATCCGTCGCTAACATCAAACGCTTGCAATCGACTCATGGTGATTGTTTACTGATGTTGTTTACGTCTGACATAAAAATTTCTACGTTTTCTATTATTTTCCTTATTTTATTTGCTTAACCGGGAAATATCAAATGGAAACTGTGATTTATAGTTATTTTTTCTTTTCTGCACAGCATACATGTGTATATAAAATACGTATTTTAATAACATTATTTAATTAATAAATAAAAATAAATTACTGTTTTGTTTTTTTTTTTTACAGAAAATATCACTTTTACGCGAAAATGATTAAGTAAATCAAACGACATTATTATTCTTTTGGCTTCGACACCATATTCTAACAAGTTCTTTGAATTTAAAAAGTTTGGAATGTAGTGATTTTTAAAAAAATAAACAACAAAAAAGCAGCTAAAACCACGACAATCTTTTATTTATGAAAAATCACAAAGTTTTTCGACTGTTAAGCAATTATCAAGTGACTATAAAAATATATACATATAAAATTTGTAAAAATACAAAATGTAAAAGATATTAGTTAGAATACACAATTTACAAAAATTTGTCAAAATGACAAAAACCGTATTTCGAAATAATCATGATAGTGAATGTGGTAAACAACACAATCAATAAAACAAAATGTAACGTAATAGCGAATAAAATAAATAAAAACATTCAACTGTATAAAATTGGTGTATAAATTTTATATTGCTGATTGCGTTGTTTAACACATTCACTATAAGATTTTTTCAATAATACGGTTTTATCATTTTGACAATTCATATTTTTTATATTCGTAGTTAACAGTCGAAAAAGCTTTGTGATATTTCATAAAGAAAAATAATTATCGATTTTAACTCCTTTTTTTTCTTTGTTGTTTAAGTTCTTAGAAAGTACTAAAAATATCTATTATTATTTGGTATAAGTTGAAAAATCGTAATTATTTTTAACATCGGACGATTATTAAACTAAATATTTGGTGATCCAGAGAAGACGGACGGTTTTGTTTTTTGAATAGCGCAGTTGGTAACACTGCTACAGAGCAAACCACGTTTTCCACACATTTATTGTACATAGAAGAGATTCGTTTTTGTCAAATTTCAGTTATCACACATAGCATTCTATAACGAGGAGTGCGCGTCTTGCGCGGGGAACGTTATTTTCGGCGTGAATCGGTCACGACAGTGTAAAAAGTTTCGAAGAAAATTCAAAGTTAGGCGACTTATTTTTGTGTAGATACCTTAAAAGCCGCGTTTACGAAACAAGTCCACGAGGTCTGGGAGAACTCGAATTTCTTAAAAAATTTCAAAAATTCATAGGTCGCCTTCGAAAATTTTGTAAAGACAGAATCAATGTATTGTTGCGAATAGCAGTCATTCCACAATGATTGTAAGCTAATTATTTTTAAATAAAATTTCATTCCAAAATTTTGGTTCATTAGTTTTTGAATTATTATTCAAAAAACAACAAAATCATCCATCCTATCTGGGTCACCGTATACCCAGTTATATATTAGTTCATTACCTTTTCAACGGCATATCGCTGTTTCCATCGGCCGAATTCAAATAAATTTTAATTTCCGCGTTTAAAACTCGATAAAAAACAGACAATATAGGTCCCAATTTCTGAGCTGATCTCGACACAGGATCAACTATAACATTGATGTCGAAGACGGCATCGTTCGAATTTCTCGCGGGCAGTTTAACAACGCTACGATTTTTTAAAATATAAATTTAACATAACTAATTATCCGAAATCAGGAAATTATTTTATAATTCCTGTTAATACACCATAATAATAAAAAAAAAAAACATAATCTTTAAACGCTCGATTAATATACACGTTTATTTACCTATACTTTTCGGATACTACCGGAAACTGTATACGAGATTTTGTCTGCTTATGACTGTTGAATAACGACGATACTTTCATAAATATATCGCTTTGTGATTCATACGGGATTTCAACTAAAAATATGTAATATATATATATATATATATATATATATATATATAAATCATTTCTAGCACGTTATTTACAAGAAATATATGTATAATATTTGTAGTAACGTTATTGTCGACATTAATCGTAAATTTGACACAAATAAAATAGTTGCAATGCCGCAAAAGGAAACTACCGTACCAAGAGGGTAGATTTATGGAATACGAATTTGCAATTAATTAAGAATAAAATTAATATTTTGAACCGGTGCGGAATGTAATGATTTTTAAAGTGTAAAAAAAAACTTAAAATCATTAAATTTTTAAATTAAAAGATCTGTGTTTTAATATAAAAATTTAGTGATTTCAACTACTTCTTTATTGTTTAAAATTAATATTGTTGGGGAAAAAAAGGAAAACTAGCGTAAAAAGTTATCGGCTAATTGTTTTTACGGTTTTAATTTTTAAATACTTTTAAATATCGAATACAAATGACCGATTATTAAATCCACATTAGTATGGCATAGGCGTTGTTAAAAATATATTTAAAAAAATAATAAAATAAACTTCTCTTCAATGTACGCATATCTTATGGACATGCTAAATTTGGTGACAACCTTTAGCGGTAGTTTCTTTTCAGTGATTCAGGTTTCACAATAATTATGTTAACTCTAGTACCCTTAACATAAAATATTTAATTATCTTATTTTTACGAATCTCCACATGAAATATAGAAAAAGATCATTCTCTAATTATTATAAAAATAATTCTTGCAATGTTCCACAGTATGTGCAATGTATAGAAAATTTAGTATTAGTCATTATTTTTGTTTTTTTTATGAATTTTCAAATAATGTATGAAATTGCACCTTTAGTGTGTTCTGTTTTTCCGGTTTTTTCCTAAGCACGTATGTTTTTAATAGAGACAGAAATGAAATCTTTTTGTCTGATCTTACAAATATAATTAATTTACCAATCTTTCAAATAGTTAATTCAACCTCGTGAAATTATAGCTTCGATATGTTCTGCTCTTTCCTTTTTTCCTACGCATTTGTGATTTTAATACATACAGATAATACATTAAATTAAGAAACATTTTATTTTTATATCTAATTTTTATTTAATTAAGCTATATATATTTTTTTAAACTTATTCGTTATTTTATTTTATTTAGTTTATTAAGAAGAATAACGTGCATTTTTTGTCTTTTGTTTTTAACTTTTTTCATTTTTCACTTTTGCTTTATTAGTTATTACACTGAATTTATGACACACACACTTGGTGGTTGAGTATGTATTCCATTCTTTTTTTCCGTCGCTTTATCAGTAAGCGCACTCCGCGTGAAACCCACTCACATAATTGTTTTATCTTAGTTATTTTGCTTGACACCGAATTCACACACATTTATCTTTTAAGACGTCTAGTTCGTGCATAATTGTTCGATACATTTACTTCATCCACGTCATTGAAATTACATTCCATATTATTAAAAAAAAAATATATATATAGAAGATATTATTATACCTAAGTTCGATTTAATCGATCGATACAAATTATCAGCGTACGAATTAATAGTATATTTTTCAAGCAAGAGAAAATCAGCCGTCAAGAAATCTTCGTTCGGACTGAATGGGCCTAGAATTCGACCGTTAGAAATTACAGCACAATCGCCAGGATTCAACGACAGCACTCGTTTAATGTAGGTTTTCTGTTTTGCGATTATATTTTCCACTTCTGATAATACATCAGCCTATTTTACAATAAAATAAAAAAAATAAAATTAAACGATAAATATAATATTACAACATTTTTCCGTATAAAAACAAACATGGAAATATTCGAAAATTTCGTGAGATAATAGATACGTCATAAAGTATTCGAAAAAATATATAATGAATGATTTTTTTTCGTTTTCTGTATTTTTTTTTCTTTTACGCATGGGAAAATAAATTTCAATCAAACGGCAGAACTGAATCTACAAATTTTCTAATAACGTCATTGTGTAAAAGTATTTATTATTTTTCTCTTCAAATCTGGCCATCTACAGACCACCACGTGAAAATAACGAATTTTTTCATTTTCTTTTAGTAAATTTTTTCTTCATACATACTCTTCCTTGTCCTTCCAACCGGTTCTATTACTTTTGATTCATTTAAATCCGTCGAATTTTTAAATTTTATTACTAAATTCCATTTCTTTATCAATCGTTGCATTATCTATTTGCATTTCATCGAGACTCTTTTTCGTGTTCAAAAATCACCTGGACTTGGTTTTTAAATTATCCAAATGCTGAAAGATTCCGTTTGCTAATTACTCATTCTCTTAATATGCGCGTAAAATTACTATCTTCTTTTCCGCATAACGTTAAAGTGTTTAAAATAATTAAAATAAAGTTTGATAAAATGTTCATTTGCTGCTTCAAATTTGATACTAATATTTACATTGAAATTATTTCTTTCTTTCAAACAGATAAAATATTTTATCAATCTGATCCAATAATTTCATATACCCGATGTATTTTTTTATATATTATATATATTGTGTAAACTATAAAAATGCACACAATTAGCCTTGTCTGCTTAGCGAACGTTAGCGAATAATGTATTCTCAGTAATTCTATATTCCGTGTTATATCCACTAGTGATGGTTAATATTTAACGTCACAGTGAAAAGTAATAGGTGACAATCATGTCACGGTGAGTAGAGTAACGTGTTACTTCGAAAACCCTATTAAATTCGTCACTGTTTAGTTTTTGTATCATGAACGAATAAGGAACTGAATCAACTGATATAATAACGGTTTTTGTACTGTGTCGTGACTTGTAACATTGTCAATTGGAACAGCCAAGATTATTATGCGCTTACGCATTGTAGTAACTGTGACTATTCAGTTTAGTTTAGTTGTTGTTTAGAAATGTTTAACGGTTTACCTTCTTTTGTAATGCATTATTATTTTAATTGCAATTGTATCTGACTTTATATATAAAAAGTGTTATTTTGTAATGCATCATTATTATAATTGAAATTATATTTTACTTTATATATAAAAAGTGATGATTTTGCAGTGCATTATTATTTTAATTAAAATTATATTTTACTTTATATATATTAACAAACAAATTATTATGAGTAAACGAGTGAAATCTAGTTATTTGTGGTCATATTTTAGCATAAGTGATGCAACTAAACAGCGCGCGCGTTGTGATATTGGTGGACATATATTGTCTTATAAAACAACAACATCAAATTAAAAAAAACACTTAGACAAGAAACATCCAAATGTTACAATTTCAACAAAAAATAATCATTCGCCTGAAATAATGAATTCAGCTACAACATTAACCTCGATGACATCGGAGTCTATCTTATCAAAAACTACAAGTGAACAACCAGAAAGAAATAACACAAATATCCACGGAACGAATAACCAGTAGTTTAACATGTTAGCAACATCAGTTCCGTGTAAGAGGATTTTTTTAAAAGCTGGTAATTTAATGAATGAACGAACAAGAAAATTAGATAGCACAACTGTACAAATGGTTTTATTTCTGCATGTTAATTCTAATCTTATCAGTAATTAAGCATGTGTTCATTATAATTTTTATTTCTTAAGTGAATGTGATAATAAATTTTTGTGTGTAGTGTATATGTTTATTTTACTTGGTTAATTGTGACAATTTATTTTTATACTTATGCATGTAATTTTAACTTTAATCAATAATTATTTTTCAATTTTAATACATAATAATAAAACAATATAATGAAATCATAGTACATAGTTTAGATATACTTTGAATAATTTTTTAGTAATATCAGTTGAGGTTGCGCTTCGATGCATTATAAAAATAAGAGGTAACAGTGAAAGTAACTTTATCATATTGTAATATAAGCTACTTGGATAACCATGACAGTTGTCGCAGTAATGTGATAACAGTAGTATAAAATGTAACCGGTGACAAAAATAATAGATTCCTGTCACCTATTATCAAGTTGTCACTGGAACGTCGTAACCTATTACTCCAAAAGTAACGGTTTAGCATACCACTAATATCCACCAGTTCAATCATATTGATTTTTCCCGTCCGGTTATTTATATTTTCCAGTCACGAGGTTTTTTGGTCTACCGCGTTTAAGTTTTCATTAGGAAGCAATCTCAGACAGTTACTAATAAACGTAATAAAAATAGAAGAAATGACTGAGAATTCACTTAGAATTATCACGTGGAATGCAAATGGTTTAAGAAATCGTCTTCTTGAATTAGAAACATTTCTTCATTTTCATAAGATCGACATTGCTCTAGTGTCGGAAACACACTTCACAACGAGGAATTGTCCAAAGATTAAAAATTACATTATCTATCACACACCCCATCCTGACGGCGGTGCTCACGGAGGATCAGCTGTAATTATTAAACAACAAATACAGCACTTTCCCGAAAAAGAGTTTTGTGAAGAATATGCGCAGGCAACATCCGTTGCTGTTCAATGGAATAGTACAATAGTCAACATTGCTGCTGTATATTTTCCACCTAAACACAAAATAAAAAGAGATAGTTACGAATACTTCCTTAATCATTTTGGTCCGCGATACGTGATAGGTGGCGACTATAATGCTAAGAATGAAGCCTGGGGTTCAAGGTCAGTTCATATTAGAAATGAGAATATGGCACATGTCAAAGATAAAGAACTCCTACAAGCAGTTCACAGTACTCATAGTACTTGTATTTCTGGAGGTAAGCCTACTTATTGGCCAAGCGATAAACGAAAACGACCTGATTTAATTGATTTTTTCATTGTCAGAGGTATAGCTACTAATTATGTGCTGTCAGAAAACATCGAAGATCTCACATCAGATCACTCTCCAGTATTGCTCACTATTAGTTCTACAGTTATACAGAGAACAAAAGAAAGGTGTATGCTCACGAATAGATTCACAGACTGGGAAAACTTCCGTTTGGAACTTGACCAGCGAGTGAACGTGAAAGTACGTCTGAAAACACCCGACGAAATATAAAAACAATGCAATAATATGATCGAAGCGATTCGCGAATCTGCCAAAATTGCAACGCCCGAGATTAAAAATAGCAACAATCAGGAGACAACATATCCCCTCGAAGTACGTAAATTAATTATTGAACGAAGACGTGCTAGACGCATTTGGCATCAGTCACACCATCCGCCGGATAAAAATACTTTCAATAGGATAAGCAATAAACTTAATAAGTTAATAAAGGAGATTAAAAGGAAAACATTTAAATCTTATCTAGAGGAGCTTAGTCCATTCGCGGATAGGGACTATTCGCTGTGGAAAGCCACACGAAGAATGAAGCGGCCATGCGTCAGAGTTCCCCCTCTCTTAGATCAAAGAGGGAGCTGGGTCAGGCGCAATTGTGACAAAGCAGAGTTGTTTGCTCAACATTTGTCAAATACGTTTCAACCGCATGACATTACATCGGATATGAGTCCTACAGTGTCGTATAAAAATAATGTGGACTTTGTTTATATTACCCCTTTGGAAATTGCAAAAGAAATTCTGAAGATTAACGCAAAAAAAGCTGCAGGTATCGACGAAATTTCTCCGGCATTGTTAAAAGAATTATCACGTAAAGCAGTGGTACTGTTGACGTACATATTCAACGCGTGTTTACGTCTTGAATATTTTCCGAACTGTTTCAAAATAGCTAACATTATTATGTTGCATAAAAAAGAAAAACCAGCGGAAGAAGTTACTTCATACCGCCCAATTTCACTTCTCCCGGTGTTATCGAAACTGTTCGAAAAATTATTATTAAAGAGACTAAACTTTTGTTGATCTCCCTGATCATCAATTTGGCTTTAGAAACCAACATTCGACTATAGACCAAGTTCACAGGGTTACATCTATAATCGAAAAAGCGTTCGAAGAAAGAAAGTATTGTTCCACAGTCTTTCTAGATATATCGCAAGCGTTCGATCGTGTTTGGCACGAAGGGCTAATATTCAAAATGAGTAACATTCTTCCAGGGAACTTTTGTAGACTTCTGAAATCGTATTTGGCTAATCGCCAGTTTCGGGTGGTACACGAAGATGCTGAGTCAAAATTCTACCGTATACAAGCTGGAGTTCCACAAGGCAGCGTTCTTGGACCTATCTTGTACCTCTTGTATACGCTAGATTTGCCTACAGATGACGAAACAACAACTGCGACTTTTGCTGATGACACCGCCATACTTTCGGTTAGCGACAGTCAAGCTGAAGCCGCAGCAAAACTTCAACGCGCGCTCAACCGAGTTAGAAACTGAACAGTTACATGGAAGATCAAGCTGAATGAAGCTAAATCTGTCCATGTCGTTTACTCTTATCGCAAAGTCGATGCGCAGCATAAGGTTTATCTGGGTGATCGAGTTGTCCCACAAGCAGAGTCAGCTCGATACCTTGGTATACACTTGGATAAGCGCCTTACGTGGGAAATCCACATTCGATCCAAAATCAAACAGATTAAGGCTAGAACGCGTCAACTGTACTGGCTTATCGGTCGGAATTCTACGTTGGACGTATCGTGTAAGCGTTTACTGTACCAACAAATAATAAAACCGATTTGGATGTATGGCATTCAGCTATGAGGATGTGCTAAGGCTGCAAATCGTGACAAGATTCAGACGAGACAAAATGTCATCCTGCGTATGATAGTCGACGCATATCGATTTTCGCGTAACGATGATATACACCGCGATCTTCAGATCATGTTCGTTAACGATGTAATCAAGGAGTGCGCTAAGCAGCACGAGAAACGGCTTTCCCATCATGTCAACGTGGAAGCAGTGAAACTTCTCGACACACGATTAGACATTAGACGCCTTAAGCGTAATAAACCGCAAGACCTAGTCTTGTAGGCGATAAACTTTTTTATGGAAGCTTTAGCCAGTGGGCTAACGGCTTCACACTCGTTTGTATCACGTAATAAGATATGTTCTGTGTTATGTGATAAGCTTTATAATATAGTTACTTATTTAACGTTAAGTTAAGATTGTAACAGGTAAATTTTAAAAAAAAAAAAATATTATTATTATTATTATTATTAATTACAATATTTCATATTTATCTTCACTCATTATGTGTCGCGTATTGTAATTCCTGCTTCAATTTTTTGATTGAATCTAGTTGATTTTCTCTACAATTGAAATGAGTCAATTTTCTTTGAGAAAATGGTCGTGAGCATCCATGTTTTCGGCATCATATTATATATATATATATATATATATATATATATATATATATATATATATATGCATGCACGAGACTTAGACAGGACAGTCACACTAGGAAGAATGAACGGACATAGAAGAAAAGGTCGGCCAATGACCCGATGGACGAAACAAATATGCCGACGTGTCAAACTGTCAATATCAGATTTGGAACACTCGGCAGATGATCGACAACTGTGGAGGAATTTGATTGCTACATAATGGTTACGACTGCGTACATATTATGTAAAGTTTTCAGGAAAATATTTTTCCGTCTTTTCAAACACCTAGTAAAACATTTTTTAAAAAATAAATTCATATTTTCAGATAAATCTCTACAAGGAAAAGAAGAGGAACAAGGAACTTTATTTAAAAATAGCATGATACGATAATACACTGCAATTGAATGTCAAGTATCTGATACCTTAATAAGTTATTGCAAACTAGCGATGTATAAGAAAAAAAAATAAAAAATAAACTTTTATAGTAACACGAGAAAAGGCAAATGGAAAATCCCGAAGAGTAATAAAGAAAATGTGGTAATACGACAGGAAATACATACGCAACAAATCGAATAAAAATGATTGAAATAAACGCTAATTATTACGAAATTAATCCGCGTTTTAGATATTTGTATATATATATTAACAATTTTTGTTATTTATATTACGAATAAATTTAAATCGTTTGGAATTAAATCTAAAAAAAAAAATTTAAATTATTACCGTTAAATTGTAATCTTCGAATGATTTCTCTTCGTGAAGAATCTTAGTTTCATCTTTTAAAATTGATGAAATATCTAAATCTTTAAATAATGCTGCGATTAATAAATTATTCATATTGCTTCGTTTTTCGTTGACATCTTTGCTATTTATTAATATGGTAAATCTATTATCGTTCCCGGTTTCCTATAAAAATGTATGCTATAAATATAACGAAATGTTTAAAAAAAAAGAAAAAAACACACACGCTTAAGTGGTTTTTATTAAAATCTATTCAGTAGACGAACATTTGATAATGTTCTAAAGTAATTATTTTATTACATATATTTCAGAATTTCTCCGAATGGTACACAATTCTATATTCTTTTCTGCATTCTATTTAAAACTAAATAAGTAAAATTCGTTTTGCCTTGAAAATGATGAAAATTTTTACGAAAAATACTGTAATTTTTGTTCTGATTTGTGAAATACCTTAAATATCACGTAATGGAAATTTTTTTATAAAGTTTCATTTTTTTTTCTTTCAAATTTTATACATATCTTTGATTTGTAACTTACCAATTAGTTCCAGCATTAAATTTACGATAAAACAAAAAGTTCAGGTTTTATATTTACACTGTACAACAAAAATATGTGTAGGTAAGTAGTCGCCTACCTCCGATACGGAGACATTTAATAATTATGATATATATATATATATATATATATATATATATATATATATATATATATATATATATATATATATCAAGTGAACGAATTTACACTCATCTATTTAAAAGATATTTAGCAAAACATGATTTTCGACTTTACTAGTACGTTCACCTCTGTTAAATTATACTACAAATAGTGATTTTTTAATGTATCGATGATTAAACGTTATGCACCAATTTCCTACAATAAACTAAAACAACTTAAAGGAACCCATGTTAACTAGTCAATTCTCCTTCAAGCATACGTTATCTTAAAAAGCGAATAAAATATTTCATCGCAATTTGTTCCGATAAGATAAATTATGAATATGGAAAGAGCGCAATTTTATTTATATACATGTAATGTTAAATTAGTTTCTAGATTTTTAAGATAGAAAACTGCAACTTACCCCAATGATCTACCGATCGAAAGCGATAAAATATCCGTAATTATGAACAGAACGACGTAGTTATAATATTGATACTGACTTTAACTAATTACTCAGAAATGTATTTTTGCAAAATTATTCCGATCATTCTAACGCTTTCATATCATCATTTTAGGCCGCTTTCGCGTAGTTTACCAAAGTATGACTTCAATTACAACACGTATAGGATAATTCTTGATGCAATCACATCTTGTCCTCGCTCAGTGATTGGTCGCTATGCGTTGGACAAAAATATATACAGTCGAATCCGCTTATAAGAGACAAATAGGGAAACAAAAACCTTTTTTTTTTATTCGATTTTTGTTTAGAACGTGAATATTCTCTCATTGTACTTTGTCTTTCCTCGTTTACTGCTATCGCCGCTCTCTTCGATACGCCATTATGATCTTAGCTCAGTTCCGTGAGAATTATTGAAGTACGTTGTGCAGTGTTTGTTCCCTTACGAAAACTTTCTCTTCTTCTTTTTATATTTTAAATTTACGTATGCCTTGTATTTTTCCCATAAGTTCCGTGTAATCGATATTACACATTAATAACGTTATCGGTATAAATTTGGTTTTAAAAATATTTTATACACATCTAATAATCATGTAACTTCATTTTCCACGTGTACATTGTTATATGTATATGTTCTTGTGATGTGTAAACATTATAAACGTTCTACTTACAAAATTGTTATAATATTTCAATAAAAATTCTAATAAAGCGTTTTAAAATCGTATCAATATAATAAATTATATTCACTTTCGTATGTAAACAACAATAACACTTTAAATAATTAGCTTACTTTTTTTTTAAGTATTCGCTTCACTCGGATAATCTTTCAATTTCCGATCAAGTTATTTTTAATTACAAAATCCAAGCTGTGTATTCTTGATTTTGGACTGTCACTATCGGTTCCAACAAAGATGTAATCATTTTTTGGCACCTACCATTTATCGACTAATTTAGTTTCACTTAGAGCGGCGACGTTAACATTTCTCCTTAGTTCCAGTGCAAATAATACTATTCTTCGCTCCTAAATTTTCGTCGTCTAATAAAGTACGTACGTTCCATGTTCCAATCCAAAGATTTATTTTTTATCTTTGGTGTTTCGATCGCCCGAAGTGAGTTGGGCAAGTCTGAATTAAAGCGAACTACTTTTAGACCACCTTTTATAGGTTCCTTTCTTGACATAGGGCAAGCACAGCGATCTCTCGATAGAGCTGTTTGGTCGCAATAACTTAGTGCCGGATTCGTCTGCCGTCTTATATCCAGAACAGAAAAGACAAACCGACATCTACATATGCAAATCTAAAGACTTCAGTTACTCCACAGATGTACTCACCGCCATGCTTCATCGCTGCAGGAGCTTAATACAAGGAAAAAGAACTCCATAGGAATTAAAAAGAAAGAAAATATATAAATAGGAAAGCAATACAGGGATATTGTGATATGCAGACAATTACGCGTGAATTTATAGAAGCATAATCACAAAATTACGTAAATCGAAGATTAGTCGAATTACCGAATATTCGATAGCATGCTCTAATAACTTTCTAGCGGTAACCGTTTCAAAGTCGCCGATGACCCAATTCGTAACCAAATGTACGCGACCAAATTTGGCGTGGCTGACGTATCGCATTTTCGGTAATACAATTCCTTCAGTTGAATCGGATAGATCTATATGTTTCACATTATCTTTATTTAGCACTCTATTATTCAACCTAAAGGTAATAATCAAATAAGGATTACAGCATTACCGTTATCATGTAAGCGAGTTATTTATAGACGAAAAACATTATTTCTTATCCGCGTTTAAAGAGAAAACCGGAATAGTGATTAATTATTTTAGTTCGCCTTTTAATAAGTAAATTAAAATAGTATAACGAGTATGTATGGATACTAAACTGTAAAAAACTAATTTGAAAAATGCGAAAATACGTGTTATCAAAATATCTAATTTATTTACAAAAGTATAATGGAGACCAATTTTGCAAAGAAAATTTTTTATAGCAAAGTTACCTAACTAAGTGAAAACCTTACGCAGATGTGGAACGCGATGTTACGCAACATATATTGAGATACAATAGCATATTTAGGTTTTAACTTTAACCATAAGGTCTAAGTATCCGGAAAATTAAAATGGCTTGTTTTTTCTTAAGGCGCGAAATGACAACGTGAAATCAACATTTCCTTTCAATTTCTTAAATTCTTTCTAGCACTTATATATATATACACCAGTTTTTAGTAGCTTGGTTAGCGAATAAAAAACAAACACAAATTAAACAAATATGGGGCTTGTCCGATATTTCAGGATTGCGAAATACTAAAATTCGAATACAAATTTAATTAATATTCGATTATATATATATATATATATATATATATATATATATATATATATATATATATATATATCACAATTTAAATACTTTAATTGATCAAAATACATAATGCAAACGATGTAAGCTATTAATAAAAAATAAAATAAAATCGCGTTAAATATGTAAATGAATTACCGAGGCATAACGTTTGGTCGACTCATAATGAAATCCACAACATTATCTGAATCCACTAATTCTCCTTTGTAAACAGCTTTTTGATAAATCGGAGTTTGTATCATGATTTCTGTAAGCATAGCATCTTCAAACTCATCCCTCGTTAATGATTTTTCTTGCAGCGGTACACCATTTACTAATGCCTAAAATATATACCATAACAATAAAGTATTATATATTCTAATAAAAACCAGCAACATTCTATACTAAGTAAAATTACTTTTAAAAAATATGTTTAAACTAGTATTTAAATTTAACATTTTCATTTCCTACATTATCCGAAACGGTCAATGTATGCGCAAATTAAATCGCAAAATGTACTTTGACGCAATTAACAAAAGTTAACGTGCATATAGTACTTACATAAAATGTAAAAGAAATTTAAACGTTAGTACGTTTTGAGTATTACTTTGAAATGGTTTCAACATTTTACAAAAATTTTACAGCTACTTAAGAATTATGAATGTTTCACACTATCAAATTACCATAACAATATTTACCGAAATATACGAGTTCTATAATGTAAACCTCGTTTAAAGTTAAGTTTAGTATGAATTGTATTTAATTTCTACTAATATTTCATGTACGGACTTCGTTAAATTGACACGAGAATATTAAGTACTCGCATAAAACTTCGACAGTTTCCAGTTCATTTACAGGACAACCTTTATTTAATTGTATAAAAATAAGTGAACATTTTTAAAAAGTTAACATTATAGTCAAGTTATAAATTTTTGCGTTCAAATTACACACACACACACATATATATATATATATATATATATATGTGTATATATATATATATATCATCGCAAAACCTAACCGTGAACTTATATTTATCGTAACGTACAGTGAGACATTGTTTCAAATTTTCATGGTTATTTTTGTAAATTCAAAAACAGAATAAAAATTATATAAAGTTAATTTAGTCAAATAATAAATTTAAAACTTATTAAAAGTTGATTATTCATTTCACGATGAGTTGAATAAACGAATTAGAATAAATACATAATACATACAAAGGCTAGTTATTTACATCTAGAATAGTTAACAAAAAATATCAACCTACCTTAGCTGAAACGAGATTTTAACAAGGAAATAAATTCTTGCAATTTTACTTGATATTTGAATCGACAAAAACAAATGCGTTTATCGAAATATAAGTTCGATACGAACACAAAAACAGCAAAACAAACATATACATGTTATTCAACATAAACAGATCTCGACCATTTTAGATATGCAGACGATTAGTAAGTACTTCTTAGTGAAGATAGGAGAACTTAATATAAAAAGCAAGTAACATTGTTCAATTACTTGGGACAGATTATAAAAGGTGGTAATAGAGAATGGAAGAGAAGAAGAATCCAAATGACCGCCCTAGCATGTGGAAAACTAAAAACATATATTACAAAATAAAAAGATTCCAGCCAGATTCAAAAGAATTAACCAATGCGTGCTTCCGGTAATGATCGGTGACAGTAAAACTTGGAATATAACACCAGAACAGGAGGAAAGGCAAAAAGTAACCTAAAAGAGAATCGAAAAGAAAATGATTGGAGTAACACTGAAAGACGAGAAAAATAATAAAAGAATTAAAGAAACAACAAGAATAAAGGATAAATACTTAACATAAAAGAATCAAAATGGGGATAGGCTGGGCATCAGGCAAGACATCTGGAACTCCTTGTAAATAAAGTGACAATGTGGACAAGAGGCAGAACCTGTAGAATAGGCGCAGTGACACGTTGGGTTGATGATGTAAATAGTTGGAGAAGATTAGGTAAGCAAAGCGGCCGGACAGGGAAAATGGAAGTAAGTTCGAGAGAACAACATATTAAAAATAGCCGAAAAGAAACAAAACAAAAGGTAATATAATAAACGACTGACTAATAGTCGTCTAGATCAATTTCTCATAACAGACATTTGGATTCGTTACTTCGGCGGCAATTATCAGACATCATTTTTCGATGCGAGAGCAATATTTGTATTCGATTTATTTCAATTAAAATGTAATTTTCGCAAACAATATATTTAAACGTACAGATTAAAGAAATAATTAAAAATTTCTCAAAAATAATCATTATCTAATAAAGGACATTTCCTTATTTTAGTGGTAATCAACGAACATATATATATATATTTCAAATGTGAAAGTAATATTTTTTTTTCTGATTAAAATTAAATTTTTACAAATAATACGATTTTTTTTAAAGGAAAAGAACGACAGGACATAATTAAAATATGATTAATCGAGCTTTCATATTTTTTTCACTAGGCAAGGATAATCAACAATTCGTAAATTTTCATTCTTTAATATAAACATAAATTATACCTGAGGCAACTTGTTAAATCCGGATCGGGATAAAAATTCGGACGCCAACTGTCGCCCGGTATTATAATCTGAATCATCACCTAACACATCGTCCAGATCGATACCGTAATAGTTTGCTTTAAGTCGTTTCTTTACATCGTCCACCTGAACATCTCTGTCAGTCTTAATGGCGGCGTATATGTCCGTAATGAAACTTAACGCTTGAGTTCGATCGTAATTCTCTGATATATAATTGAACGCGTTAAATAATGCAACACCTGCACTTTCTAAACCAGAAACCGACATTGGCGGTACAGAGAAAATTAATCCTACCCGTAACGAAGCGCTATACATAATAAAAGATTCCGCAAGTTTTATTAAAGGCCAGCATTTTTTGTCAGACGGGTCGCAAATAATTACCTGTAAGATAACGAATAAGTTTCCTTAAAAAAAAAAAATAATAAATCAAATAAAAAAAACAATATTTAAGATAAATAAAATATTACGAAGTTACGAAAATTATACGAATGAAATTTAATAATTGTAAAAAGTTTTACATCAATTAAAAAAATAAACATTTTAGAGATTTTTATATATTTATCAGATTTTTAAAAATTGTTTTTTTTTTTTTTTTAATATATAATATACATCATTGCCTCACGCCTTTCCATAGCTTAAACTTAGATGATTTTACACTATTTACCTATACAGCAGCCGAGCTGTTATCATACAGTTGTTAATGTTGTTTGTATAAATTTCTTCGTTTCTTACCAAATTTAATTTGCATTCATATTATCAGTATCAGGTAAATTTGTGCGTTTTATGTTTTCCTGTAACACTTTGTCCTTGGGAATTAATAGCTTAGTATGCAGTTTTCCTACTGTTCTGCTATGAAGTTTCAGTTTTATGGATGTTTTGATTACAAGCACGTTACTTACTGACGTTCTCCATCTAGTTCGGATTAACACATAGTAGATATATTGTATGCTCTACCTGGAGCAGCCCGAGTAGATAATTGTCTTCTATGGTGTTTGAACATGGTATTCATTATTGCCAAATCGTTATCGATAGTGAACTGTAAATAGTTCTCCTCTTACATTTCTATCACCTAGTCCAAAATTTACCTACATTTCTCCTAACGTTATTGTCAACATCCGTAGATTTTATTTTTGCATTAAAATCTCACATTATGATCACTATTTGTCCTAACAATATTTTGAGTTTTCTATATATCTTAATCATTTCATCATCCACGTCACATGTCGGCACATATATATTAATGTATAACGTGTAAGTTAATTAGTTTACAGTTAAGCGTCAATTTAATTATTCGGCCACTTATGGTTTCATATTCATTCACATACTTAGTCATGTCCTTATTCGTGGCAAATGCAACACTCTAGTATGAGCAATTAACCAATCCAGAATTATACATATTCATCTCGGTATTGAAATGTCACGAATCTTTACAATATGTTCCGGACAAACCACATATGTGAATGCTGTCTCTGCCAAGTTCAAGTTTTCCCGATTGATTCAGAACTCAGACATTCATGTACCTATCGTTATCTGTTGTCCTATCTGATATTTGCATCGTATAGCACTTTTCGCGTGAGACGCTTGTTGAGTCACGTCACCATACAGTAGCCCCACACTGATTGTCCTAGACCACACACAACACAATCGGATCGCATGGTATAACATCATCCTGATTGACATTTCATTAACACTCTCGTGGAAAAATAATCAGGTAGTTTTCCATTGCCTGTCTGACCGCAGTAACACATCCGGTGTAGTTAATATATAATTCCGCCTGTGGCTCTCTCAGTCATGCCTTAAATGAAGTCATTCTTCACTATCCTTGAAGGAGTAACAGAGCCTCTGTTGACCAGCACCATAGGTGCGTTCTGGGTGACCCTACCAGGAGTATAACTCCTGACGATATTGCATTGTTTAGTAGGCTCATTGAATACTACTGAATCCTTTTACCACAAGGTGGACCAGTCGTTGTGAAAATGGCGTACACGTGTACAGGTAGAAAACTCATGTACCCATGTTTTCATAGATTTAGAAATATAGGATACAGAATAGCAAAAGAGACAATTCAGGCGACGGTGTGATTTTTTCCGCGCAAGAAATTAACGACAGGATCAACTTACTGCTGCCGTCGTATTTGGGATGTGGGCTTTCATATAGGAGATATGGACTGAAACAGACAATGAAACTAGTTGGTTCGTGTATAATTGTGAGAATGTATATATACATACGGGTGTGTGTGTGTGTATACATATTATGGTGGGTTTAGACAGATAAAACAGAGTATTAAAATGTGGACCTGACACAATATAAAATAAAAATAAAATACGCACTATGAAAAACGACACTATCTCTAATTGGTTGGATATATAGAAAAAGCCGGTGGTAATCAATAACAAGGAAAAAAAAATATTAGTCGTAAGACAGATGAAGATAGAAAAGTTTGAATAAATTCAGGTTCAGGAAAACTTTGTGCGCATATTCAGAGGAACCCCGACCTGCAGTAATTTTAAAAATACGCGCGAATGCTATCGTGAAAAATTGTTTCTTTTAGTTTCTTATAATGTTCTTCCGGAATAGACCGCTACATCGCTCTGACTTTTCACTAAAAGGTAAAAAAAGAGCCACAGAGGGATACATGAAGAATGGTGAACAATAGCTCGCTGTCTTTCTCGTCGTGCGTTGGTGAGTTAATCTGGATAGAGAAAATACATGCGACTTTGGGTTAGATTAGGTTACCACAATACAAACATACATACATATATATATATAAAATATACTGTTATACGACATACTAGCAGCACGTACAAAATTGGTAGTCCAAATATCATTAAAATTAAAACTGTATTTATATTACATAAAACAAAAAGTAACAGAAATATAAAAACAACTAAATTATTTTTAGTTCATATTTTCAAACTTTATACGCGTCTATTATTCGATCCAGATTAACCTATCGCTTCTTGTTGTCTGTCAGTTTCAAACCGGTGCATTTAAAAAATCAAAATTAGTACTCATCACTTCGCATACAAAACTTATTAAAATTCATTTAGAATTTCGAATTTTATATTTGCCGAGATGCGGTTTATTCTGTGCTTTGTTGACTTCAGTAAAGCATTCGACAATGTTATACGAAGCACGCTGTGGTCAGTACTCCTACAAATGTGGCGCACCCAAACACATTTTTAACACGATACGGAATCTATATGAAGAGAATAATAACATCGCGAAAATAGACCAAAATATACAAAGGTTACGAAACAGTAGATAAATTTACATATCTAGGATCTTTGATAGAAAATAATGGTAGTACAGATACAGAAGTAAAATACGGAAACAAATTGCCAGAGGGGTGCTATGTCCAAATTGAGTAAGATATGAAAAGATGGATCTATAACGAAAAATAAAAAAATTGAACTTGTTAATACGTTAATTTTTTCAATTCTATTATACAAAGCGGAGACCTGGACATTGAAAGACAATTGTGGCCCGTATGGACAATTTTCAGATGTGGTGTTGACGAAGGGTTATTAAGATACCGTGGACGACGAAAATAACAAAGTTGTCGTGATAAAAGAAATTGGTATCAAGCAACAGTTATCACAGACTATTTCGCTCGGAAAGATAAAATATTTCGACCATCTTATGCGAAAGGAGAAAATAGTATGCAACGTTGGTTAATACAAACCAATGTTGAAGGCAGAAGATCATCAACACACTTGGCATGCGCGGTACAAAAAGCAACAGGTATGAGCCTGAAGATGTGCTGTTATCAAGCAGAAAATCGGGAACAATGACGAAGAATAGTTATATCGACATCGTCATGGTTACGACACCCCTTTGGAGTACTTAACCAAAGAAGAGAATCTTATATCAATAAAACAAAATTTGCTGAAAAAATAAAGAAGAAAGAAATATATTTACAAAACATATAAACAAAAATCATGAATACATGAATAATTGAATAATGAAAAATGTTAAGTACCTTATGTATATGTATATACCTTAACAGTTAACTTACTAATGTATAACGACATCTAATGTATATGTAATAAAATTAATATTATAAGAAAATATGAGATTTTAAATCTCACTGTTTGCTACTCTAGGTACGAACACAATGGAATTAAGCAAGCACATATTATTATTATAATTAGCGTATTTTCCAATTATTTGTATTTTTATAAGATGTTTATACATATACCTACTATTTCTGCCATATTACCATATTTTCTATATATTCCTTAGACGATTTAACCTAATATTTAAAATTTTGTAATTGTTCCAATACAGTACTAGTTCAACTTAACTGTAAGATATCGAGCACTTAATATCAAAAATTTATTATATATTAAAGTTTCTTTTTCTTCTTGTCACACACACACACATATATATATATATATATATATATATATATATATATATATATATATATCACTGCAGTTTAAAATGTTGTACAAACTTACTAGATTAAAAAAATTTCGACCTATACTTCGCATCATGCCCGGAAATGTCGGCTTTAATAGTTCGGTTACATGAGTTGGCCATCGTCTGTACTTGGAATCATGTTCTAAATCGTTCAACCATAAAACAGCAGAATCTCTTATATCTATTGCGAATTGTTGACTAGATGAATCCGTAGAGTCGAGCGATAACACCGATCTAATAACAGTTCGATCTGTTAAACCTACGTAAAATTAACCAGAATCTATATAAGTTATACAACGAACAGCTTCTTTTATTACCTACAACAATATATTGTAACAAAAAAAAAAAACTATGTAACACGACTAATTTTCTCGTTCAACATATAATTCGTTTGCGACTTTTTATTCCGATTTTCCATCAGTCCTTCTCATACCTACTCGTTGTTTACTTCATTTATCCATTTTATTTTATCGCTTCGTTATACATTACTAAATAAAGAATTCTGTCAAACCCAAGCCACATAAAAAAAGGTGACAAAATTTCGACAAATTCGAAATTATGGAAATTTCACGGTGATTACAAAAAATCCGCATATAATTCGCGAATTATGTCGATTTTTAAGTCTCCTAAATTAATAATAATTAACTAAAATGAAATAATTCATAGATCTTAATATAGTAAATTACTACAATTTATTAAATTTCGGTTTACAAAAACACACAAAGTATCGAAATATACCTATGACATATTAACGTCAATCTGAAATAACCGAATTTTCCAAATGAAAAGTCAATAACGATTTAACGAAGATGAATGTACATACATATAAATATTAATCATTGGATGTAATTTTTTCCACTATAATTAAATAATCTTTCCTCAGATAACGCGTGTATAAAAGTTTAAATTACCTTAGGAAAGAAAAGTTAATCGCGCAACCATTTTCGTGTCGGCAAAAATAATAATAAAATTAATAGCAAAGGTAATAATAACGTCTAACATACCTAATTTGTGAATACCTTCCATTACTCGAAGTTCCCGTTTAATATGTTCTAATATCGTCATCATGTCGGTATGTTCGACCTCAAAGTACATTCCATTGATGAATAAAGCTGCTTCATTATGTTGAACATTTAAAGACATTATAAATTGATCTTGATTTCGTAGTATTTCCCGTTTTAATTCCTCATTAACCCTTACACCGACTAATGATCTAGACTAAAATTTAACCAAAAAATAATTATACGCGCTAAAGTTGAATTACCACAATACAAAATCAAACTATGTATTCAGAATGAAAATCAAAAACGGAAGGCATTAGTTAAAAATTATTACGAGAAAAGTTTACAAGTAAATTTACATTGTACAATTCAATTTTTACGTAGTTTACTATTTCTTGTAATTAATTAAATATATAATCATCATGGAGGCCTGCAGATACATTTTGTATAATTTGAAAGATACGTAACATCTTATATATATATATAAAACACAATAATAAAATAATCTTTATAACGTATTTCAAAATAAAAAATCAACTGAAAATTAGTTAAATCACTAATATTTATTTTCTTAAAGAAAACACAAAGCTTTTCGGCATTTACGCCATTATCAAGTGAAATATTTTAAAACATCATAATTTTAAAAATATAAATTAAATATAATTACTTAAAAATATGTGATGATGATTGTGAAAATATGATCCAAAAATGCTGTCTGCTTCAGTTCTGTCTATTTTTTGATTTGTTGAAATTTAATATCAATATATTTGTTTATTAATTTTGTTTTTTTTTTATTAATTTTTTCTTCAAAACTATTTTCCGGATTCTGTAAAAGTTGTATACTGGTGGAATTTTAAATTTTTCATTTACTATTGCGATGTATGATGTTCAAAAGTAAAATAATAAAATATAAAAATATACAAACACAAAAATTTTTTAAAAAACACAATTTTACAAGTAAAATGAAAATAAATATTAAAAATCTGATGTATTTCAAAATAATAAGTAAAAAATTCCATATACGTGTTCAACAAGTAATCGCTCTTATCCGAAAATAATAAAAATCAATAATATGATATATACATACATAGGTACATGTAAATCTTAATAAAATAGAATACCTACACGCATTGGAAAATTCTGAGCAATATCGATAAAATAATCTAAAGCAGTTTCATTGGGAAAATTCGCAATCAACTGAGCAGCCTGTAAAGATAAATCTTGAAACTGCCACACTTTTAACGGTAGTAAATCATCCGACGATTCTAATAAATGAGCACGAAATTTTTCAAGTTCAGTGTGTTTATCGGGAAATCTTTCTCTGAACAGTATAAAAATTAATATAACTAAGAAGCAAAAAAAAAAAAAATAAATTTGTCCGAATAATAAAATTTAAAATGTTCAAGCGCATATGTAAAACATATATTTTAGAAAAATTAATAATGAATTTCGAAAAAACGTTTATTTATTATATATATATATATATATATATATATATATATATATATAAGAAAACAAAAATAAAAAGATTGCGTTAAACTTTGGATGATTGTGAGTAGATATTAAAACTGGTTATATGTATTGTTTACTGAATTTACAAGTGATCTATAACCAAAAGTATATCAGTGTGAAATTATATGTTCGACAGTTAACTTTCTTGTATGTGAAAGCAGTCAATTATATTTCTTATATATGGTTTTATTATTTAATTTTAATAATCTGAAGATGGCTGCTCAAACGCTTTATTAAAATTTAATTAAATATTATTTGTGATTCATATTCATAACTTCATTGTTTTAAAAAGAAATCAATTCATTTTATATATATATTATCATCGTGGCTCGTTCCGAGCATCGTGGTACTATAGATCTTCATGAATAAATGTTTGAGTCCGATCTGTTGCTTTCCGTATTGGTTCAGCTCCTACAATTGTTTTAACTGTGTCAAGATATCTCGTTGGAGGTCTCCCTTTTACAACGACCTTCAACCATACTAGTCATGATTATTTTTGCTAGTCCATTTGTCGTATGATATGCTCGGCGAAAGTTTCTATCCGTTGACTTGTAGTCTCTGAACTATCTTTACGTTTTGGAGTATGGGCGAGTTAGTTTTTTTCGCAGTCCATGACATTCTTAACATTCGCCTCCGGAAGTATATTTCAAAGATCCGTTGTATATCATTCTTCTGTACAGCCTAACATTCTAATGCATATAAGAAAACAGAAAATATCAGTGAATGTATAAGGCGCACTTTTGTGCACATTGTTATTTCATGACATTTGCACATTTTTGTCAGTTGTGATAGCGCTAGTTTTGCTATTTTTATTCTCCGTTTGATTTCTGCGTTGAACTTCCATTTTTTGTAATAAATTTCGACATTTCACATTTTCGTAATTTGATTTTTACTTCTACAGCTAATATCTGATGATCACTGGCGCAGTCTTTGCCAGGGTAGATCTTAGTATCTTTGACTGTTGTTCTCCATTTCTTATTGATTTAAAATGCTTTGATTTCGGTATCTATCATCGGGCGATCGTCATATGTATAGTCGTCTACGGTGGTGTTGAAATCCGAAATTACATATATAGATCCCGATACTCTCACAGAACTGCAATGTGTTCGCCTCTATCATTTCTTTTGCCTACACCAAATTTCCCTATAATATTTCGGAGATCATCATCGTGTGCATTATCACCAATTTTTGCACGAAAGTCGCTAGCAATTATGGTAATTTCGTGACATGGTATCTGTAACATTGTTTCTTACAATGCTGCATAGAAATGAATTAACATATACATAATTGTAAGTTATGTATGTAGTTGTGGCGTGGCTATTATTATTGTTAATCCGCTCTTATCTACGAAACGAACACTCTACACCTTACATTATTTATCGTCGTTACTATTACAGTTGTCGCACACACACGCACTGGTAAAATTAGCGACTGGGCATATTAAGCCCGGTAGCTACGAGTCAAAAAAAAAAAATGATAAAAAGATAGCATCAATTCAACAGAAAAATAATGCTAAATACGAATCAAACTCGGTTGCTGACGTAGATGTGAAATCTTCCGAGGACACAACAAATAAAACTATACCTGCAATAAAAATTATCAGTAAAATACTTAATCATTGGCAAGTAATCCCTTTAAGAAATAGGAAACGTATAATTCACCCAACACTTCTCCGGAATCTGTAAACAAAAGTGAAAATCGTTTTTGGCCGCTTCTAAAGCATCCAGATTCCGACACTCAACAATTAAATATTGAACAAAAGAATGAGTCTGAAAGTACTTCTCCTGATACTAGTACGTTAAACGAAAAAAAAAACGTATCTTAAGCCACCGCTTATAATCATATATGGAGTTACCAACTACAAAGAAATGGAAAACTTCATCTGTTCGGTATTAAAAAAAGAAGAATTTATTTGTCAAGCGTTAAATGAGGAAAAAGTAAAATTAAGAACCATTGATGCTGAAAATTATAGGAAAATAATTAAAGCCCTAAGAGAAAATAAAGTGATATACCGTACCAACTCAAAGAAGAACGAGCTCATAGAATTGTAATTAAAAATATTCATCACACAGTATCACCTGAGGATATTAAAAACGCCTTGAATCTGATAGGATTTAAAGCGAGAAACATAATAAATATGAGACATTTAAAAACTAAACAACTACTTCCTATGTTCTTCGTCGACTTAGATCCACGAACTAACATTAAGAAAATATATAATGTAGAATATTTACTGAATATGAAAGTTAAAATCGAACCGCCATACAAAAATAAGGGAATAATTCAATGTATGAGGTGCCAAGCTTTTGGACATAGTAGATCATACTGTACTCTACTATTTATTTGCGTAAAATGTGGACAAATGCATGTAACAAACCCAGTAATACACCTGCTAAGTGTACACATTGTGAGGGCAACCACCCCGCCAACTACAAAGGATGTAACATACATAAGGAACTACTTAAAATGCGAAATAGTAAACAAAATAATAAAAAACTTCCCTCAGCAGTTAAATAAGGAGCACTTTACACAAACTGCGACGGATAGAAAATATAACTATTCAACAGCACTTCGTAATAAAATGTCAAGAGCAGCAAATCCTGAATTAGCACTAATTAATAATAATAATAAACAGTTTACTGAATTCAGAAAGGAATTCAAAACCAATTAATTGAACAAAACAGCATGATCATTAACATGCTATCCACAGTATTAAATAAATTACTTTCCAAATGAATCAGCTGCTACGAATTGCAACATGGAATGTCAATGGCATGGCCCAATATCGTCATGAAATTGAATTATTCCTAACGAACAATAAAATAGATATATTGATGGTTTCGGAAACTCACTTCACTAGCAATAGCTCTATTAAGATTCCTAATTATAATATCTATCATACAAACCATCCCAATGACGGAGCACATGGAATGGAGGGGCAGCTATTGTCATAAGAAAATCCGTGAAACATCACATTATGAACAACTTTATGAAAGATTATTTACAGGTCAGCACTATTAAAATAGATACCAGAATCGGTTCAATCATTATCTCTTCCGCATACTGCCCCCCCGGAAACACATTATCAAACTAGATTAGTTTCATGAATATTTTAATTCTTTGGGTAATAAATTTATTTCCAGTGGCGATTTCAACGCGAAACATACCTCTTGGGGTTCACGATTAATAACTCCGCGTGGGAACCACTTATACAATTATATTCAATAAAAGCGTTATAATAGTATATCTAGTGGCGAACCAACATACTGGCCAACCGATATGGGAAAAATACCCGATTGGTTAGACTTCTTTATTTACAATGGAATTAGTACCAATCAAATGTCTGTCGAAACATCAATGGATGGTACCTCAGATCATTCACTAGTAATTCTGAACATAAGTAGTTCAATCATGTATTCAGATAAAAAAAAAAACACATTGTATAACAATAAAACCAACTGAGTACTCTTCCAACAATTAATTGAAAATAAAATATATTTGAACATTCCGTTAAAGACCACGGAGGATATAGAAACCAGTATAGAGAACCTGACCAAATACATTCAAGAAGCGGCACATTCAGCGACCCGAAAAGAAAATTATACTAGTAGAGGCAATCATAATATCCAAAGTTACCCAAAAATAATAAGAGATACGGTTTAAGAAAAAATACGATTAAGACGTATATGGCAGAGTTCAAGGAATCCCAACGATAAAACGAAATTCAACAAAGCAAGCAAAGAACTTAAAAGTATGATTATTGAAATGAAAAATGTCGCCTTTAAAGACTACATCTCTACGTTAACACCTAATGAAACTACTCATTATTCCTTATGGAAGGTTGCCTTAAAAAGAATTAATCAAATAAGTCCCGGATATGATTTAATTACATCAAAAATAATTAAGAAACTACGAAAAAAAGCTATAGTGTTATTATCGTTTATATATAACGCAATTATCAGAATCGGTTACTTTCCGATTCAATGGAAATTCGC
The DNA here is from genome assembly GCA_032883995.1 of Coronaproctus castanopsis. NCBI lineage: Eukaryota > Metazoa > Arthropoda > Insecta > Hemiptera > Monophlebidae > Coronaproctus > Coronaproctus castanopsis. Next base: position 207,319,533 of record CM065053.1, on the reverse strand, counting down.
CATTATAATACCAATTCAAAAACCAGGAAAGCCTTCTGAAGATATTCATACAGGCCAATAAGTTTTCTTCCAGTTTTCTCGAAGATATTTGAAAAATTATTAATGAAAAGAATAAAACCTCTGCTAACCGAAAATTAAATCATACCGGATTATCAATTTGGATTTAGCAACATAGCACCGTGGAATAAATACATAGAGCAGTTGATGTAATGAATCAAAGTTTTGAAGGAAAAAAATGTTGTACAGCAATATTTTTAGACATCAAAAAAGCATTTGATAGTGTGACGCAATGGGTTACTATTCAAAATAAAGCACATATTACTCTACCAATATTACCTATTAACCAAATGTTACCTCGAAGAAAGATTTTTTCAGGTAAATTTTAATGGTTCATACTCTCGCATTAATTCTATCAACTCAGGAGTTCCACAGGGCAGTGTGCTTGGACCTGTGTTGTACCAAATATACACTTACGACTTTCCGATCTATGCATACACAACAACGACAATGTTTGCAGATGATACTGCGATATTATCCACTCATCATGATGTGTCAACAGCCGTGGAAAACTTACAGGACCTGGAAAAATGGTATTATAAATCTCTTGGAGGATTGAAATTAACGAATCAAAGTGTACACAAGTTGCATTTACTCTGAAAAAAGTGGGCAGTTATCCAGTAGTAAAGTTTAATAAAAAAAAAAACGATTCCTACCTCGAATAGCGTCAAATACCTCGACTTACACCTTGATGAAAAACTAACTTGGAGAAAGCATGTAGAAGATAAACGAAAACAAATTAATATTAAATTTCGAAAAATGTATTAGTTACTTGGTAAATATTCACCACTATCCTTGGAAAACAAGGTGCTACTTTATAAGGCAACGTTGAAACCTATATGGTCGTATGGAATCCCACTCTGGGGAATCGCAAGAAAATCTCATATAGCAATCATCCAAAGAGCCCAATCAAATTAAATCTGAACGTAGTTTTCGAATTGAAATTCGCCACTTGCATCATTTCATCGACATTAATGTGATTAAGTTCGTTTTTAAAGAACTAGGACATAAAGTCAGACACGTTTCAAACATCAAACATAGAATAAATAAATTGCCTCTTTCGTTGTACTTTGTGGACTTGTAACCGTAAGAGAATACTGCTGAAATATATAAAACTCAGGTGTTACTTCAAATGAAAATAAAAGAGGAAACATCGCGAAAGAAGAGTATAATCCCACAGTACTTCAGATGTCGGGCATATGGGCATACCAAAAATTATTGTTATAGAACATATGTGTGCGTCAAGTGTGACGGGAATAACAATTCTATCCAATGTAGCAAAAAACGTGAAGAATTTATTTGCGCTAACTGTCAGGGTAATCATCCTTCCAACTATAGATAAAACACCACTAAAAAACGTTTGACAAGAATACTAGAATAATTAACCAAACACTGACTAGCTATTGTCCTAAATTAGGCCACCAAGATCAAATGGTAGATTTTAATCATTCTCAACAAAACCAAACGTATTCAGAAGCATTACAATAAAGGAACACAAGTATCTCATTTAATATCGATACGAACAACACACAGATTTCAGATTACTACTTAAAGAGATAATATACCAACAGTTTCAACTATTGAAAGGCGTAACGAAACCATAATATTAACGTAAATAACAATGACAGACTTAAAAATTATTACATAGAATGCTAACGGAATTTTAAACCATATAAATGAAATAGAAATGTATATTACGCAAAATAATATCGGCATGTTGTTAATTCAAAGACGCACTTAATTAGTTTTTTTTTTTCAGAAGCCGGGTAAAGGAATCTATAAAATTTTAAACAAGAAGTACCTTTATGTACTAATTCATTATATATAATATATCAATCCCAATAAAAATTTAAGAAGGTTTAACACTTTTACCTAGATCGCATGTCTAAAAAGATCGAACTAACAGTGAAATTACAATATGACTTACTTCAATATTTGAAAATTAAAGCCCCTGACAACCGGTTCATCTAACACGTTAGAAATATCTTCGTTTTTTACTTTAGAATCTACAACAGTATCATCTTCAGCTTTATATTCTGTAGATTTCATCTGTAATTCTACTCCATATCCAGATAATCTTACTCGTTTATTTAATCTATTCTGTGGAGAAAGTAATATATTATTTTTACAATCATATCTATATTTAAAAAATGTTACATTACATAACGGACACATTCACTGTATAAAAAACTCAATATAATAGATAAAATTAAGAATAAGTTAAAATATCACCTTGGTCATATGACTAAAGATCTGATTAAGTACACTGCATATAAAAAAATATATATAAATAATTGGTTTGGATAAAATTTTAAAAATTGATAAACAAAATACACGCAATTTAATTTTAAATGAACAATTATTTTTTTTCTTTAAAAATAAATTAAAAGATTGGCAAACAACGTCATAAAAGTACTGTTATAAGTATAGTAAATTTTCGACAATTTAAAATGTAGGATGGTAACACACCACGCACGTTGTTAGTTTTTTTAAACTGAGCTGTGTATCATATGTCCTTTATTAATAATGATAAGTACATCAACTTACTTGTACGATGAAATAAACGTTACTAGTTGAAGAGTGATTATAACGATAATTATGATAATACGATAAGAATATGCACAATAATGCACTTTAATTTCATTTAATGAACAGTAACACATTTTATTGTGACAAATTAATAACTATCTTATATTATCAAAATACTATCTGTAGTTTGAGTAGAAACAACCTTTTAACATCGTATAAAGTGATCACAAATAAAGGAAGAATATTTGTAATTTGTAAATTGAAAATAGATTAATTCACACAATACACGCAGATAGTGAACGGAGAAATAGTTACATGACTAAGATACTCAAATCATTAAATATCAGTAAGATTTTTATTATATATCCAACTAGTAGATCATCGGTATCTCGTCCTCGATCAATGTGACCCTAGTTAATTAAATTTATAAATTTAAAACATGAGATGTGTTTATAGTCTAAAAATTAGAGCTTTTGGATCACAAACCTGAACACAATACCCGGTATAAGACAACCCCTGTATTCATTTCTGCTAATATTGACATGGCAAATAAAATCAAACGTGTAAGTAATATACCCATGTAATACACACGAAAAGTTGCATCAGACTTTTGCAGCAATGCACACTGATTCGAGTTTCTGTGTTCTCTCGTTGGTGCAGCATTCTAGAGGATAAAATAGTGTTGAAAATACATTTAAAAAGTCGAAGGGATTAAAAGAAAACGTACATATTTGGAGCGTGAAACATTCGATCGCTAAAACAATGCGCAAAATTAGGAAAATCGATACAAAAGATGATGAGAGCAGATACTGGCATTTTCGAGTAAATGAAGTAAAATTGCAAAAAAAAAAGGCATGTGGTGTAAAAAATACAGAGATTTTTAAGCTTCAAACGGAAAAACAGCAGTTAGATTACTTGTAGATGAAAATACAAAAAGTAAATCAAAATCATGTGTTCATGTAATGATTGAATCATTTAATGATAAAAATTTCAGTACCACCATAATACTTCAAGCTAATACAGATTGAGGAAATTTACAGTCCAATCATATTAGCTATGACAAGTAAATTACAAGATAAAAAAAAAAAATAGAAATAAACAAAATTATAAGTGGAATATATTCATAAGATAAGATTAAACATAAGAAACAAAATAATCAACCCTCAGAGCATAAACAGAAATAAATGAACAAATAATGGGAAGATATGAAAAGGAGAACTTGAAAGTATAGCATAAAAGCATATAAATAAAGAAGGAAATACTAAAAATGATGTAGAGCACAAGAAAATACAAAACTGCTGGTAAGCAAAACAAACACAACAAAATACGAAAACTAATATATAGGAAAATAAGAAAAGTAGACCGAATAAAAATGTGGTAAAATATATACATGTTTTAAAAATGAAAATCCAGAAAATATAAGGAGGCAATTTCCGAAAAGAACGAAGAAATTAAATAATAGTATCGATGATAAACAAAACCGCTAATTGAAAAACTTGACAATAAAAACCATTTACGTAAAAGTATTTAACAATTTTACAATAGAATCATAAGATAAAATTAGAGAACTTGTGTTATTAAGAAACCATGAAAGATCACTTAAAAGAATGCCGAAAATAGACACATATCTACAATTTTTTTCAAAGAGTACAAAATATAGAAAAATATGCAATATTTAAATTCATGAAAAAAATATATATTATAGTAGTTATCCCAAAGACGTTGACAGTTCTATTACAATTACGATTCGTAAGAAAATGAATGTTTAAAACATAAAACCCTACACTACCACATATTAACAACAGTAACCATACCCCCAAAAAAGAAAGTGCAGTTATTAGATCAAATTAATGAAGAAATCTAACACAAATTTTATTTTGTAACGATACGTATAAAAATCATGAAACTTTAGACATAACTCTAAATAAAGAATGTCTTAAAGAAAAGAGCATTCTTATTTCGAAATTTTTATAACGTCAGATAAAGAATGGGAAAATGAATAGGCAAAATAAAAATGCATTTAACAAAAAAAAAAAAAAAAAAAGAAACATTCCCACATTGAGAAACTTTCATATGTTAAAAAACTGTTCATTGATAGATTTATTCGGAGCGTAACGTTACACGAGTGTAAAACTAAGACAATTATGAAAAATTAAAACTATAAGCTTTTGAAGTTTGATGTAAATATCAAAATGATAAAATTACAAACAAAGAGTTAGTCAGAAGGAGGAAAGAAAAATCAGACATAATAATTACCACTGAAAAGAGAAAAAACAGTATGATGGATTATCGACGTTTCAAACGGCTGAAAAACATAATAAAAATAAAAGCAAACAGGAGACCAAGAAGTCAGTTTATGCATGACATAAAAAAAAAAAGGTTATATGAAGATTAAATACGCTATCCAGACGAAGAAAACAGAAATAACATAGATGAAATCAGAAATAAAGTAAAATATTATTAATCAGAAACATTACTAAACTAAATTCAGAATTGAAGTAACTTTTATATATTCAATTATAGTAAATAACTTCAAAAAAAGATATATTTTCAGTATGCTTACACACAGTTATACGTTATTTGATTGTCCATAATCTTTCTAGTATATTAAAAATATTGTTTTACAATTTGTACTGTTATAACCTTATAGTAAATATAAAAAACATTACCTGTACATGATGGCGAACAACATAATTAATTTTTCCATCATCAGCATATTGTTTGAGAACATTATGAAACAAAGTAAAATTTCTGGTTCCAATTTCTCCATATAAGATTGCTATTGAAGAGTTATTTCCATTGAAAGGGTAAAAATGATCGACGTTAAAAGTTTCGGTACGATTATTTCCCTGCAATACACACATACATCGGCGTAGATAAATAAATAAATTATATATTAATAATAAACCATTTAAATTATCATCAATGTAACGTTGACAGAGAAACGCTCAATATACAGACGATAATTGTAATAAATGACCATGTTGAAATGTATGGACACGTAAATTAACAGTGCCATAATAAAGTTGATACCAATTGAAATCGCATAAACAGAAAACGAAAACTAAAAATTATAACTATAAATATGAAATAAAAATTTTGAAATTTTTAGACTTGCATTTTTTATGAACACGAATAATTTATTTACGATTTACCTTAACAGTTGATAAAAGAGTATCCAATTCATTAAGTGAGCAAATAGCTGTTCCAGCAATTTCAATTGACGGATTACAGACAATATTTCTTTGAGAAGCCATTTGAGAATACATTTCGATACGCGGTGAATACAAATGCAGAGACAAAGATAACTTCAAAAGATTCATGTACGCAGGTGATAATAAATTAGACGCTTCCTTCATACATATACCATATTTCTCTTTTTCAGTTGCTAAATATAAACGTTCAAATAAATTTTGTGTTAAAACAATACAATATATATATATATATATATATATATATATATATATATATATATATATATATATATATATATATATATTACACGGACGTCATTAATAAAATAATTAACATACGGATACATTTTAAATATATATAAATTCTAAAAAAATAATCTATTTTCATCACTCATTCAAATGAAATGTGAATTATAAATCGGGGAAATTAAGACGTATTATTATCGATACGTTCGTCGACAGACTAACTAAAAAACACTTTTGGTAAAAAAAAAAAACAGATAACGCATCTTGAGATACAAACCTAATTCTGAAAGCGGTGGATCTAAAGAATTTATGATATCTACGTACGTCCAAAATAAATAATTATTTTCTTCTGCAAAGAATTCGACAATTTCTAACACAAATGGTGTCAGGTTCCACTTAGTGTTTATCATAGTTATAACGGAGTTTTCTTTCCTTTTCTGTACCGAACAAACCAACTGATTTCCCCATAGCAAAAAGAATATCGCCCAAATATTATTCATAACAATAATGGACAGATAAATATATTTACAAAAAAATTTAGTCCAGATAATTAATATTCATAACATGAAAAATTAGGAACTTTTAAAGTTGAGACACGAAAGTAAACATCACGTTCAGAGATCCAATGTGACATAAACTTAAATGTATTGCAACACGCACAAAAAGCAACTTCACGTACAGCTAAATATCAACTTAAATAATTAAATAAACGCATAAAATATATTTTTTATCGAAGTTCAAAATTATCAAAATTAATAAGTTTAAGAGATCTTGCCGCCAAGTGCGTCATTTTCATTGGTTGTTGTAGGAAGCAATTTTACTGACTTTTTATCGGAATGTTTCATGCATAATCATTTTTTTATATTATTTGGTATTAATATTTTCAAATTTACGAAATAATTTATAATTTAAAGCCTTATTAATAAATACACCTACTTATAGTAGTTTTGGTTTTATCATTTTAAAACAAAATCATTTTGTTCATGTAATTAAATATCAATAATTTAATCGATATCCGGTTGCGGTTAGTGTGATGTGTAACAAATGAAATGTGTAACTTTAATAATAACGTTTTATAATATTCGTCTAATTTTCAGTGTATAAAAATTTGTTGAAATGGAAAAAGAACAGTTAGGTTATTTAATTTTAAATATGGATGGAGCGGTTATTTCGGTAAGTTATGACTTTATGTTACACAATATAATTTTATATGGCACGAATTAAATACAATTAAAGCAAAGATTTTATTTTAACGTCGACAATTCATCTTTATGTACGTTATTAGAACGTTAAAGAAGCTTTTAAAGAAATTTTATTCATTATAGTCCGGAGGAGTCCTTGAAAATGCAGAACAAACCGCAAATGTAATTTCGAATATTATTTCAATTACTCAAACGATATTACCACATGAAGATGGATACAAAAAAATGACAGGTAGGTTTTACGTGAACAAACTTAGGTTCGTCAGTATAAACAAACGATTCTAAGTAATTTGAAACATAGTGCTTAACGAAAAAAAAAAAAAAAGTTATAAACACGTTACATTATTATACGTACGAACGAAGTTTTCACGTACTACTTACCTGTAAAAAAAAAAAAGATGTCTTGTTAACTTTTCGATTTGTATCGAGTGGTCATTTACTACCTTAACTGAACTTATTTCAAATAGCTAAACTTATTTTAAATGAATACTTAATTATCTAACACAACCGTAATAAATTTTTATAATTCTTGTACACTTACATTTTTTAACAGATATGAATTTTTTACGGAATAATTTTGTGTGCTCGAAAATTACTAAATTTTTATAAATTTTCGTTTGTTTTAGTAATATACCCGAATTACGCGTATGTAATTAGCGTTTCGAACAAGAATATTCACGTCAGTAAGAGAAGTTCATTGCCGGCCACATCAAATAAACTAATTGATTTAAGCGACTAGTCGAGTAGAATTGATTTATCTTCCATTAATCGTAATGGCTTTTAAGTTAACTTTATATTTATTTGTTGTTTTATGTTTCGTTTTATTCAATTTCACATTATGTTCGGAAGAAGGTGAATCGAAGACTTTAGTTTTACTGGACAATTTTGTCATTAAAGAGACTCATTCGATTTTTTTCCAATCAATTAAGGATCGTGGGCATTCGTTAGTTTTCAAATTAGCAGACGATGCTAGTCTATCCCTGTTCAAATATGGCGAATTACTTTATCAAAATTTGATTATATTCTCACCGAACGTCGAAGAATTTGGAGGTCGAATCTATGTTAAAACTATTTTAGATTTTATAGACGGAGGCGGAAATGTTTTAGTAGTTACGGGGAATAAGCCATCGAACGCGTTACGTGAATTAGGAGCCGAATGTGGCGTCGAAGTAGATGTTTTTGGAAATACGTTAATCGATCATTTTAATTACGACCTATCGGAACCGTTCGATCATACATTAGTCGTCGTAAACAACGATAAATTATTAAATGCTCCGATTATTGCAGATTCTAAAACGATCGATCCGATATTGTATCAAGGCGGAGGACTTTTAGTTAATTCAACAAATCCGTTAGTTATACCGGTACTTAAGGCTTACGATACGTCGTACTGTTATCATCCGTCTGAACCTTTGGATCAAACTCCAAACTTGGTCGGACCGAATATAGCATTAATTGTCGCCGTTCAAGCTCGTAACAACGCCAGAATTCTTTTTAGCGGATCGCTATATCTGTTTTCGAATGAAGCCTTTACCCTGCCTATTACAAAATTTGGTAACGTGAAATATGATAAATCGGGAAATCAAAAATTAGCCGACGGTTTATCTAAATGGATGCTTAAAGATACCGGTGTAATACGTGTTAAATCGGTTCAGCATCGTAAAGAAGGAACATCCGAAATACCGGCTCCTGAATATACGATAATGGATACGGCAATTTACACGATGAGAGTTGAAGAAAAACAAGGCGACAAGTGGGTTCCGTTTAACGCGGACGATATTCAGTTGGAATTTGTTCGTATAGATCCGTTCATACGTACCTATATACCCCGAATCGCGGATGGTACGTATCAAGTAATTTTCAAAATACCGGATGTTTACGGCGTGTTTAAATTTAAGGTAGACTATAGACGACTCGGTTATACGAGCATATTTAGCAGTACGCAAGTTTCAGTTCGACCTTTGAAGCATACGCAATACGAACGGTTCATTACCAGCGCTTATCCATATTACGTTAGTGCCTTTTCTATGATGTTCGGTGTGTATCTATTCTCGATCATAATATTACACGTAGCGGATGAAAAAACTAAGAGCGAATGAATTTCCATATTGCAAATGTTTTCAATTACTTTTTATTACGTTTTCATATTTTGGGTAGTAATAGAAGAGTAAATTTATACATAAAAGATAAATAGTAATTATTTTCATTAATATGTTAGTATTTTCGTATATTGTTAAACCGTAAGAAATATCTATTCTATTTATAATGAAATTATTATTTTTTATAACTGTACATTATATATATATATATATCCTATATCCTTGAAGATTCACTTTTTAAATAAATAATTAATTTTAAAAAATCGCTATTTTATTATTTGGTAGAAACGAATGGGTGAAACTAGTTTACCTGAACCGATTGAAAAAGTCAATGCACGAAATGAAAGTATAAACATGAATGTTTATTATAACTTAGTTTTTAAAAGGATATTATTTAAATGGCGGCCGTTATTAGAAATACAATTTTCGAGCACTTTTTCGAAATTCGCGTACACTTTTTTTAACGTTTCTCGCGGAATATTGGGTATTTCATTACGAATATTCGTCTTCAGTCGATGTAAGGTTACTTTCGAAAGTTTCCCCATAAGTAAAAATCACACCTGATTAAATCCGGGTAAAGCGGTGTTGCGAAAACTTGTTTCACTACTAAAATGCTCTTTCAACAGTTTTGGGCCGTTTTAAGGGATGTGTAACAAATCGCGCATCGTTTTGCTGGAACCAAGTACGACTTAGTCTACATTTCTTCTTTAATTCTGTGATGAAAAACGTTTCTAACGTGTACTTCACCGTGTTTAGCGATCTTCCCCATTCTGCTACTCACCTTCTTCGAGTGAAGTATCTTCTCAACGATTTCGTGTGGGTTTGATTCAGCGCAATATCGACAATTTTGTTTGTTTAGATTAAATTAGGCCTCGTCGCTCATCGTCAAACAATCTCGAATTCACTGTGCGAAGGCTAATTGTACTGGATGATATCGGCTGGTTTCAACTGCTAAGTGATCATTATTTTGTAAGGGTGGAAGGAAAGGTTCATCTTTTAAAATTCTTCTGAACGATCGTTGACTAATTTTCAGACTTTCAGAGTGTTTCCTTCCTGATCGCATCGGACTTTGTACGTACTCTTTCGATATTCTCTGGTGTTGTGACGATTTTTTTCGGTCGAAGTGGTTTGTTTTTTATATTTTCAAAGTTTTGAATCCAAAGGTACCGCATCTTTTGGATTTAACTCAAAATGTGCACGAAACGCTGGATAGTTAAAAAGCTGTTTACACATGAAAAAGCGATGTGCCACCTGCCACTGACTCATGTTCGAGCTACTAAAGAGAAAAAATCCTTCATCCGTCTACTTTCTGACGCCAGTTCACGGAAATTCCCCACCCATTTCTCCGTGAGTTATAAGCAAAACAAATGTGTCAACGTTTCCGTGACCCACCCTATAGAATACGTACAGAATATTTTAAAATAATTCCGAAAGTTACATTTAACAAAACTTATTTATCCTTATTAACCGCAAAATGTTGAAAATTTATTATATAGCTAAAATTATTAATTCTGAAGCATTACATCGTTTGAACAAGCCAGCGGAAATTGTTAACATTGTTAAATGATAGAAATTGGAATATATTAGTCGTATAAGGAGAAATAACAAATACGAAATACTTAACGTATCAATACAAAATAAAATAAATGGTAACTGTGGTTGTGGACCGTCCAAGAATAACGTAAATAGATTATTTGATTAGCACGATCGAAATTTTCAGAAGGGTTGTTGAAAAATATCGGAGGCAATCATATGACTACAAAAAGAGGAAGAAAAAATTCGATTAATATGCGTATTAAAAAAAAAATCAAATTAAAAACCGAAAAGAATCAGCAGGTACTAGATTGTAAGCAGTAAGCGTATTATTCAATATCATCGATATTTACATGTAATGAATTTGTAAAGTTAACGAGAGAAATATCGATAAAATTGAGGTTAATTAAAATTAGCGTAAGGAGAATAATTTATCCGCGTTGATCCATTCAATATGAAATTAATACAAAGGTTAAAATAAAATGTATATTTAAAATTAATAACCACAATGCTTTCTTTATTCTTTTTTGAGAATAAAACTGTTCTTAATGAGAAAAAACTATTAACTAAGTTATTTTAAACATGTAACCTACTCGGTAATATTCAAAAATCAAGTGCATTTCAAAATGTTAAACCAACGAGGTAATGCACTGACGCATTTAAACTGTAATTTACATAAGCCTAATACCAATATGTAAAGAACAGATTTCATTGAATGTTCGAGTAATGTTTTAAGAAATTATTCGATAAAAATGTCCACAAAATAATGTATAATAAAATAAAATTAATATTCTAAAACGAATAATAATACGACGAGAACATCGATTACGATATACACGACGATGATAAACAACTAAAACGACTTTTAACTAATAATAGACTGATATCAGCAAAAAAAAAAAAAACTTATTTGATTTTAGAATATTTCTCTTATTTTACTGATTAAACGTAGTAGCGTTATAAAATAATCACATTCGGCAGATATATATAATTTTCATCTATTTTTTTATTATTATTTATTTAAAATGATAAACGAATTGTTATTTTTTGATACTTCAAATATGAAATGGGAAAACATTATCCTTACACGGGTAATTGACGGACGTGTAACATGGTTCTTAAGAAATAATAATCCGCAACTTGGCAAAAATCTTTTATTTTTGTGATTTGTAAGCGTTTACAAAATTTCAGCTAAATGTTTTACAGAAACAAATTATTTCGAAAATAGGCGCGTTTAAATATAGTCGTATCAAAAATTATATTTTAATAGACGCTGTAAAAATATTATTTCTTTTGAAAAAATGAAGATATACTTTTCGTTCTGGTAGCTGCTTTTTCTAATGCTACATCTTTTGCACTTTTACGTATAGTCTGAAACACAATCGGAAATTAATGATAATAAATTTCCTGTAAATAACGCATATTTTTCGTCGACAGTTCATTTTAATTTTAATGCTATATAAAACGTGTTTTATTTTAATTATTTATTTATAACATTTACCTTTTTTTGGCTTTTAATTTCCGTGATAAGTTGCGCTGACAATTCATTTTCACGACATTCTTGTCTCATTTTTTTCACATTTAGTAATTCTTCTTCCGTGCGTTTTCGTTTGTTTTCATTTGCCGTTTCCACTACTGGTATATTAAGCGCGCTAGATAGCTTACAGCTTAATTGTTCAGGTAAATAATCGGACACGATACCATGAGCATACCTAAGAATGCTTTCTAGATCATAAATAATTATTTATACATGTATATAAATGATTCATTTCTAAAATCTGTTTTAACATTTCCTAGAATTATTTTATCTCTAACATAAATTATTGTAAAATTATAAATAAACATTTCGAAATATAAATAAATAATATTGGTAAGGATCGGAAAAAACAAGCAACCAAAGGACATATTAAATGTAAATTTTACAAATAACATTTATTCGACGAGTTTAAAGATTTAAAAAAATTACGCGAATTGTGTTGAAAAAAAAAATCTCGACGATTATAATGTAATTATGGATAATGAAATACTTAATATATTTATTCTAACCATTTTGTAAGCATAACTTGGACGCGACTCGTAATTTTTCATCAAGACAGCAAGCATTGATACTTAGTATTTTTATTTTTATTATTATTATTATTAATAGAATAAAAGAAATCAATTTGTAAGAAATAATAGTTCAATATAAGCGAACAGTGATTTCTAAGGAAGCAGATTAGATAATAGCTTGTAATTTCTATTCTAAAATATTTATGCGAATATATATAAATATATTGTAAATACATTCACATTCCATTTAATAAATTAAGTTCATTTTTGTGTAAATAATAAATTTTGAATCCGTAGCTTGTGTGTGCGCGCATCTATGCGTACGTTTATAATATATAAAGTGTCAAAGAATATTATTCTTTATAGCCGTTGTTAATACTTGATACCAAGTTCATGAACTGGTTGCAGTAATGTGGATGCGTTTGTGTATGTACATCATGCATATGTATATGAACGTGGTGAGCATGTTTGAATGTTTTATAGAAAAATATTAAAATTTAATTTCCAATTGAACAAGGTATATATTTCATAATTTTGTACTTTTACAAATTACATTGAAAATACACGTAGTAATTATTTACGGAAAATTTATATAGAGAAAATTTTGAAATTTAATGAAACGCACGAAATAAAACAAATTTTTTATTACGTATACAAGGGAAATATCAAATTATGAACCTCGATTATAAGTATACACAACGGTTTATCATTATTATTTATAAGAGAATATTAACCAATAAGATAGTCTAACTATACCGATGTATTACGATTGAGAATAAACTTGTACAGACAAATAAAAAAATGAGCGTATTGCGTAATAGATGACAGAAAAAGGAATGTCTAGATCTATAAGCTGGTTATATAAAATAAAACAAGAAGACACGTAATGTGAAAATTCTAGAAAAACGTGGTTTGCATCGTGATATAGCGAATGTCCACAAGATTTAAACAAAACTGAGAATTTCTGGAACCAGGAAAAAATCAAAAGGAGACTAGGATATTAGTGAAATAATAAAGGATATGAATATACAAAGAATATGAAATGGAAAATTAATAGAAGAATATGTGAAAGAAAAAAAAATGATAAGAGAAAAAAGGAATTACAAATAAAGCTATATATAAATAGCGAATAAACGTAAAGTATTATTAGATAGAAGTAGGAGAAATCACGACTTGAGCACACAATCGCATGCCCACACACAACAGTTACACTCACGAAAGCACGTACGTACGCTTGCTGAAGTTACACTCACGAAAACACGTACGTACGCTTGCTGAGAAGTTGAGAACTCGAATATTCAAAAAATAACTGTAGGGAACAAGAAAATCTACCCGGTGAAAAGCTGAATGGTACGTGGTAAGGAGAGTAGGTCTTACGAGTTTCTCACTGTTCGAGTGCGTTATTATGCCTTTGTAAATAAATGCGTCACTAACAGTCAATTTTTTTAATGACTCGACTTCTTGTGTTATAATAAGCAATTATTTTTTGTATTCTGAGTTGCTGAACATATACCGGACTTCTGTCGGAGGACGAATGTTATTTTTGCAATTAATGCAACTTATAACTCGGACGGATGCACCGGATTAGAATATGCAGTACACGATTGGGTTGCATATTCTTCATGACATATTTGACATTTAGGTTTATAGTGACATTGATAAGCAGAGTTGGCTAAATCGGAAACAACTAAAGCACTGTCTCGGAAGAAAGTATTGTTTTTTTTCTAAAAATTTAATTTCAATTGCAGATGTAGGAATCAATGTGTCTGCTTGTTTTATTTTAATTCTTATACTAGCAAATTAGGTATCACTTTCGAGTTAGTACAAGATTTCTTCATCAGAAAGGTCAACTGGAACGCCTCTAATGGCGATAATAAGCTTGGTACGTAAGTTGTTGATTCTTGGCTATTTTTATTATTTATGGTATTACAGTTAGAATTATCACCGGCTAATTTATCAACACTATTTACGTAATTTAAACATATGTGCTCATTTCTATTATCGATAAGTGGAGTAACATTAATACCTGAAACTTGGTTATAGGTCATATGTTTAATGGCATCCATAATAGAGCAGCGAACCTAACTACTGTTGCTGAAATACATAATCATATAAAGAAACTAAAAAATAAAAAGTCAGTTGGGTTGGATAAGGTTTGTACGATTTTCCTTAAAAATCTACCCATTAAAGCTCTAGTTAAATTAACTATCATAATTAATTGTATGTTACTACTTTCGCATTTCCCCATTTCTTGGAAGACGTCTAAAGTAATACCCATTCCTAAAGCTGGTAAGAATACCTCGGATCCGGTTAATTTACGTCCTGTCTCTCTTCTCAGTAATCTTAGCAAAATAGCTGAAAAAATTATTCTCAGTCGAATACAAACCTTTACACAAATTAATAATATTCTTATTGAACAAGTTTGGATTCAGGAGTAAACTATCAACAGTTATGCAGTTGGCGAGGATTACTGATTTCATAACAGATGGTTTTAATCAAAATAAACATACAGGTTTACCTCTCATAGACATTGAGAAAGCCTTTGATACTACATGGCATCTCGGATTAATATATAAATTAATTCAACTAAAATTTCCTAATTATATCGTTAGACTTATTAAAGATTATTTAACAGATAGGAAATTTATGGTAAAAATAAATGATTGTAACTCTGTGGAAAGGTCTATACTAGCTGGAGTACCTCAAGGGAGTATACTTGGACCCTATCTTTTTCTCTTATTTATTAATGACATTCCCATGGATAAACACCTTCAGATGGCGTTGTATGCGGATGATACGGCTATATATTGTACGTCGTATCGTACAGATACTATTCAAAGAAGGCTAAGCATAGGATTTGAGAAATTAAGATCATACTTCAATAAATGGAAAATTAACATAAATACTGATAAAACACAGTCAATATTATTTACAAAAAGAAGACCAAACTCTCTAGCTCCTATAATAATAAATAACATACCCATAGAATGGAAGACTCAGATCAAATATCTTGGTGTTATTCTAGATAAAGGTCTTACCATTTCTAAACATATCGAACACGCCGTTAATAAAACTCAAGCTTCTTTATTTAAATTATATCCAGTCTTTAATAGGAAATGCTACGTTAATTCTGCAAATAAGCTAATTATCTACAAATGTATCTTAAGACCGATAATGTTGTACGCGTGTCCTGTGTGGTCTTACGCAAGTCACTCTAACTTACCTAAATTGGAAGCCATGCAAAATAAATGTTGCAGAATTATTCTTAAAGCTCAGTTTTATGCTAGGATAGATCGTTCGCACAGAACTTTGAAATTACCATACGTGCATCAAGTAATAAATCAGCAAACTAAAAAATTTTTTTATGATTGTACCCTAAGTGAGTATTCCATTATAAACAATATAGGAGACTACACTCGCACTAGTCTCCAATTAAAATATAAGAAATATAAACATAAAAGAATTAAACATACATTATTATGATGAGTAGCCGGCATTCCCGATGATATATAGTTATTATTTAAGTTTAAGTTTATTTTATGTATATAGTTATTTATTTTCCTATTTATTGCTACTCTGATCGTCTGTTATCGCATACTATATTTTATGTTATTATTTTATTTTATTATATACTTATTTCATGCAGGTTTTGGTGGTGGTTTTTCCTGCAGTTTATTTGCTTTAAGCTTCGTTTCTTTTGTTTTTATATTTATATATCGCGATACACGGGGAGAATTTTACACTATTTCGGTACGTGTAGACGATATTTGTTGTTTCTTATTTTAAATGTAAAAATACACTTTTTATTTATTTTATTTATTATAATAGATATTCGGTTGTTATTGGGTGAAAACAACACCCGGACGAATTGTATTCATACCCGCGAATATAATATATTCAACAATGAAAAAGTAAATAAGAAAATTAGCTAGTGTAATGTAACGAATAAAGTTAATGTAGTTCATTATGTGAAATTACATATTTTTGTTGATAAACATTTGAACTAGTTAAATGTAGTAGATTCGAAATTATTTATTTGATCAACATGTTATTTACTAATTAGGATATACACAATCCTATTCTACAGTACATATAAATGGTATTCTAATCGAAATTCAACTTCTGTTTCATTCTCATTTTGTATAGTTTACATTTTATAGATGATGTAATAATAGTTGCGGCGTAAAATAAATGTAATATCAAGATAAAAAATAACCACTTATACGAACATGAAACATATACCTTCATGATCTTTGTCTTCAATCTTTACATAAGTATTTGAAACAGCACTATTTACGTTCACGTGTTTTTTTTTAAGCGCTTCAACTACACGGTCAACTTTTTTCTTTAACCATGTAATCGTTTTATCTTCATTGTATTTCCACACGTTCCATTGTAAATCTGTATAATAACACAAAATTTTACCATTCGTTAAGGAAAATTTAAACACAATAATATTTAACTAAAGGTTTAACTGACATTAACTGTAGGGAAATCATTATTATAATGTTATTTAATATTTAGAGTATAAATAAGGAATATTATTAATACTTATAAATGTACTGATATATATATTTTATGATATGATATAATGGAGTCTGTGTCATATCAAACGTCTCTGATCTGTGGATGCGTTGGTGTAGTTGGTGGTTATTATTTGAAGGTGTTCTTTTCGAAGTAGATAATATCATGATTATATTTAGCATTAATAAATAAACTAATACTAAATACTGTAAATGTATTTATAGAACAAATGTTCACTATATTAACTTTTATATTTACACTGAATATTTTCCGTAATGTTAAAAAATAAAGGAAGTTATAAATGTTTATTAATTCTTCACTCCATTATTAGAATAAAAGCAATGTAGAGACATCAAGACTTTAAACATGTAGATTCACAAATTCTCACACATACAGAAATAATTAACGAAGAGAAATAACTAATCTTACAAAGAATATAATGTAATTCAAAGTAGAAAAAATTAACAGATAAACATAAAATCACACGTAAGAAAATAGCATAAAAGTAGAAGAATTAAAGTTTGACGTTGGAATTAATTGCATCATCAATGTAAAAAGTATAATGTAGTTCACACGAATCTTAACAACACTCACTAATCAAAGAACCTGTTTTTAACTAGAAAAAAGAAATATAAAATTTATTACGTGCGAAATTAGTTTTACGAGGTACCTATATACGGTAAATTAAAACTCATTACCTATTTCATCAGCTATCAATGACATTAATTTGCAAGCAACCGGATACAATAATCTTCCAGTATCGGGGAAATCCTCATCATAAATAGTTTGGTCTAACGGAGATGAAACTTTTGCCTGCATAAGTTATAATCTTAATTGTTTTGCAGAACGCGCATAAGAACGAAATCAAATTTTAACACGACGATCCACAGAACGTAAATGTATGATATACTCTAAAACGTCTTACCTCATATAAGTACGGTAAAACCAAAAATAATGGATCTATTGTTGTAGATATATACAGTTTTCCGTTTGAGTTTACGGTGTTTCCTATAAACCATGAACTATAACAAACAATAAACCCAAAAAATAATATACGTGAAATTACATTCTAAATTACCCATACATGATGAATACATTTTAATAACTTACCTATGCTTCTTATAAAATGTTACAACTTCTTGAATCACAGAATTATTTGAATTATAAAAAAACGAAGATGACTGTTTCGTTCGTGGATGACGTAATTTAATTACTTCAACTTTATCCTCACCATCTTCACTTCTTATATTATCTGTTAAAGAAACATAGTCCAGAAATATAAATAAATCATGTTTAACATAGTTTGCTTAATAAAATTTAAAATGATTGAAAAGAAAATTTATAATTAGTATAAGAATGAAACAAATAAAATAAATATATTTTTATATTAATTTTCCGATCTGACTTAAACACATATGAATACTACACAGTAAATATGTACTACGTGAACTATGAAACCCATTTAATTCTTCATTCACAAAAAATACACACCTTTCATTATAAAAACCATAGTATCATTATCTTGATTTTTAGAATTATTTGCTGTTTGCACGTTCATAATGCAAACGATAGCGGTATTCAAATTTTTATATATTAAAACGTTAATCTACGAATCGACTTTCAGATATTTATCCAAATTACCTACACTTAAGTATTTTAACTTTACTTTAAAATAATTTTTAGTTGTTCCTAATTAAGTTTTCTTTGGTCTTTCACTGTCTTTAAATTTATATTCATAGTAATATTTCATAAATTCATAAACATATAACATATATTATTGCAACCCTTATTAACTTTACTTCTAGTCGACCGGTTACTTGGTTGAAAATACATTGTTTTTTCGCACTGGGCTCTTTACTAAAAGGCGACATGTCAGCATATGAAATATAAGTACATGAGGACGTTAAAATTAAAAAATTTAACATAACATTAATTAAGAAAATTTACATACATTTTATAGTTATAAAAATAATTATGTTTTTATATTTTATTTTAAATATTTTTCCTAAATTAGTGATCCTGCAAACTCACAATGTATTAAGGTGAAAGCTTTCTAGCCCAAAAAGTTTTAATTATTTACTCCGAAAATTTTTAATAAGTTTTCATTTTTGCTTTTTTATTAAAATTAATTTTCACTTTTGCTTTTTGATTAAAATTTTAAAATGAATATTAAAGAATTACCTGCGAGTATTATATTACCTAATACTATTGATGCGTTTAGAAATCTAAAAACAGCTAAACGATTTGCAATTGATATTGGTACGTAAACATTATATCAACAATTATATAGAGTTCATAAAAATCTGCTTGTTTTTAAAATCAATAATGATTATTTGGCGCATATACTTTTTTGAAGTACCTATTTACTACAGACTGAAATTAATTTCATGTAATCATACAGGTGGTTCGCTAACGAAAATAGCATATTATTCAACCGTGTCCTACAGAAAAGTGCAATATGACACAAATAAAGATAAGATTACAGACGAGGATGTAAGTTATTTAATATTGTAGGTACAAATGCAAATTATCTATAATGACTTTCCTGTTTCAAGCTGTATTTTAAACATCCTATAGTCTACTTGCGAAACTATACGCACCTCGTATATTTAGGACACCAAGCTATAAATATAAATAAAGTATATTTCTCAATAAATTACATCAAAAATTAGTGAAATTCCCACATGCCACCTCGATTATTTTTAATTCATCTGTAAATATTTTAGAATTGTAACAGTAAAATCTGGAGATAATGTTATTTGTATTTGCTTAAAACAATTGTTGAAAATTGAATGTATCTATGATATAAAGAATCGAAAATTTTAACAGACTAGTAGACCTGAAAAATTATTCAGAAAAGAAAAATTAAAACAGCGTTATACCATTACAGATTTTTTTACATTATCAAGTCTTATTAAAAGCTGCAAAAAATATAAAATTTATCGAAGAAAGTCGGAATGTCACATTCCTGTCTCTTCTTATTCCAACTTTAAAAAATTTGTTCGCATGCAATTTTTATCGCAATAAAAATCACGATTTTACAAACCTTATATCCACAAATTTCGTGCTAAATATAAGATTATCTGATTTTCTTTATCACTTAAAATTAAAGAATAACAATCTGATTTCATTTCCTTCTACATATGAAATATACACTTTGTTTTCAAAAATTTCAAATTTTAATGTTAATTTTTTTATTTAATTAAAATAATTAATTACATGTTTCACATCATCGGTAATCTTGCCTAATAGTTGTGTATTAACGATCGTTATAGCAAGATAATTTTACATATACGATGTCGGAAGGAGCTCGATTACATTTTGTCAAATTTGAAACGAAATATATCGCCGACTGTTTAGGATTCATAAGTGCGAACCTTGTTAATAGTAGAGATCAAATGAGCGGTAAAAGTATAAAAGCTACGGGTGGCGGAGCTTATAAGTATGCGTATTTAATTCAGGAAAAGTTAGGTTTATCGTAAGTACTTTCATTATATTCATGTAAATTATATTCGGTTTTAATTACATTATTTCTTTGCATGTTAGTCACATAATAAAGAATTATATTCCATTTTATTACTTTCAATTTATCGGATAGGGTAGACAAAGAAGATGAAATGGAATGCCTAATCAAAGGTTGTAATTTCTTATTAAAAAATATCAGCGACGAAGCATTTGTTTATCACAGACACGGAAATCCAGAATATGAGTTTCAGACAGCTGATCCTAACATATTCCCATACTTATTAGTCAACATCGGTTCCGGTGTTAGCATAATGAAGGTGATAGAATTTATATATAAATAAATTTTTAATATTAGTAGTAGTAGTATATATAAAGTATATGTAATATACATGTGTGTGTGTGTGTTTTCGTGTGTCGGGAAGACCAAACCTTTCTGTAGTGTTCGAGTTGCCTAAAAAGCATCCATTAGATGATTATTTTCAAGCGAAGTCAACTACCAAAGTTCGAACTATCTTTACAATATATATTTTATATATACATCGTATACATATACGTATGTGCGCGTGCATGCGTATACAACGTGTGTCGCAGTTTATACAATATTTAATTAAAAGAAATATAAATAATTTTTAAGGTGGAATCGGAGGAAAAATATGAACGTATTGGCGGTACAGCTACTGGTGGTGGCACATTTTGGGGTCTCGGTTCTCTTTTGACGAAAGCTAAGGTATTATAATAATTTTTACATTACTTATGAATATGAAATTAATGTTTTTTCTTAAAGTCAAACATTTTAATATTACGAGGACGCGTTCCTCTCATTATTAAAAACTTACTGATGAGAAAAGCATATCTTAGAAAATTGAAATGTCAGCTGTGTATTATATTGAAAAAAACAATTATTTTTAATACAAACCACGAAAATATTAATAGATTAACTCTGTGTGTGTGTGTGTGGATTTCGTGGCATAGCGGCAATGCTTATGCGTTCTACTCGCACGACGTAACTTTGAATTTTGCCAAGGGCTATAAAAAACCTCTAGCTTACTCTACTATCCATCTAATTTGTCATTAAATGTGTATCAGCTTGCTGGGGGAAAGTAAAGAAACTGGGGGAGGTATTGGCAAACTATCCCATTCTGACTTCCTCAGGGTACGTCGTTTGGCTGATATTCTATCAATCTTCAAGCTGATGAGAATTGTCAGACGACTACTTATCTCATTTCCTCTTTATAATATCAGAATAGGCATTTATGAAACTGAAGAAATTAATTTAACATTGAACTATATTAAATTCGGGAATATTAATTTTAATCGAAGCGTATTTTATAAATAATATAAAGACGATGTAGCAAAAATATTTTCAAAATTTTCATGGATATTAAGGTGATATGCTTACCGAAAGTAATTATTTCCTAATGAATAGTTAAGTATTTAAAATTATTTATTATTATTTCTAAATTTTTCATTTACCCATCGTTATCAATAATTAGGGGTTTGACGAATTACTAGTTTTAGCTGAAAATGGTGATCATAGACATGCGGACATGCTTGTTAGAGATATTTATGGTGGTGATTATAAATATTTGGGTTTACCTGGTGACCTGATAGCTTCTTCGTTCGGTAAAGTGTGTCCCAAGCGAGATTCCGGTATGTTTTAAATTCGTTTAAAAATTTATAATGTTTTCATCGCATTTCATTTTTTAAGTAGTTAACGTAATAGAAAAATTTTAGTAATTATATTTTATATCAATAAGAATTTGCATAATTCTATTTTTACGTTTCAGGGGAAAATTGCTGTAGCGATGCTGATTTAGCACGAAGTTTGTTATTTGTAATAAGTAACGACATTGGTCAAATAGCTTGTTTATATGCGATGATGAATAATTTAAAAAAGGTAAACAAATTTTTAGTATTTTAAGCAATTATTCGTTAACTTTTTAAAATTATTATTTGATCGTGTTAATTTTTTTTAAATTAATTGCGTTAAATGTACTTCTTAATTTTTATGATAATAATCACGATAATTGTGCTAAGTAGGTATATTTTGGAGGCTACTTTCTTCGTAATCATCCGTTAAGTATGCATACGATCTCATTTTCGATAAATTATTGGTCGAAAGGCGCCGTGCAAAGCTTATTTTTAAGACACGAAGGTTATTTGGGTGCAATAGGAGCATTTTTGAAAGGAGCCGAAGAATGCGGTACGTAATGCTTATTATCATTCTATGAAAATGGGCAATTGATAGGCGATGAATGAATTTATGTTCATTTGAAATTTTATTAAATGGGTATTTATAATATGTAAAACACCGGACCGTTTCAGTCAAATATATGGTAACTTTTAATGCTAACTAAATTTTCAATTTTTATAATAATAAGTCATCTAAAAAGAGATGTCTACTCGAATAATTTTATATCGAACATGAAACACAGGTTCGGCGATAAGTCGTGTGCGATACGAGCGTTGTTAACACGTTCAATTTATATCTACTGGTGTTGTTCTAATTAATCGTAATAATGAATAATGTATTTTTCGATACAAATTGTGTGCTAGTGCCGAAGCGATTAAAACGTTTTAGATGGCATAAGCGATAATGAAGGAAAACGAGTAATGAAAAGGTAAAGCGGTTGAAAGAAGACAATAATTATTTAAAGAAAGAGATAAATAAAATTAATAAGTATTGGCGGGGGATAACGTGATAACACCTTTCGAGGAAGGGAAAAACTCAAAACAGACGATATCCAAAATAACGGAAAAATTAAAAGTTAAATTAGAAGATTATAATACGAAAGCGGTACACAGATTACATATAAGAAGCAATGCTGCAGTGGTTATAATGAAATTGAACAATAGAGATAAGAGGAGGCAATTAATTGTAAACGGAAAATATCGGCAAATGATATTGGCTAAAAGCATCAGCAAAAATTTTCGTAAACGAAGACACTCACACACGGGCCTTGTTAAAAACAAGCACTTCATGTAGATAAATTAATTGTGAAACGGAGAAGAGAAGATTTTCGTAAAGGTGTCGGTGAACGACAAAGATATCATCGTAATCAACAGGGAACAGCTCGATCAACTAATCGTTGGAGAGGATAGAAGCAGGGTACGAGCTGATTGTAACGTTAGCAAGAAAAAAGACGGTCTACTATCCGAAGAACAACATCAACAACAATACTAGCAACGGTGATAAATAAGACAAATGTCAATTGATAATTATTCTAGTACTAGTGCGAATCTCGTATATAAAAACAAATACCGATCGTCCAGTAATGCCTGGTCAGCAAGGACGTGTAAGACCCATCCCCTCAAACCAGCGCCTAACAAAGTAAAATTAAGTAAGTGTAAGTTAAAAAATATTTAGATATAGGCAGCCTAAACGTAAGAACTTTAATAAATAATGATAATTTATTAGAACTTGAAGAGGCATAAAAGCGAATTAAATTTGTTAGGTATATCGGAAATTCGAAGACCGGGAGAGAATATTCTTCAGTTAAAATCCAGGAAATTGCTATGCTGGAAAGAAAATTGAGAGGCGTTTAGTTTTTTAATAAGTAATAAATGGAGGTTTAATTTACTGGAATTTGTAGATTACACAGATAGACTAGCAACTGTTAAAATTAGAATTAATAATAAGTAAATATTAACAATAATACAAATCTACTAACTCTACGGCGGTTTCTGAGGAATCGGAGTGCGATGAAATTTATAGGTATATTAATGAAATTTTAAGGGAACAAAAATGTAATGTTAGTCACCAAATTATAATTACGGGAGATTTTAATAGCCAAATAGGAGAAACAAAGTAATGGGTCCGTATAATTGCGGAAATAGGAACTTAAGAAGCGGAAAATTGATGAACTTTTGTTTAGAAAAGAATTCCAAGATTATGAATAGTTTCTTTAAAAAATTTAAAGGGTAGATTATAGAATATAATAACCAACTGGACTAGATTATAGATGGCTATTATAAAAATATAAGAAACTGTTATAACTTGTTGTATTACTCGGATAATAAACTAATAAGATGTAAAATTGACTTAAAATCAACTAGACGAATAATAAATAATAAGAAGGCAAAACTGAATATTTCAAAAATTATAATTTATTCAAAAGATGTGTAGATGATTTGGTCGTTAAAATTACGAAATTAATTTAAAAGTCTGCCCTACTCGTAAATAGATTAGATGATAATAAGGTAAGGATTAATACGATTCCGATTCAGATAAGAGATAAAATTAAAGTAAGACAGAGAGTATTAATTGAAAAATATAAATATGGTCCGGAAAAAATAGAACTATATATATATATTATGCAATAAAATACGAATTAAGGGAATATAACAAACGAAAGGAAGCAAGCCGACTAAAGAAATAGTGGAGTGAACGAGGAAGTCTTAAAAAAGAATGTGTTTAGGACAAAGTTGGTATACCTGCCTCGCTGATACAAACAGAACCAACAAATACAGCAAGATGAACATTATAAATATTGCGACGGAATATTTACCACCGGTATATAAAAATAAAATAACGCTATAGAGATTACAAAAAACAGGGCGTATTAGAGGAACCTGCATTTATAGATATAGAAATAGAAGAAGTAATTAAGGAGTTAAAAGGATTTAGTTCTACTGATGCATTAAGTTCTTTTACATTATATATTCAGAATCATCTGGCCTATAAACGGAGTGTCGTATCTGGTTTTATTGATGTTCAGTCGGCTTATGATAATGGTCAATCTGTCTACATTATACAAACAATTAAATAACACGCGGGGTTAACCAAAAAATTTGTACATGGATATTTAACTATTTTTATGGTAGAAATTTTAACAGTAAAATATAAAGGTACGCAATATGCCTCGGTTTATTCTGGCAAAGATTTAGCCCAAGGGAGCCTCCTCAGTCGGTTATTATACACAATTTATACGAAATCTATAGAACAAATTCAAAATAAATCGATAGTGATATTTCAGTATGCAGATGATTTGGTGATAAGTGGAGCAGCAGCTTCTATAGACTTAGCAATTCAAAAATTACAGATAGCGCTAAATTGCAAAATCATCTAGTTACTTTACAATTGAATATTAATATGGATAAGACTCGTGGTATCTTGTTTACAAGAAAATTCTTCCGTACATCACCACTACTGCGCATTAATAAAAAGTCTATTGTCTTTGAGCAGTCCGCCAAATACCTGGGGGTAATGTTTGACCCTAAAATGTCATGGAATGAAGAGACCAAATTTTTGTTACAAAAGTGCAACAAGGGACTTACTACGAGCCATTACCGGAATGAAGTGGCGTGCCCATCCAGTAGTAGGTCTTCAGATCTATAAAGCTCTCATCAGATCCCATATAGATTATATTGCGCCGTTCATTACTTTTAATAAAACGCAGATTAACAAAAATTACAGTTGATGCAGAATGTTGCCCTTCGCTTATGCTTGGGTGCCATGCGCTCCACTCCCATTAATATCTTACAGGCAGAAGCTGCGGAGCCTCCTTTTTCGTTAAGACAGAAATTTATATCCGATAAATTTTACCTTAGAGTCAGGCAGCGTTACCCTCACGTAATCAACAAACAATTTACACGTATGTACAAAGCACGCAATAATAAATATTGGCTTGGTAAAAATTTACCTCCACTCATTCATAGTCGTAACAAACTGCACGAGATAAGTTTAGTACAGACGTCTTTAGATCCCTTCTATAAGACTTTCAGATACTACAGTTTAGATTAATTGTAGATATACTAGAGCTTTTTCGATACATTGAAAAGTCTCCAAATGGCGTTAACAATTCCATTGTCGAATCAGTATTGGAGGAGTACAACGATTATGAAATTATTTACACCGATGGCTCTATTGAACATTCTAAAAAGAGATATACAGCCGGTTTTTTTTTATCACAATAGAAACATATCTAAGTTGTTCCGCATACCATATGCAAGCTCATCATTTTTTATGGAAATGTATGCCATATACGAGGCTGTTTATTTTATTAGATTATATAAGAAAAACAATATCTTAATACTCACTGATTCTATGAGTGTTTATCTAGACTCCCGGAATTTTCAATGAGTATATTAGAGATATACGACAGTGGGTTTGTCAACTTCACAAGCGTAGAACTAAGGTGAAGTTTAAGTGGGTCCCTGTCCATTGTGGCGTCCGCGGAAATGAGGTAGCGGATGCGATTACTCGATCGGATCTAATTCCGGCTATTGAAAAGCAAATTACAATGGAGACAGTTAATACCGAAGCTTAAGGAAATGTTGTACCGTTCTTTTCAATCATATTTTGAATTTCAAAGCTTGTTAAAAGGTAAAAAATACCCCAATATTCAAAATACAATTCCAAAAGAGCCCTGGTTTAAACATGGGGATCTTCTCCATAAAGATTTTGTATCTGTGTTTGTTACACTGAGTGGTCATAACTGTTCACCTAGTCATCCTGCCAAAGTGGGGATCATCAGAATGGGAGTTTGTGAAATATGTAATATCGAAGAGCGTCGAACATCAGATATGGTCCTGCCCAAAATACAAAAATAGAGACAGCTTTATGTCTGAACTTTTATCGACAAGGAATACGCTTCCAATACAACTTGAAGAACTTATGGTAGATCCTATATCCTTGGATGCGCATAGATTATATAATTTTATTAAGGCCAATAATATAAGTTTATAGTCTGAACAATCCACTTAAACTGGCCAAAGGGTGAAAACTGGGCCAAAAAAAAAAAAAAAAAGGAATTAAAAGTCAAAAAAAGCACCTGGACCGGATGGATTTTTTTATTTTCTTTCTTCTAATCTAGAATTTACTTGTCTAACCCGTCATCTACCAGATGTAATGAATGTGAAACAAAAAAAATTTAAAAAAATGTTTAAATTTTTTAGGAGTAAGTCCAACGTCAGAACTCACAAATTATGAATGATAACAGCCCGAAAGCATTATCTGAAGTCGGTAATACGTTTTCTCTTCTCTAATCGCCGATTGAACTTACAAACTTAATGCCAGCAGACGCCAGGTAATTGCGAGCAGCTCGTTACTTGTTTCACATATTGTATCTGAAGATCTTTATGCAATGTGTAGTTAGTAACATACCATGGAGCGCCATGTATCCTTCGTAGTATCTTATTCTGGTACCGTTGTATTTTTTGAATGTTGCTCTTAGAGGAACATCCCCATAACAAAAAAAAAAAATATTAAATTTGCAGGTGAAAGCTCAAAGTTTTATTTAATTTGATGGAAAAATCCCTAATTCATGAAAAAAAGCGGACGTCTATTAATTTATAAGAAAGGAAGTAAAAATATAACAAATCTGCTAACAGAGAAATGTAAGGAATTTAAATTAGAAATAAATTTCACATTTATAGATTATAAAAAAAAAAAAAAAAAAAAAAAACTGACTCGTTGAATCATAAATTTCTAGATAGCGCATTGAGGAACCAGGGAGTGCCAGATGACTATAGATAACTTGTAGGAGATATGTATACTGATATGAAGGCAAGAATAGTTGCGGAGATAAAAGGGGAATACTTTGTTATAGACAAACGTGTAAGGCAAGGAGATCAGTTATCTCCATTATTATTTAACGTTGCTTTAGAAGAAATATTTCGAGAGCTGGATTGAAATGATAAAGGTATAAACATAAACGGAGTAAGATTAAACAATCTTAGATTTTCAGATGATGTAGTAATTACATCTGAAGATATTAACGAAGTCATGTTAAATTAAATGAGATGAGGGAAAAACTGTTTTAAATATAAACCTCGATAAAACAAAAATATTGTCTGCAGATAAAAATATAACAGGAGTCTTAATAGATAATAAGAAAATTACAAATGTAGAGTATAGTTTACGTGGACAGCTAGTAACACTAATAAGGGGTAAAACAGAGAAGTAGGCCGTAGAATTGTACTTACCTGGAAAAAATACTGGTCGCTTAATGATATTTTCAAGGGACCTTACAGTAATAGACTGAAAGAAGAAATTTTAAACGTATGGGTTTTATCTGCCCTCAGTTATGGATGTCAAACATGGTCAAGTTCGAATACTATAAGGGACAACATTTTGACTTGTCAGAATGCAATAGAAATATCAATGGTGCAACATGAAAATAATTAAAAATAAAAGTTAACTATAACTTCAACTAGATAATAAGAAGAACGAAATGGGATTGGCTAGCTTATGTTGCGAGAATGGATTCTACGAGATGGACTAAAAAATGACAGATTGGGTTATATATAAGAAAAGAAAAAAAGGAAGACCTGAAATCAAATGGGACGATGATTTCGCTAGAATGTTGACATAAGCAGTATCAAAGGGTGGCGGCTTATGACAGGGTAGAATGAGCTCTGTGGAGGGAGGCCTTTGCCCGTTTTCAGGTCTAAAGCATATGTTATCGATAATTTTAAATAATCACATACAAGGTTATAGTTTATATGTTTATGCCTAATAAATAAATAAATAAACATGAAACACTCAAATTTCTGAATTTATAATTTTTCTTCAAAAATTAATAATGCGTAACTAAGGGGTTAAATACTTTTTCTTTTAAAGCCAGCAAATTATATACGTTTAAATAAAGTATTATTACGAGAACAGAAATTTAGTAATAATCATTTTATATATATATATATATATATATATATATATATATATATATAAGTGTGTGTGTGTGTGTGTACACATAATCAGATTTTATAATTGTACGTTATTACGTATTTATAATCAAAAACTATATATAGAAGAAGCTTATACAATTACAGATGATTTATTCTTAAAGATGGCGATAAGTATTCTTGGTTAGAGAATTACGCTGGTAGTAGCGGCTTAAAAAACAGTTCTGTTATGTTGGAAAATAACGTGATGATTCATCAGTTGGAATTAGATCGTTGGGAATCACCGTTGACATACTGTCCATTGTTAAAAGACCCCGCAAATTATGTACCGGACACTGTCGATTTAAACGCGGATCAAGAAGCCCGGTAATTAATTTTTATAAATCAGTATCTCGAGCGGTGGGTTAATTTATAATCGGGTAATATATATATATATATATATATATTTTATTAAAATCGATCCGTTCCGTTAAAAATACTTTTCACTCGTTCTATAATTTCTGTATAATGTTGAAATGGTGCTTTTCAGAGAATATTGGTTAACGTGTTTCGAAAAGAAAGTTGATGAAATTGTAAAGTGTGCTCTTATGAGTCAGATGAACAATGAAACAGCCACCGAACGTGCTTCTCTATTTCAAGAGAAATATATAAATCGTCTGAAACAACTCAAAGCTCAACCGTTGTAAGTGCCGTTAGAAAATTCTTAACTATAAACCGTTGTTTATTATTTTAGTAATAATTTTTTGTTTTTATTTTTATTTTCAGCTTATACGGAAATTTAACCGTCCGAAGTATATTAGATATGGTAGAACATTACTTGAAAGAATTCGATTTTCCAGATCCGTTTCTAATGGTATTTAATTAATATACGTCAATATCAATATTATCCGTGTATTTGTCGTGTAACTACGAAAAATGATTTAGTGACCCTTATCATCCGGATATTTCAGCAAAAACAATTTGAAAATGAATGCGCGCTGACTTTACTGCAGAGCAGACTGGAAGAATTAGACGCTATGGACTGGAAAGAACGTCAAGTAGAACTGATTGTATCCATATTAGCCGGTAACATGTTTGATTGGGGTGCGAAAGAGGTTGCTCAAATATTAGAAACCGAAGCTTTCGGCTTTGAACAAGCTAAAGCTAAAATTCCGCGTAAGTATTTAAATTTTTATCAATTATCTAACCTATATTCTTATACTCGGGTTGTATGAACAGATTTATAAAATGAAAATAAAGAACGCAATATATTTTATTCGTGAATATAAAAGGAAAAACACGGCATATGGTTGTAACAATTAGGTAGACGTACAAAATAAACAGCGTAGATAAAATAAAAAAAAAAAAAAAAAAAAAAGTAGACAGTTTTCCAGATGAAATGAAATATATATATATATATATATATATATATATATATATATATATATATATATATATATATATATATATATATATATATATGTGTGTAAAACGAAACAATATGTATAGCATTTATTTATTTATTTTTGTTTTAAAGACTAATTACGCGCTTAGGTTTTAATTAATAACGGTTCAATGAACATAAACATTTCAACATAAAATTTATTTACTATAGTAAAATAATCATTAAATTTTTTGTTTTACTGGGCCCGGTGCTTTATCTTCTATATACAGCTGACTTCCCAGATAGTGGCGAAGTTAGTATTGCTACTTTCGCAGACGGCACCGCGGTTGTAGACAAAGATCGTACAGTGGCTACAAATAAACTGCAAAATGCATTAACTGAAACGGAAACCCGGTTAAGACGTTGGCGTATTAGGGTAAACGAAAACAAATGTACTCAAGTCACTTTTACGCTGCGTAAAGTAAATAACTCTGTCAGTTAAAATAAATAATAAAATAATTCCGCAGCATGATGAAGTTAAATATTTGGGCATGTATTTGGATAAAAAATTAACATGGAACGAACATGTAACGCAAAAGAGAAAACAGTTAGATCTGAAACTGAGGCAGTTAAATTGGCTCGTTAAAACAAATTATTGATATATAAAATCATCTTAAAACCTAATGGCCTGGCTTTATGGGGTTGTGCCAAGGACACACATATAAACAGAGTTCAGACGTTTCAAAACAAAGCTATTAGACTTATCGTTTCTCCGCCTTGGTACGTGTCCAACCATACTTTACATCGAGATTTTAATATACCGTACGTTAGAGACGAAATAAAACGTTATGCAAAACAGCATTTCATACGACTAGACTTGGCTATTAACTTACTCGACAACAGTCTCGAATTACGACGATTGAAACGTACCATGCCCCTAGATTTGAGATAAATCTGTTTTCATTGGGGGACGCTGATGAGTGTTAACCCCTAACACGGTACTTCGCATTCCAGACCAATTGCTAGATGGCCCATAAGCCAGTTGTAATTAAAAAAAAAAAAAATCCTCCTACGAATCTTACAATAATTCAATTCGACTCAGTGAGAATTCCAAAAAATGAATTGATAAAATCCCATTTTTTCATATTGCTTATTATCTGATTTTATTGGTTTTAACACATCAACCTAAATATCGATTATTTTATCGATTTTATATTTTTCTACTTTTGTGGGGTACACGAAGCGGGTTTTTTTTGTCCAGTACGTTTTTTATCCAAGAAGTTGTCTCTCGAAAGTTTTCAAACAACCTTAAAATGAGATGTGGTATACATAACGTAACTTTGAATTCTTTTCGAAACTCTCTTTGCACCGTCGTGATCGATTTTCGCCGAAAATAACGTTCCACCTAAAACGCGCGCTCCTCGTTGATACCATAATAACTGAAATTAGACAAAAACCTATTCTATATACACTAAAACGCGGTTTACGTTGGAGCAGTGTTACCAACTTATTCAAAAAATAAAACCGTCTTCTCTGGGTCGGCCTGTATTTTTAATAATTTTCGATTTTGTTATGTTTAGCTCGCCCGTGGTTAGTTGATAATGCGGATGAATTCATCGAAAAACTTTCAATCTTACCTTATAAAAGGGTGGCGATTTTCGTCGATAATAGCGGAGTGGATATCGTATTGGGAATAATACCTTTCGCTAGAGAACTTTTACGTAGCGGCACAAAGGTGATGAAGCTTTTATTATCCCGTTTTAATTAACTTAAGTAAATGAAACTATATTATAAGTTTTATCGTTTTCGATTATTGAATAATAAATATGTTTTCGCGTACATTTTACATAGGTAATATTGTGCGCTAATTCTGCTCCGGCGCTAAACGATGTTACTCACGCGGAATTAGAAGTTTTGTTAAAACAAGTATCCGATATCTGTCCGATAATTAAACAAGCGGTCGATGAAAAAAGACTGATTAGTATGGGAAACGCTCAAGGTGGTCCGTGTTTGGATCTGAGGTACGTAATATTTTCCGAATTATAATAAAAATACAAATATATATAAAAAAAAATGAAAAGGGGAAAGTTTCCTCGGTGATAGATATTTATATTAAACAAAATGGAATAAAAATACTTTTATACCGTAATATATTTAATAAACAAGATTTATAGGGTGACCCAGAGAAGACGGACGGTTTTGTTTTTTGAATTAACACTGAACGCAAATCGCGTCACGTTTACTGTACACACGATAGATTCGTTTTTGTCCAGTTTCAGTTATCACGGCATCCTATAACGGAAAGTCCGAGTTACTTTTCATTTCTCATAGTATGTGCAAAAAAGCTTATCTTCCATTTTTTCACTATGAACTTTTTTCAATTCCCGTTAAAAAACTTCATTTTTCATCTTCTTAGTTCACCGCATTTCGAATGATGATTTCCGTTTCTTCATATTAGTATAACGATATATTTTATAGTTAGATAATAACAATGAGACGATTTTTCCGGCAGTAATTTCTTGTATATGTCGTTAATCAGATGAATTATTTTATTTGTTCGATAGTCGACTAGGTCGTGAACTTGCTACAGAATTAGCGACGATCGATTTGATAGTAATCGAAGGAATGGGTCGCAGTATACATACAAATTTAAACGCCGAGTTTACTAGTGACTCTTTGAAAGTGGCCGTAATCAAAAATCGTTGGCTCGCAAACCGATTAGGCGGCGACATGTTTTCGGTAGTGTGTAAATTCGAACGTCGATGAACGTTAATTAATTTTCGTTCGTTGAATGTGCGCGAATTTTATGTTACGCTATGCCGCGAGTTCTCAAAAAGCGTATTTTTAAGGATTAAAATGTCGGGAAATGTAAAAATACGAGAATTTTATTTTTAAATTCTCCGGAAATTGCGTGTACGTAAAATGCGTATTTAGAAATTTTCCGGAAAAAAATTGTAATATACTAAATAGAAACATTTTTCCAATACGAGGTTACTTAAATTTATAATAGAACGAATAATCACGTAAAATTGTAATTTGAAGAATGCGGACTTTTTTTATTAAAATAAACGACAAATAATAAGTTAAAATCAGTAAAAATTTGTTCTTTCTGGATAATCGCGAAGCTTTTCGTCTGTTAAGCCATTATCGAGTGAATATTTAAAAAGATGAAAAATAGAAAAATATAAATTTAAGATTACAATTCACAAAAATCGACAAAATGAAAAATAGCGTCAGATTTATTAATGCTGTTATTCATTTTGCTCGGTTTTTATGAATTGCAGTATTTTCGAATTTTGTTAAATAAAAAATTTTATTTCTGAAACGTATTAAGTTTTAACATTGTGAAATATAATTTGGCACATTGCGATATTTATTACAATACGGAAATGAAAGAAATATAGGGTTTTCAAGTATTATTATTATTATTGTCTCCTTAACACAACACCCGACATGTTTACTTTTTACTTTATTGAATGCGAATTTAATGACAGCCTCATTAAAAGTCAGTTTCTACAATTTATATATAATATGTAAGGCTTAAGCCGAAATATCGCTTAACACAAAATAATGAAACAGTCCTGACAAATTGCCATGTGTCTTCATACATTTCGAAACAAAAATCGCTTAACACGAAAGTAATTCACTTCTCAGAACCGGTTTTACAATCTCTTGATCGGGGTAAATTTAAAATTTTACTATCGAAAACGATTGCTTAGAAAATATTTACTCGCAATCGAAGCAAATGAAGATTTCTCTATCAATTTATTACACGCACTTCATATATTGCGCGCGGCATATTAAAAATTAACTTTCGTCGTGTAGAATTCTCAACGGTAGCAAATTTTTCGGTGGCAAAAGAAATTAGGAAGGAAGATGTTGAAACTGAGCCGACTTTAACGAAATGTTTTCGGAAAATTTCTATATTATTGATTATTGAACTGTTCTACAGTATCATCGGAAGGATTTGTTGCGGTAGATGATAATGTGTGTACACAAATAAGACTGTTCAAAGCTCGAAAAATAGCTGACGACGAATTAAACAGTGAGACGAACAATGCAGTTGCTATTCCCGCAACATCGTAAAAAGTGTAACAATGTTTTATATTTGTTTTTGTTTTTTTTTAATGAAAATTATATGGATATTAAATTTCATTAAGTTCTTGTTGTTTTATTGATCATATCTATTGTATATAAAATGTACTTAAAATAAACGTAGTGTTAAACAATTTTCGCATGAATTGCTTAGTATTTAATGTTTAATTATAAAAAAAAATTTAAAGTGCAAAAAATGAATTTACGTATGAAATGTAAAACGTTTTTTTTTTTTTTTTTAAATTTGAATGATTAAAATACTTTAAAAGTACATATATTATTTGGCATAGAATTTGTTCATTTATTTAACGCAAAAATTTAATTTTTGCATTCTTCAAAGTAGACCACTTGTTTTATTAAAATAAATTTTGGGAACTCTCGGTATAGACGAATGAACTGAAAATTGTATATTTATTCTCGCGTATACATTTGAATAAAATTGTAGTACGGTTAAAGGGCTGTAATAACGCATTTTACGATTTTTACGGGCTGTATTGTATATAAATTATTTTTGTACATTCCATAAAAATGATTTTCTTCTTAGATAACCTGTATGCTGTTTATTATTTCTGAATATCAATGAAAACTTATTGATAGAGTAATCCACGATTGATAATGTGACCACTTTGAGACAAAACTTTTTTTTTTTTTGTCATAACCTTAGGTTATCGCTAATATATATATATATATATATATATATATATATATATATATATATATATATATATATATATATATATAAATTGCATCATAAATTGTGTATTCTCAAAACGACGAACAGCATGTATATATTACCAGTATTCGCACTTAGAAGAATTCAACAGTTTTTCCTCGTGTTAGGATTTCATGGAATCAAATGTTACACTAGTTTGATTATAAATGTTAAAATGTGTAAAATTCTAATATATCAAACTTATATTTTATATATATATATATATATATATGTATACGTGTGTGTTGGGTGGATTACCTGATTAAAAACAAAAATGTTATAACAAGTTGTTATCCGAAATACTTATAAATTTTTATTTTAAAATTTGTGTATTATTTGTTCTTAATAATTTACTTTAATGTATATGACATAAATTCGGAAATGGAATAATCTGGAATATTATCAGCTTATATATCTGTCTATCTCTCTTTCGACATATATATATATATTTTTTTTATATATATATTTTATATATATATATATAAAAGTTATGTCAATTATTTGTAATAAAAATGTTATATAGTGTTATTCTTGTATTCTTTTGTGCTAAATTTATAATTTCCACAATATTATAAACTATATACTTATGAACGAAATAGAGTTCGCTTAAAAATATTATACAATCGTGAAAGTAAATTAATTATACTTAAGCTTTAATTGAGCAATAAGATAAAAAGGTAAATCCTGAAAAATTACGAATTTGAAAAATAGAAAAATTAGTTTCATAACACGGTTATTGAAATACTAAAAAAGTTAAAAAAATATACGATTATTTATAAGCATTATTTTTAAACTATTAACGCTAAAGTTCGCTGTTACGGATACAAATTATCATTTTTATAAAACTCGCGTTAAATACGAGGATAGTGTTTACTCACTTTAAGTCGCGTAAAATATTTCTGTCGATTTCGCCTGAAAAATATATTTAAAACAAAAAATTCGGTGTTATATGAAAAATTTTTCAATTTCTTTTTTATATCGTTTTTACGTAAACTACGAAGTGTTAGGCAATTTCCTATTTGTAACATTCGATAAGCGTGATTAATTTTTTATTATTATTATTTTTATTTAAGCGGTTTTCGAGTTAATAATTCGCGAACGTTAAAATGTAAAAGAAACTTACCCGATGTCGGTATGTCGATTGATCTTAATTCGAAATCGATCGTCGAAGTTCCTAGCCCGATTGACGGTACTGATAAATCAGATCCTAAAGAAGTTAACGCGCACGATATACCGTTGCGCATGCATTGCGTTCGCGATAGACCTTTTAACGTGGACGCGATGTAAGCAGCCGCTAAACTAGAGTGAAAAATGTAGAATTTTCTTCGTTATATAAAATTTAAGATAATTTTCTTTTTTTTTTAATTATCGAAAAAGGCTGTTATCGAATCAGGCATTAACTTATTCCGTCGAAATGACATTAAGTAGCGGATGACGAAAATTGTGGGGAAAAAAATACAATAATCTATCCGAATCGTATTGTAAGTGATAAAAATTTAAGGATAACCAATTAGTACGTAATTCTCATTAGCGTAAACGCTGAATAGCGTTTTACTAAATGATGGTTAAAAACACGTTGCACATGGGTATGTCTATGAGTGTGCGAATGTTTTCTTTACGTCTGTTCAAAGAAGGATGTAATCGGTCGAAATCTAACGAATGTCAGTTTATATTTCTTCTATTTCGCAGTAGTTCCGTAATAACGACATCGCGAACGTTCATATTAGTCGTCGTGTAGTTGGAATATTCGCGTAGAAGAACTTAATCGATTTTTTCAAGCCTTAATAAATCATATTTAATACGGACGACTCATAAAGCATTTTGAAGGCTATTGAAAACAAAGGAAATCAGATTCATTGAACTCGTTCAGCATGTTGAAACTTAATCATGTGGAAAACTTGAGTATATTTGTGTCGTCCTTATGGATACCGGCACATCGAGGAATCCCCCAGGAAATGAAATGTACATTAAAAGGGGGTCTTCTAGTATTCTCTTTAATTTATGCACTTGGATATTATAAACTGCATTCAGTCGGAACATAAGACACATTATACATATGTGGAGTGTATATAGTAGTGCCTTTACTAGGTACTATTAAATCAATTACAACTGTCACGGTTCTACTTGTTTAAAAACATTAAGCGGACAGAAATTATACTTATCGGCAGATTACGATTCGGCCATTACTGACCGGCTGTTCCTTATGCAGCTTAAAGTCCATACCCTTCTTTAATATACGCTCTGAACTATGCTTTAAATTAACCCCTCTTCGTAACAGTTCTTCGTATAATCTATTGTCTCTTCTTCATTTTGAGAATTTACATCTATTTCCAGACATAGCGATATTTCTAGAGAAGTTGTCCGAGTTTATAGAAATATGAGTTATCACGTTGGGTAGGTAAAGGCATCCCCATTAAAAAAAAAAATACTAAGAAAAACGAGTTTCGAATCTTCGTCCATCGAATGCATTAATAATCGCGCGTTGTAAAGACAAATTATTAAATTAGATTGAATACTGGAATATAAATCAGACATGCATTTTGTAATCTAAAATAATTCCGAGTTTTTGTTGACAAATTCCAGTCGTCAGTAAAATGTATTTATTTACAAGGGGAAAAAATCGGTATTCGTTTTTCTTTCCGCCAATTTTAACTCATAACAAAAAAAAAAAAACAAAAAAAAGTTAAGATGGTTTTTAAAAATTTAAATTAATTTCAGAAATTTAAGTAAGGTAGTTCTTTTCGGAATTCATAGTTTAAAACGTAAAAAACGTACACGATTCTTAGATTATTAGAACTGTATAGTTTTAAAAATTGACGTAAACTCTAGAAATCCGGTTCATCGATTTAATTTCGAATGTCATAATTAAAAATATGTCTTTCGATGTCCGAAATTTTCGGCACGTTGTGATACGTGAGAAAACTCAATATAGATAGAATAGGAATATTTTTAAATAATTAATCACGAGAACACATTAAACACGACGATTCTAATCGACTAACAGAGATGTAAAAAGACTTTTAAAAATAAGCAAATTTAACTTTACCAATCGCCAGCTCCAGAAACATTATTCACTTTAAGTTCCGAAGGAAAATATGCGCTATAATGTAGTATCGTATTTACCGTTCCATTTTTATACGCCATCTAAAATAACAATATGCGCAATGATTAAAGTTTTATTTAACAGAAAGTACTTCCGTAGTGCTTCCTCGGTGAGGCATATAATTTTAATTTAAAAATTAAATAAAATACTTTTATATCGTATCGCTATATATATATATATATATATATATATATATATATATATATATATATATATATATATATATATATATGTGTGTGTGTGTGTGTGGCGTTGGTTTAGGGAACTTTTATTTTCACTATAATGTCTTAACCTTTAAGTTGGTTAAATGTGTTATTTCGATACTTTGTATTTAACACACATACAAAAAAAAGTAGCGAAATCGTCGTAATCCTCAATCATTTCATATTGTTGCTTAACCCGTTCAGTCACACATAAAATTTCGACACGAAATTATAAATTTTACGCGCGTTGTTTATTGTATAACACCGCTTCTTAGACGAACTGTAGATAATTTTCAATGTACTTATATACAATTTTTAAAATTGAGACATTTCACGTGAAAATAAAAAAATTGTTAGCATTAAAATTGCAAGTATCTTATAGTAGACATTATGATAAAACAGTTAATTAACTCCGTTATTCTGTTCCAGATTTATTTACTATTTTTTCGGCTGAACTGTTTGCTATAAAACTTGCTATAAAATATGTAATAAACTCTGATACTAATATGCACAGACTCACTAACCGCATATAACTGTCCTCATTAACATCCAGTAGCTAAAGGTATTATTCCCGCTCTTTGTAATACAAATGCTCGTGTTTTCGCTTGGATTTCATCATATGTCGGAATCCGGGGAAATACGCTCGCGGACATCGCAGTAAAAGAAGGTTTGCTCTCCTTTCCGGTATCAAACATCAAAATACCACCAAGGGATCTTCAACCACATGTAATGAAGAAGTTATTACAGACTGGCAACAACAATGGACCAGCACTCCAAACACGAATAATCTACGCCAAGTTCGAAACACCATCCAACCATGGAATACATCATTATCGGCCAACAGAAGGAATGAAATCGTTATCACAAGACTCGGCCTAGAACACTCCAAACTCTCACATAGACCGCTCCTATCAAATCAACCTCTTCCGCTCTAACTGCAATTCCCATGTTACAATCCAACATCTACTCGTTAGCTGTCCAATTTATAATTCCTACCGAGCATAAATTCTCCAATCGTCCATTCTCTCTGAAGTCCTGTCTGATCCTCATGCTAAAGTTGAACATCTCTTTCATTTCCTTAAGATCACCAACTTATTTCAATTCATTCAATTTCTATATTCTCATGCCTCTGGCCTAGGAGGCAGTGCACGGTATGTCAACAAAGAAGAAAAATAAATGATTGAAATCTAGACCAGATGTGAGAAATCGTATAATCGTTTTCTGAAATATAGAATTATATGAAAAGTCCCCTAATAATAATCTCTCCCGTCTGTGTAAAGTATATTATTTTAATTCGCTGAAATTCATGTAATACAAATATTTTATTTTGCATTTTATATATATATATATATATATATATATATATATATATATATATATATATATATATATATGGTTATTTATCATTACCATGACACCGTATTTCCCTAACGTAGCCATTATATTCGGAACGAAATCGAGAATTTGCACTACTAAATTCCTCGTTTCCTCTAAAATCGACGGTAAATCAGACGTTTCAAGTGATATTTCTTTTGTTACAGCACCTACAAATTTTGTATTTGGAAATTTTATAAGATTAATATTAGAAAAATAAAATGAAAAAGTTGTTTCGTTTTTATAAATTAGGTGATAATAATAAAATTAAATAACGAACAAAATTTTCGAATAATACATTCGATAAACATATTTAAAAATAACGGGAAATTTATCTAATACGTATCTTCAAATGTCGCGTATTTGATTAATTCAACTTCGTGAAGACATTATGCTTCGCTAAAAATTTCCGGTTTCACGAGTTTCAACATTCTTCATATTAACAGCACAGCGATTTTTCCATTAGGTAGAAGAGTCGAAAACTTTCTTATATACGCTGAACAGGTTATGCGAATTAAATTTTAAAATAAATATTAACAATTTGTCTTGTATTTAGTTTTTAAATCAATCGTGGTTCTGGTAGTTCTTTGTTTTTTTTTCTTTGTTATCGTGATAAAACGCCCGTTGCCTTATCGCTATTATTGTAATTAATTATTAACATTTTATAATTACGTTCTTGGTTATTTTGAATTAGTTTGTAAGTTAAGAATTTTTTTTTTTTAGTTTGATTTTTGTTATAATTGAACTTGTATTTAAGTTTAATTTGATTTCTACGAGTTCATTTTTTAAGAGTTTGGTTTATTATAGCCGGGTTTGTATTTAAGTTTTGGTCTGAGTTTTTACCATTCTTTTATCTCCTTCCTTTTTTTTAAATTTACGTTTCGCGAATTTATTAATTTTTATAAGTTTGATTTAATTGAGATTATATTCAAGTTTTGGTACACGTTTTTACCATCCTTAATTCTTTTTTTATCTCTTATTTACCAAAAAGTTATAAGCACAAACTCTTAAGAACTTTTATTAGATGGAACAAAGGACTACGTTATCTCATCCCTTGTTCCGTCGTAATAAGTTAATTTCAGTGTGGCGGTCTGTGAATTTGTGTCGGGACCTTCATCGGTATTTAAAAATCTTTTCCTTCTATAGAAGGAGGAGGTTTTTAGTGAGTAAAATCCCACACGCTGACTTTGGCTCCCTTAGTGTTAACACGTTCACGGTTATGAGATGGTCATATAGAAATCTAGTTTACTAATAGGTTAATTAATTTTTTTTATGCAAATATGTTTTAGTACCATAAATAACTGAATGTAAATATTTAAGTAATACGTGCATTGCTTTTCCCTACCTTTTTGTACTGAGGTCATTTTTATGCTCACAACCTGCACGATATGTAACATCACCATTGTTATGCCTAATAGGCTATGAGGCTTACTTAAGATTTCAAGTGAAAATTCATCTGTTGCGAATTACATATAAGGTAAGGATGGACGATATACATCGATTTATTAAAAACACCGGATGCATCGAATTTAACCGATGTAATGTTGACCTTTTGATATATTCGATGGATCGACGTTTTTCATTTGATATTTTAAATCGATAAAACTGATTTCAAGATGCGATTTATTTATTTAGATTTTATATTTTTAAATATTTTATCTCGGCCGATATTTATTAAACTAGTTACATTCGTAATAATAATAACGAATTCATGAAATAAAATAACTAGCTATAAGTATTTTATAATTAAAGTTTTTACAGATTTTTTCATCTTTCAGTTTCGAAATTTTTCTAGAACTACATCGGTAACACTGGTTGACAAATCGAATCAAAGAAAAAGAATTCAAGGAGATTTATTTATAAAGTTGTGAATGACTTGATTTGAACACAGTACCGTTGCTAGTGATGAATTATGTAATGCAACCACTGCTGAGACAAAATTAATGTTCCGACCCGTTGGAATAGTATTTATTCTATCGTAGAAAGATTTTCGGAACTGCGGGCAGTTTTAAGCGATATTCTCTTCCGTCACACTAATGCACCTTCAATGCTCAACGGATCTGAAATATCGATGGCGTCGTAAGTCCTGATATTGCGAACCTTTGGAGGCTGCTACAAAAATGCTGCGCAAGTAGTAAAATTATACCACCCGTGCGTTACATGGTTTCAAAAATCATTTCAACTAAAATGAATTCATGGCAACTGGTATACTTAGTGAAATTGATAAAAGAGTGAGTGTCGTAGAAAATGTTTCCGCTTTGGCAAAAAAAATTCATTTCAGTGATCATTTAGCTTGTGCAAAAGCTGTAGAAAAAATACAGAAATTTAATGAAGACTCAGTTGCGACCAAATGAAGATACTGAATCCGAATCTGACAAATGTGAGGGTTTCCACTATGGAGCGATCATTAACATCGTAATTGGAAAACTAATAAATCGGAATATATGTCTGACGAACTTTTCAAGTACTTCTGTAGGGAGATTGAATGAAACCCCATTGGAAATATGAAAAGATTATAAGATCCATTTTGATAAATGAAAAGACGGAATACAAATTGATTCAGAAGAGGTATCCAACATTCACCCATTAATCAAGTATTTGTTGAGGGCTATAAATAAACCCATAATGGTGAATTTCTTAATAAAAACTAAATTTTCTTAATATATCATTTGAAGATTTTCCACTTCCCATTTTAAAAAAGAAAAATAGAAAAAAAAAATTGAAGCACATTATCTGAGATGATTAAAAACACACAATAAATCATCTAATAAAATTTTAGATCTGATTTAACCCATTCAAT
Source organism: Coronaproctus castanopsis (assembly GCA_032883995.1). Lineage (NCBI taxonomy): Eukaryota > Metazoa > Arthropoda > Insecta > Hemiptera > Monophlebidae > Coronaproctus > Coronaproctus castanopsis. Next base: position 207,276,360 of record CM065053.1, on the reverse strand, counting down.
CTATAACGGTAATTCATTAGTTTACCTGTTAATTCTTGCGCAATCGCCTGTAATTCTCTAAAATTCGGAGATACATATCGTACGTAATTTTTCGTCTCGCTATTTACGAACGCTTTGGTAGCTGTGCTCAAATCAGATGGTTCGAACCAGACTAATTAAAATAAAACGCGTTAAAATGCGTGTTTTAATTTCCGGCAATAATAGCTGTTTTTAAAGATATGTATTATATATAACGAAGAACAATTTAAAATTAAATATTTCAACTAATTCTAATTTTCAACATGTTGACTACGAGGGACTAAATTATAATTCTAAGATAATACTGTGTAAAGGCCTAGTGCAGTTACTGCATTTAGCTCAAAATATAATTTCTAAATATAACTGCTTGTAATCGATATATATATATATATATATTAAAAACGATGACTAATTTTTGTAAATGAAAGAAAGAATAATGGCGCTTTAAGCAAAGAATATACGAAACAATTGAACGAACGAATTTTTAAAGAACTTAAAACTAGATAGGATATTTTAACAAATAGTACACTAATAAATAAATGTTTTGTCGGTGTAACAGAACATTTTAAAGACGAAGATATAAAGAATAATACGACACACGTAATCATTAGTCATGGATCCATTAGATATTATTTTTAAAAAATTGTATATTACTAATAATAAGAATGTTGTAATTGTGCTAATAATAAAGTGGATGAAGACTGTATATACTTGTAAGGAGTAAAATCGCTTGAATCAATTATACAGGATTGATGATTCGTTTTAGCTTTGTGAAATAATTTTATTCAAATTTCCTTCGTCTCAGAATTATTTAAAATTATATATATATATATATATATATATATATATATATATATATATATATATATATATATATAAAGCTGGTAACCAATAAGCCATTTTTGCAGGCTTTTTCTTATTTATTTCTCGGTTGTTTTGTTTTCATATATATATATATATATAATATCCATGTTTTATTAAGAGCCTTATTGTAGATAGTCAACTATGTTCCCCCATTCCTTCCTGTTGCCTTTTATGTTCTTAGGTGTTTAAATTTTAAATAAGCAGGTGGCATAATTCGTTAAAAAATTGTTTTAATTTGGGATATTTTTGAGTTGGAACGTACGTTCACATAAATTTTATTCGTTTTATATAAATATATATTGGAACATCTTATGAAAAAAAGTTTTATTGTGTTGCTCTAAGGCGCATTCTGTAAAGTAAATATTTTGAAATGTTCCTGTTGTTTGTGTAGTAATGTTGTTCATTAATTTTTTTTTTAATAAATAATATATTTTTAGAAAATTAGCTATGGAAAAACTAATAAAGTGCAACGGTTTAAAGACATATTAAATCCTTTCTATGTTTACAACAAACAATTATAAGACTGATTCTATTCTTTCGACTTTCTAGTATTTTCCGAAGAAAAAAACAATTCAATTTAAATCGATTAATTATTAGAACATCATGGATTAACAATCTCCCCGGATAAAAATTATTTTCGTCTCATTTCTAATCGAGTCGATAGATGGCGCTCGTATTAATATTTAGATTACCCGAAGACAGGTAATTTTCAAAATTTTATTTTATCGTTCAACCCTACAGTGCGTGAACTTTTTATCTTTAAGAAAAAATTTATCCTACAATAGTTGAAAACTTAAATTATGCAATGATATTCATCTAATACTTAGGATGTCCCAAAAACTGTTATTTCATATATGCAACATTATTTATTTCGGGGGGGTTGTATTGGCGGATAGTGTAACGGCCTACAGATATGTAGGTTAGATGTGAATAAGACATTAATTAAATAAGCAGTCGTGGACAAGGTTGAATGTCTCAGGCAGGTGATTCCAATAATGACAAGGTAAGAGACACGAAGATGCAGATTGTTAGTTTGAAAATTTTATGACTGTTTCTTCCTCGGCGGTCACCGGAAAAACCTTACACTCTTATCTCCTCAATAACATTACCTTACGGTTCGGGTCTTTACCCAAAGGGTAAGGGAGTAAACTCTAGAAAATCATGATGGAAGCCAACGGGAAAAGAATTACATTCATGAACAGCGAAAATAAAATGACCCTAAGTCTCCGTCAGACTGATTCTCATCTGCCGAGACAGCCGTATAGGGTGCTAAGAATCTTCGAAGGTAGAACCAGGCGGAACGAAATTAATATTGCTACATGGAATGTCAGATCTCTGTATGAGATTGGAAAACTTGCAAAGGTAATATCAGAAGCAAATAGACTAAATACAGATATTTTTGGGATAAGTGAAACAAGATGGATTGGAAATGGAAGAAAAAATTTGGATGAGGACTATGAAGTGATAGATGCGGGAAAAGACAAACACGAACATGAAGTAGCAATACTAGAAAATATAAAGCTTAGCAATAAAATCAGCGCAATAATTCCAACGTCAGAAAGGATAACGCTTATTCGATTCGAAAGCAGGCCTAAACCAATCGTAATTATTCAGGCATATGCACCAACCGCGGATAATAGGAGAAATACAAAAATTCTACAGCGATTTGGAAAAGGTTAAGAAATATGCAAAAACCAATGATACGGTGTTAGTAATGGGGGACTTCAATGCAAAAGTTGGATCTGACCAAGTGGCTGGGAAGTTCGCAATCGGTGAATGAAAGAGGGGAAATACTCGTCGAATTCGCGGAAAGACGAAATCTAGTAATATGTAATACATGATACAAATAGCATAAAAGAAGATTATACACGTGGGGTCAGTCTGTGAGATAGGACTAGAAACCAGATAGATTATATTATGATCAATAAACGGTATAAAAACGTCGTCAAAAATTGTCACACATATCCAGAAACAGATTGCGATTCATATCACAAGGTGCTGGTAGCAAAATGCCGGTTAGTTTTAGAGAACCTCAAAAAGAAAGAGAATCAAAAACAAAGAATATATTTTGGAACAATCAGAATGGAAAAAATACAAAATAAATTTCAGGAAGAACTGGATAGACACATGACGCAAAAGACAACACAGATGACAGCGAAATGCGTGGCGGGATAAGGTCAGGATGGCTGCAAAAATGCAATCGACAGAAGAAATATTAGATCTAATAAACGATAGAAGGAAAATACAGGAGAAATATAGTCAAGAGTATAAACAATTGAATAAAGTTATTAGAAAGAAACGTACAGCAGAAAAAAAAAGTATATGGTGTGTGATGGAAAATGCAATGAAATAGATGAGTTACAGAAACAACACAATGGCAGAGAAGTACACGTCAAAATAAAACCGACGATGAATACGCATAAAAAAGGAGGACTGGAGTAACATGTACAGGAGGAAAAAAATGGAAAATTTAACGTCGATCAAAATGAAGCAGAAGAAACGTGGGTAGATACATAAAAGAATTATATGGAAACGATTCGCGACCTACAAAAATTAACATCAGAGTACAACAAGCAGCACCGAAGATCGAAATATGGTAATTAAGAAATACCATTAAAAATTCTAGAAATAATAAAACAGTAGCAGAAGATAATATTGCTGTTGATATAATAAAACATATTACACCGAAATATGAAAAAGAGAGCAAAGGCAGATATAGCATCAACCAGGCATGTTCTTTTGAAGCGTTTAATTTCAATTATGCGGTTCGTGCACGGTGCTGACGCTGAGTTACATCCTGTACTGTTTACAGCATATCTACCTGGCTAAGCTCCACCCGATGAAAGTCCTTGTAATTACAGACTCAGTTGATTCTCTCCATTCCATAAACAGCTCACAATCCAAATACACATTAATTACCCAAAAATCTAGACCATGGTTAATCTCGCAAAAGACAACTGTAAAGTAACATAATTATGGGTTCCCGGCCATATTGGAGTACCTGGAAATGAGAGGGTAGACTTGGCCGCATGGGAAGCAGTCTATCTGTGGGCCCAAATGTCACCTAGCTACTGTCAGTAAAGAGACTATTTCAACAAGAGTCAAAACAGAAATGGAGGGCACACTGAAATTCTCAACAAACCTTTTTAAAATCAATAACATCATCGATCGTACCGTGGTGTCCGCAGGAGGGTGTGTCTCGGCGTGACTTTACAATAATTCACCGTTCGATAATTTGTCACATTTCGCTGACTCATGATTACGTCTCCCATAGAACTTCACCTCCCACAACCTGTCTTTTCTGTTTTCAACAATGTTATCCTTCAGTCCATCATATAATTACGACTCGCATTTACAACATCCGGCTCGTCCTTCAACCTAAATCTTTCAATACAAAAGATCCTCTGCAATAATCCTGAAACAGCCGTCCAGGCCTTAGTCTATATTAAATCTAACCAAATCGGCTCACTAATCTAATCATCGGCAAGTATATATGTCGTAATAATCTGCGTAGTTACATACGGCTCAGAGTAAAATAAAAAAAAAAAAAAAAACTGAAAAAATAAAAGAAGTAACGTTACGCACCGTGCGGTTATAATAATACGTCCATCGCTTAAATCTGCTTACTTGGCCGATGCATATTAAAGAAACAGACGCATCAATTATTTTATTTTTAACGCAAATTATGAATTTAATACGACTGTATTGCATCTAAGAAATATATTTAAAAAAAAAATGTTTTAACGAGAAGTGATGATTCTCATTTTTTGAATAAAAAAGAGGTTTAAAATAAAAATAATCTAATTTAATACGTAACGGTAATAATATAGCTAATAAACGTACCGGGTATATTGTATCTGTGGCACAGCCTTAATGTATATTCTATGGTATTCGTCGGTAAGTTTCCATCCATTATGACCAAGCAACTTCTAAGGATGTCATCTAGGTGTTTCGAAATCTAAGGCAAGAATGGAAAATAAAATGTTATTAATCATTTCGGTGCTGTTCAAAATTAGAATGATCGTCGAATAGCGTATAAATAAAAAAGAGGTAGTAAGCTTGTTCTCGAATTTTTTAATCGTATTATATATATATATATATATATATATATATATATATATATATATATATATATATATACTTCTTATTCATTTCTTCAATGCGTAGATTGGTGGATAACCTTTATGACTCACGATCCTAGTGACTAAACTGAACTTTGAACGAAAATTGTATTGCTCTCGTGTCATTTATTAATTGATCAATATATCTATTCCGTGTCCTTCCTTTATATGGTTTTCCTTTCAATTAGTTGTACGAAACTTGGATGATGCTGATGTAAGTGACCTATCCATTCAACCTTTCTTCTTTTTAACTGTTGAATCAGACTTCTCGATTTGTGTATGTTTTTGAAAACGTTTTCATTCTTTATTTTTTCTATCCAACTAATTTTCTGTAGTCTAGGGCCAACATCAAGTTTCGGAGCTTCCATTCTTTTATACATTTGGCGGATGATAGTTCAAGTTTCTGACCCGTACAGCAGTATGCTCCATATGTATGTATTAACAAAGTGCTTTCTGGTTTCTAATCTTATGTTCTTCGAGGTTAATAAAGATTTCTTCTCATTAAAAGCCGTTTTTGCTAAACTAATTCTAATTGATATTTCTTTGTTACTCCTTCCATCTTGATTGATTAGGCTTCCTAGGTGTACCTGTAAGACTTCACTTGTTTTAATCGTTTTTCGTTCATTTTTATATTTACCGTTCCTTGTTTTTTATCGCATTTCATAACTACCGTTTTTTCTTCATTTATTGCCATATTATACTTTTTTGCCGAGTTTGCCAGCTGTTTTACCGATTCTTCAATTTCTTTTTTCATTTTTTCCTACGATCGCTATGTCATTTGCAAAGCGGAACATCTGCTATATATATATATATATATATATATATATATATATATATATATATATATATATATATATATATAAATTATAGAATCCAATTCATTATATATTATTGAATCGTGATCACGTTTCGTTGTGTCCAATTTATTGAATATTATTATTACGCGTATGTTTTACTTTATTTCATTTTGTGCCCTAATTCGTCAAGATTTATTTCATTTGTTCGTGGTCGCCTAGTTTATTAAAATTTTTGTCGAATTATTTTATTAATTTTTAAGTTTATTAATTACGTTTATATTATATTCATTTATATTAATTTTTATTATTTATAAAAATAATTTGAAAATATATGATTGAATACGTTTTAAGGAAAATTATATACAAACACGTTAAATCGGTAAATACGATAAGCGCAAACTTGTCGTTGACGCAGAATAATGTCGACGTTGGTCATGTACTGGACGTTCGAATGACATCCAATTTACGATGACGTTAATTCCCGCGGTTATCAAAAATAACATTTTTAGCGATCATACACCAATAATAGCTACAATATTTACAAAAATAACAATGAAAGAACAACAGAAAATATTGCACAATAGAAGTACAGACTGGGACTGGTATAGAACTCTTCTCGAGGAAAACATAAATTTATCAATTCCATTAAAAACAGAGCAACAAATTGAAAAAAGTGTTCGTACTTTTACGGAGCAGATGCAGGTGGCAGTATGGAACGCGACCACACCAGAAAAAGAATATGTACTCCAAAATGACTGTCCAAAACATACAATGGAAGTAATACTTGAAAAAAGACGTTTACGCAGATCATGGCAAAAATGTAGACTACCCTCAATTAAAAGCCAGCTAAATATGGTAAAAAAAAAAACTAAAAACATTATTAAATAATTTAAAGAATGAAAGCTTTAAATCATACGTAGCTAACTTGTCTCCCACGCAAGAAAAAGAATACAATCTGTGGAAAGCGAGACCAATAATATGTAATCCTCCATTAAGACAAGACGATGGGACATGGGCAAGAAGTGGCAAATAAAAAGCTAATGCATTTGCAAAATATCTAAGCGATACATTCAAACCAAATGTAACAACAGTATCCAATGATTTAGAACATAGTAGCAAGCAGAGCTTACACCCAAATGGTATAAAAATGTTCTCTCCAGCAGAGGTTAAAAAACACGTGAAACTTCTAAATATTATAAAATCTTCCGGGTTTGATATGATAACAGCAAAAATGTTAAAAGAACTACCTACTAGGAGAGGAATTATGATTATTACATATATATTTAATGCTGTACTGCGAACATCGTACTTCTCAAACCAGTGGAAACTATCGCAAATATTAATGATTCTAAAACCGGGCAAAGATGGTACAAACCTAGGATCATACAGGCCGATCTCGCTACTACCTATGATATCCAAATTATTTGAAAAGTTAATTATTGTACGACTAAATGAAATAGTTAACTATCAGTCGGCTATCCCCCAGCATCAATTTGGTTTCAGGAACAGGCACTCTACTGAGCAGCAAATACGCAGAGTAGTAAAAATTATTGAAGACGGGCTGGAGGCTAAAAAATACAATGAAGCAGTTTGATATTACTAAGGAATTTGATAAAATTTGACACGTTGTGATCTACTACATAAAATCAAGCCGATGTTACCTATACAATACTGCTTACTAGTTAAATCATACTTGAGTAATAGACTATTTCAGGTCAAGTACGATTCCGATCGATCCGAAGTATGTTCTATTACGGCTGGCGTTCCACAAGGAAGCGTTTTAGGACCTCTACTGTATACATTATACACAGCCGACAGATGATGCAGTACACACAGCAACGTTTGCAGATGATACCTTACTGATTGCATCGGATTCAAATCCTGAAGTTGCTGTCACCGCTTTACAAAACAGCCTAGACAAACTGTATCAGTGGACCGAAAAGTGGAAATTGCATATAAATCCGGAAAAATCCGCACATGTATCATTCACTAATAAAAAAGTCTCAATAGGAAATAGCGTGATTAAAAAAAAAAAAATGAAGTTAAGTACTACACCTAGACAAAAAGCTAACGTGGAGGAGTCATATACAGAAAAAAAGAAAAGAATTGAACCTAAAATTAAAAAAGTTATACTGGCTCATAGGCTACAACTCCGAAAAATCGGTTACTAGTATATAAAGTTGTATTAAAACCAGTCTGGAGTTATAGCGCACAAATTTGGGGGTGTGCAAAGAAATCGAATAAATTGGTGATACAGCGCTTCCAGAACAAGGCGTTACGATTGGTTTATCGAATGCCTTGGTACGTGTCCAGCGAAATTATACATCGAGATTTAAATACCGTTGAAGAAACTATCCGCAAACAAGCTCAGAAGCATTTTAACCGGCTACGTATTCACCCAAATCAGTTAGCAGCATCACTCGTCCACACGGATGCGACATCTACACGGCTGAAGAGGACAAAGATAAATAATCTAGTATCATAATTTTAGTTTGTAGGTTAAGCATCGTTGGATGCACCTACCACTCGAGATTGTTAATAGATATAGTTTATTGGATAGCCTCTCAACTGGCTAGTTATAAATTAGCATTTAACATGATAAAAAAAAATATATATATATAAAAAAAAAGTTCCCGCGGTATTCCGACGATATTACGCGATTATCGAAAAATTGATAGTTCTTGATAATTGAACAAGCTAGAAGTGAATTAATAAATTTCGTCTTGATGGAGGCAATTTAACCGAATACAAAGCAAAAGTCGCAAATGGTTCCTCTCCGCTTTTTTGCCTTCAATACGATGATGATTGCGTAATTTTTATCGACAGAACAGACGAACTCCAAAATCTGATAACGGAATTAGCGGAAACGTACAATGATTTAAGGATAATTAGAGGAAAAGAGAAGTTATAGAATTAAATGGAGAACTATCTGATTTCGAGTTAATACGCACAGTCAATTCACCCCGCTGGTTTTGTCAATAAGATAGCAACTCTCGATTGGGAAGGTTCATCTCTTATAAGAAACGTAAACACATCATATAACAAATTAGCTCGCAGAGTGTTTAGTGACAAGAATTTAACAACTAAAACCAACCTACATTTAATTACAATCTTTATAATAACATTCTGCATAGAGGGTCGTACATTTTCGTGATCTTGGGGTATGCCTAGATCGGACCTTTGGTTTCTCGGTGCATATAAATAATATTACTCGACATACTCAGTTCTCAGTTACGTCATAAGAAACTGAAAATTGTCCAGTGATTCAATATTTTACAATATAAGTACACTACAGATATGGAAAAGATTCGGGCTAAGCTTTGAAATATATATTATTTTTTTTGTTTTTATAGTAAACTATTGTCCAGATCACATACATTACGATCTCTTACGTGACGTTATTACATACCGTTATATAAAATACGAAAAAAATGTCTAGTTTTTACATAACATTAGGATACCGTTAAATATTTGACTTCGGAAATTAGTTACGCTTATAGGATAAATAGTAGAATGAATTTGTTTTTGTACTAATCTTCTTTGTAATTCACCGTTGGTTTCTACTTTCCGACAGTATTACTTAAAACTCGTCCATATTTGGATACACATGTTCACAGCGCATACTTATACTATTCTTTGGTTTAGTAAAACATCAACTTTGTGTACTTGTTAAATGTCGTAATTGATGAAACAGGGGATTACCAGTACATAATCTACACATGTAGTAAAGTTATAACTAATCCTAATAAAATTGTTCTATTAGAACAATTTCCTATATGTATTTTAGAATTATTCAAGATTAAACATAGATATTAACAGTCACTCTAGTTTCGCAGGCTACTCTATATTTATAATTTTTTTATATAAATGGAAAAAATATTTATATATATATATATATATGTGTGTGTGTGTGTGCATATTGAATTAGTTCATATTTGCTTAAAAACTAAATGACATCATTTCTATAACATTTCATGGTATAGATACGATGTATTTAGTAAGAATTTATGTTTTTTAACTTTTATTTCTTGTAAAAATACGTTCCTTTCTTTCTTCTTCTTGCGATTTCTTTCTTCTTGCTGGCAAGCCAACACTGATTTACCGACCAATTTTACGGGTAGTTGAGTTGACTAGGAGTTCTTTTTTTCAATCAAAAGCGTATTCATTAGAAAACAAATTTCAACTGTAACACCGAATTCGGCAGTAAATTCGTGCAATGAAAAAAATTAAACAATCCCATTTTAATAGTTAATCTTATTAATTTTATAATAATTCGGTTAAAAATTTAAAAACGAAATTTAACTTCGGAATATTCTACAAATGTTTAAAATTTCAACAAAACACTTACAGAAAATTTTCACTTTCGGCCTGGCGTTGAAAAAAAAAATGATATAATAAAATTTTCCGCTTTGTTGTATCGAAGAAGAAAATTTTCGGGTGAAAATTTATTCCTTTGATATATAATTAGTAGTAAGAAAGAAAAATTATCTCCAAGTTGGAACCAATGTCTGCGCGCTATAACTAGAATACTAACATATCTGAACGAGAATATTGGTGCGTGTATTATATATATATATATATATACACATATAAACATATATCTATATATATTTATATACGTGTGTATATGTATGTGTGTTTGTGGAGATATAGATAAGTAAATTTGATGCAAGTTACAATATGAAGACTAACTCCGTTAGAAAAGTTAAAATTTTGAAACGTGTACAGCTACCTACCAAAGAAGATGAAATTATCCGATGAATATTCATACTTCCTATAAGAAAAGGGCAATTACCATTTTCGTCTAAAATGACGCAAATGCTGGCCGTAGGTTCTTCGGTGCTAATTTTTATGGCTGATTTATCCTGAAACAAATTTATGCAAATATTTCACTAAAATTATGACTTGTAGAAGTTTTCATTAAAATAATAACATAATACAACTATACAACACATATATATATATATATAATATACATATATTACACATGCACAATACACTTGTTTTTTATAGGAAATAATTTTATGTCGATATTATATCACAAACTATCATTTTAGCAGTGTATTAAAAACACATCAAATATTGCGTCGATGGCATATATGCGCATACACATACAAATAAAAGTTACCCCCACATTATACAAATTGGGATACACACATGAGCATGTATATATTTGTTTTGTTCTTATAAGATTTGGTAATGTTTTGACAACAATTCGAACGAATCCTATTAGGCAGTGACATTTTTTGAAAATCTAATTTATTTATACTATGGTTACTTCTAAATTATACTTTGCTGTTAAATACCGATTAAATTAATCGAATTTAAATACACTTCTATTAAAGTTTATAATGATATTTTACGATACAACATATTTGTTTAAAGGCTACACTGTATACAATGAAATGTACGTAAAAAACAAAAATCGTGACAAATTATATCAAAATAACAGAAACTACCGCAGATTTTCTACAAATATTTAATGTAAAAAAAAAAAAAAAAAAAAAAAAAAACTTAACATTACTCTAAAAATATTACTCAACTTAGAACGCTGTATTGTAAGATTCTACACAAAGTTGGACATCACACAATACAAATAACAAAGGTCAAAATAACAATATTAAAAATCAACTGCACGAATTTTTACTGTAACTTTCAAATATGTGTAATCAGTTAATCCAATAAAAACAGCGATATAATGAATTGAATTTAACACGAAACCACTATTAAGAATAGCTACTTGGAACATCAAAGAATATGACACGATATCGCCATGAGGTTGATAAGTAGCGAAATCGATATTCTATTGATATCCGAATCACACAAAATATATATTAATATACCGCATTATACAGCCTACTGCACTCAACCCCCAAATGGTACAGTACACAGAGGAACAGTCATTATAATAAAAATATCGTTGAAACATGATGTAATAATCAACTTTACAAGAACATATTACAAGCAACCACTATAATCATTGAAACTATATTGGGACCACTTGCAATATCATAGGTCTACCGACTCTTACCTAAAATACAATATTAAGAAAGAACATTTTGACGAGTACGGTAGAATCTCGATGGATAATCGAAAACTCGGCTAACACAGATTCTATCCAAATCAAGAGGAAACGTGATGATAGGACAATAATTTTTCGCCAGAAATATTTAATTCTCTGATTCCGTACGTTGTTATCCAAAGATTAAGCCACTCTATGTTTCCAGTAAGGACTACTTCGTCCTTAAACTTTTCATGTAATTTAACTTTACTGTAAAACTCACTCGGTCATTTTTCCCCGTTTTCTGGTCTTGTATCCACGGTCGCTTCTCCCACATATAAATTTGAAGCCATTTTTTTAATGGTCTGTCCCTTGTCGAGTCTGTCGGCTGGCGTTAATTTCTGGATCACACACACACACACACACACACATCATTTGGTTCTGTTTTAATAACACTAGCAGGTAGGCAATTACTTTATTGCAGAAAAATAAATATCACTGCTTGTATGATGAAATACCAAATGATCCAAACGATCTTCTTAACACTAGTTAAATCGTCTGTAGATAGAACTCAGAACATTCTTCAAAAGTATTAACAGCATAATAGTTCAGATTCCTACTAGACTAAAATTGATATATCGAAAAACTAATTGGCAAATGTTTTCAGTAAGTAGCTGATCAATTTCAACATTCTACTAAAGATGGAAGAAAATATTGAGGCAATTGTCGAGCATTTTATTAAATGCATTCAGAAATAAGCATAGCTAGGGTCCTCCGATAAATGGGTTACACGTGAAGACAACAAATCCTTCGAAAACGTTAAAGGATAATTGTTGTAGAAAAGCAGCGGTTAAAGAGAATTTTTCAAAATGACAGGACCTCGATAAACAAAAATTCTTTGAATAAAATAACTAAAACATTAAACAAGTCACTCGCTTACACGAAAAATGAATCTTTCCATGTGTATATAAAAAAATCTAAAACCAACGGCAGATATAAGTTATTCTTTACGGAAAGCCATAATAAAAAGTATAAAACCGCATCGCGTATTTCGATGTCCCAATTAAAATATAAAACCATAAATGGGCGCGAACGGATCAAGAAAAATACGAATTATGTTAAAACAATATATTATCCGGATCTCCGACGATTAGATAGGATTTATACTCAAGAAGAGGAACTAGAAACCGTATAATCGATACTATTGAAGAAACCTATTAATACAACGCGTCGGTCATTTCTAAGCTTCCTTGATTTCAGCAAAGTATTTGATAAAACAGCCGGAATAAACTATGGAAAACGGGAGTTCCAAACTACTTATTTTAATCAACAACGTATATTAATATAAGACGGTACAGGTAGAATCAGATTTATCAGACAGTTTTCAAGCACAAATAGGATTAAGGAAAGGTGCATACTTCATCATAGATATATATATATATATATATATATATATATATATATATATATATATACAATGACTGGCTAATTAAAAATGAAGGAGTATTTGGAAGAGAAAAATAACGAATTTAAACAAAGGAGAGTGCGAGGAAAAATTAGAAGACGAAAGGGAATGGCGTAAACAGCAATTACAATATTGGAAGAAAATCGAAAAATCACAACGTTTCAAAAGAAACACATTTATACACATGTTAAAAACATGAATGTTCCCGGCAGGCAGCAATCAACAGATCGAAATCATGGGTATTCAGTGCGCACTACCGGTGTAAAATAGAATCGCTAAAAATGTCGATGTATAATTAAATTTTGATAACTCACGGACAGACTGCCGAACGAATTTTTTCATCTTACAAGAACTTGGCATCAGACAGCGATCATTAACGCCGGTCGATTTAAAATGACAAATCACCGTGTCAAGTTTTATGGTCCTACATGCCACAGAACAAACGTCACGATTATCCATCAAAAATCACGTGATTTGCCCTCGCTAGTGTACTTCAATATAAATAAATAGGAAGGAACGTTACAAAAAAAAAAAAATTATATATTTCGTATACGTTGTTATCATTACTACGGTCATTGTCTTCTTCTTCATCTTCATCGTATCGGGAAAATTGATCATAGTACATCACGCCAGAAGTTCAAAAAGTTCATTATTTTTCCATCCAATTTGAGGGCGTCGTTATACAGCTGTATGGACAAGCTTTACATTCAAAGGGGTGTTGGTATGAATATCGCCTTTAACAATTTAACCATTATATACGAATAAACAAGACGGAAGCCCAATAATAAAAATTAATAATAATAACTAACTGACGATCTCGACTGGTGTGTGAATGACCGTCAATGAGATTAGACGGAAAACGAGATAAAATCAAATATTCATAAGAAAACTTTTCGATAGGACCCCGGCTAACTGAATAGCATAACTTCTAGTAATAATTAGCGTAGTTCGTGATTTAAATGTTCTACTGAAAGAAGTTAGAAGTGGTATTTCCATATATTTTTTTCTTTTATATATATATATATTTTTGTATGCATGTATGTATGTGTATATCTATGTATGTATCCATACATCCATACATATATAATAAATACACACATATATATATATATTTGTATGTATGTATGTATGGATGTATGGATGTATGTATGTGTATATATTATATATACGTACACTATTGTTATTATAATTTATATATATATAAACACTATTCCAATTCTCGCGTACTACTTAATAATGCACACAATGTACAGGAGCCACGTATATAATATCTTCAGGGATCTGCGCATTGGCCATTTAAAAAATGAGAACCAGACGGGATAACTCAATTTATTACGTATTATCCTATTATATTAACCACGCGACAGTCCATTAGATTGCGTGTGAGACTACGACACGATTTTATTGACGATCAATATATATATATATATTATAATATATTCGTTATATAAATAAAATTTCACCAATTATAGAAATAAAAAACTAATTACATGCTGCTTTATTAAACACGTAAAAGCACGCGCCATAGTAAATATAGTGTAGACAACCTTTTCAATAATTTTGATTACATATTAAGATAATAAACTCAAATTAAAAATTCCTTCTCTCACTGTTAAACGAAAAATAATAATTTTTCCACAGAAAAGAATTATATATAATGTGTTAATGTATTGGAGAATAATGATTTTATAAATTAACAAAACAAAATAAAACAATGTTAATCACTATAAAATTTATTTTATTTATGCAAAGCTTTTCGACTTTGTCATTTTTTCAACCAACACAATTTTTTTTTATTGCTTGAAAATGACGTTAAAGTCGAAAAGTTTTGCATAAATAAAATAAATTTTATAATGATTAACATTGTTTTATTTTGTTTTGTTAATTATATATAATAACTTGCTGAAAT
This sequence comes from Coronaproctus castanopsis, assembly GCA_032883995.1. Lineage (NCBI taxonomy): Eukaryota > Metazoa > Arthropoda > Insecta > Hemiptera > Monophlebidae > Coronaproctus > Coronaproctus castanopsis. Next base: position 207,261,185 of record CM065053.1, on the reverse strand, counting down.
AGCTCTTATAGTTACCGGTAGTGAAATTATATATATATATATATATATATATATATATATATACACATGTGTGTGTGTGTGTGTTTGTTTAATTTTAATGACTTTAATGTTTATCGCATAAATTATTCGTGATTTATAGAATTTTATATCGAAATAGTTTTTTCTTTATTTCTTAAAGACTTCAAAGATGAAATTTAAAAAGTGTTCTAAAAAATTATCTAGTCACGAAGTTTACGAAGTGGCAACATTGTATTTAATCTTTACACCTATTAAATGTAATTTTTTTTTTTTAACACCACTCCGGCCTAACGACCACTATTGGTGCCGATAACATATGACGTAACTGTTTTCTATATTGTCTATCCCCAATAGGACAAACAACACCGATGATAGAACTACAACATAGTTGGTATACATCAGTGATCATTATTAACTAGCGCCAACAAGTGACACCACCATCTTGATTGTTTTTATCAGTTATGTACTTATAAAATATCTCTCGCTGCTTTCTCTAGAAGCCCTACTATGTAAACATTTTCGTCTTCTTTTGCATCGTTAAAAAATCGTATATAACGATGTTTATAATATTTCTGTACATACGGTACACGAAGATCGGTATGTAAAGTCCGGTTTGACACGTAATGCGGAGCATCTACTATTATCCTGAGAACTTTTGACTACAGCTGTCTAGCTTCATATTACTTCTGTATCTGTAGGCCCGAAAAATATGAGGCTTCTTTTGAGATGATCTTGAATTTAAATTTTAGTTTATCTAAGAATTCATCAAGATCCCTTTGATCTGTGACTGCAATAAGACCATCGTGTACATATATTGCTACGACAATTTTTGCATAATTTTTCTCTCTAATGAACATGCATGAATCTTCTTCGCTGACTTTAAATTGCAACGATCTTAGAAATTCTCCAATACATTTATTCCAGCATCGTGGTGACTGCTTTAGCACATAAAGACTTTTCTTAAGCTTACATACACTACTAGAGCCATCATTGTAACCATCTGGTTGTTTCATAAAAATTGTTTCTTCCAGATCTCCATAGAAGAAGGCTGTTGATACATCAAACTGAGCTAAGTGTATTTTCTCTGTAGCACTGATAGCAAGTATTAAGCGGATCGTTTATAGTTCTGCTACTGGACTAAAAGTTTTGCTATAGTCAATTCCTTTTCGCTGATCATAGCCTTTGGCTACTAGTCTTGCTTTATGCTTTGAGATGGTACCATCTGGATTTAATTTTACTCTATAAACCCATTTGCATGGAATGGCCTTCGTACAGGTAGTTGAACTAACTCCCATGTCTTGTTCTCTTTTAGCGAAGCTATTTCACTGTTCATTGCGTTCTTCCAAGCTATACTGTTTTCACTATGTATCGCAGCTTTGTAAGTTTCAGGAAATTCTTCTGCTGTCATTACATTCGCAAAATCTTCATAATACTTTAGAGCATGAAATGTGCTTCTGTCAAGCAAGATTCGAGTATTGTGAGTTTGATCCACTTTAAGTTCTCTGCTCAAATTATTCTCGCTTTCTGGATCTTCTACATGATCATCTTCTATGTCTTTTTCAATGATTTCTGGTTCATTGTTGAGGTATTTGAAAAAGGTTCTTTTATTTTATCTGAACAGTCCTGAAGTGTCTCATGAAACTTGACATCTCTTGATAAAATAACACATCCTTTTTCAGGACTATAAATGCGATATCGCCCATTTCCATCATATCCAACAAGATAGCCTTTTGTTGCTTTCTTAACCATTTTGTATCTTCGTTGTACTGGAATATGAACATAACATAATTAACTGATGATCCTTAAGTGTTTGATGCGTGGTTTCTTCCTGAACCACAGCTCATATGGACTAACACCATCTTCTGATGATTTTCCTGTTCTGTTTAATACATAAATTGCTGTCATAACTAATTCGGCCTAAATTGCTTTTGGAAATTAAATATCAGGATTTGAATATTTAAAAGTCCTAGCCATTTCTACAATTGTTCTATTATCTCGTTCACTACCGCCATTCTGTTCAGGTGTGTATGGAGCTGTTAATCTCTGCATAATCCCCCTTTTCTGAAGAATTTTCCGAATATCTATATTGTCGAATTCTTTGCCATTATCACAGAGTAACTCCTTAATGTTGTGACCTTGCTTTTCTGCTTGAGCAAGCATCTGTTCTAGAACAGTTTTAACGTCTGACTTTTCCTTAATTACAAAACCGTAACGATATTTAGTGTAATCATCCTTAAATACAACCAAATATCGCTTCTTTTGGAAAGACTCATCAAATGGTCCACAAGCATCAACTGAAATTAGTTCACCTGGTTTCATACATGCTTTTCTAGAGCCAAATGATAAACGATGTGCCTTACCATAGATACATGGCTCACAGATATTATCATCAAGCTTTACTTTAATGTCTAATTCTTTTTCAAGCTTCTGTTTAGTCGTTTATCCTGATGTCCCCATCTTTCATGATAAAGCTGCAAGGAATTAATATATTCAGCAATATTAACTATAGACACATTTTTCGATTGTACTGTCTTTATACTTGCTTTATACAGTGTACCACATTTTTCACGAATGCCGCTCAGTACCTTAAATCCATTTACTGAAAATGAGCAGGTAGTGACTGTCGACTTAAATGCGCTATCAGAATTTTTATCATGTGCCGCTAATGGCGAAAACAAATTTCTTGCAATTTTAGGAACTAACCAAACATATTTTAATAACAAACGTTGGCTAGTACTTCGATAACACCGCTGCCTACTGCAGTTAAACGTTCTTCTTCTGCTACTTTAATAATGTATAAATTATCGAATTTTCTGAAAGTAGTAAACCAATCAGAGTGGTTTGTAATATGCTTTGTAGCACCATTATCCACCGACCAGTCTTCAGAATTCGGTTCAGCTGCTAATAGATTATTGTCGATAGAAACCAAACCAAGAATTTCTATGTTATTACTCTGTACATTATTGTTTTTTACTTTTCGAGCAGGTCGTCCATCTGCTATCCATTTTATCTCACCCAATGACCTTTCTTATGGCAGTAATTACAGATATCTTCTTTTCTATTTCCATTAGGACATATTGTTATTACTCTTTTTCTGCTTATCAGACTTAGCAACTAGAGCCTCCTGATTAGCAGTGTCATTGGCAGATTTCATGTTTCGCTCAAAAACACAAAGTTGCATCGTTAATTCGTCGAACGTTCTAACTTCATCTTTTGTAAGAAACATCCAGCTCGATTTAAAATTTTCAAATATACTGGGTAAGATTTGTAAACATACCAAAAGTAGATCCGGTAATTGATTTTCGTTTTTGGCTTTCAGCCCATTATTTAACTCGTTCCACAGATTTTTCAACTTAGCTACATGAGTAGATACATCATCACCCGATGTCAAATTAAATGCGAAAAATTCTGTACAAACCTTAAATAACTGATCTCTGGACGTAGCTTCGAACTGCAATTTTAACGCTTCCCAAACCTCATGGGCTATAACTTTGTCCATAATATGTTTTTATATACTGCGTCGGAAATTATACTACTGATCATGGTCTTAGCGAAACTATTAGCTTTTCGATACAGATCACACGTAGCTTAATAGTGCTTTTCTACTTCTTTTGTTGCATCATCTTTTAAGAAAATAGGCTTTTATAACTTTTTGTCTATGACATCTAACCCACCTTCCTGATAATCCAATAAATCACGTATTTTCCTCTTCCAAATCGGGCAATTTCATTCGTTTATGGCTTAATGTGTCTTGCTACATCCATTTTTTGGCTAATTAGCAAATTACTAAACACTTGGAAAAGTTATAAAAAAATGTAATGCATACGTACGCTTAAATAATATAAAGTTAATATTAGTCTTAACACAACTAACTTATATTTTTCTTTTAACACTTTACAAATAAACGAAAGCAAATATGTATTTAAAAATTAAAAGCGTCTGTGCCCATAACCTATTGAAATAATTTTGCTATTTGTTCATTTAATACGTGACATATTTTACATATTAATATTGAATTACCGTGAACAAACCGATAAAAGAAAAGCGAAAAAATACAACATGTTATCTTTAAACATATATTGAATTAATTCAACTACTAATAAAAAGTAAACAAAATCGGCGCGGCCTGTATATAAAAACTTATACTAAACACTTCTCGATTAATTTTAATATTAAATAATTCTGTTCTTTTATATTTATTTGTTGTCGTTCTTTTATTAAATACCACGTTGGTTGTGATATCCATGGTTTTTTAATCTATTTGTCTTTTGGTTTGCATCCTTTTCCAGCTTCCTTTATTTTTGATTTCATACTGCATTACTTTTTTCGTAATTGATTAGGACTTTGATACATTGGTGTTGTATTGAGGGTTGTTAACAAGCTCCCATCTATTTTTTGGGATTGATTTTTTCTCAGGTTTTTTCAATTTAAGTTTAATGTCAGCTATTAAGGCTTTATAGTCGCTTCCACAGTCTAATTCTGGTCTGGTTTTTGCGGTTTTTAAAAATGTCTTCCATCTAGACTTAACAATATTCTTCCAAAGCCAGTCGCCCATTTCTCACTCACGGTCCTGGTTCCGTGGCGCCGATTGTCAAACGGGTCACATGGCGCGACATCTATTTTGAAATTTTCCATGATAGATATTCTTGGGAAGATTTTCACGGTAGGTTCCCGTTTCTTTCCGTGACGCAGTACTTCAGCCGATGGAGTTATTATGTAACAATAATGACACAGCTGCTGCACAGTGCCATGGTATTCTCTTAGTCTGACCCCTCTGCGAAGGCCAGTCCGGCTTGGGAGGCCCTTCTGGTAGATGACACTACCGCCGACATAGCTCTCCGCTTCATTGGAGTACGCAAGCTCCTCAACCACGACAAGGTTGAATTCCCCGGAGAGGGTTACGTAATAGAAAACATTAAAAAAATATATATATAATTATTAAAACTATCAGAGAGGTTAGAAAATTTTTAAAACTTATCGTCAGCTCTTTATCCATAACATGTTCGGTATTTCTTAAAGATAGTTGATTTTATTTCATTAAGCTTTATATAAATATGCGCTTCCTTATAATTTCCGAAGCTCGTAATAGTATTACGAAATAGCTGCGTCTGTCACACTTTTCAGTGTTGGTCTGTCTTGAGCTAACATTAATACTTCATGTAGTCCCGAACCAGTTACCATTAGCTTCTTTATCCACAACTTTTGACATTTTTTCAATACAGTTTCTTTTATTTCGTTAAGCTTTATATAAGTATTCCTTACATCTTCTGAAGGGTGTGATAGCGTTATGAAACAGTCACGTGTGTTTGAGTTAACTTTAATGCTCCACATAGGCTGGAACCAGTTACCGTCAGCTTCTTTATCGATAACAAAGGGCAATATCGTTTGTATACATTAGGATTTCATTGTTCAAATTCAATGTTGAATAATGACCTATTAATCAGTATATTTTTCTAACTTTTAAATTTAGCTAATTGAATTTTTCGTATCAATATAATTTTTTCAATTTAACTTTTTATTCAAATGCATAAAGTATTTTTGCATTGTCACTTATTAGGATTGTTTTTAAGTTGATAGTAATAATCTTAAGAGTGATTTTTCTATTAGTGAAAACTACTCGTTTGCATTTATTTTCATTGATTTTTATTCGCCGCTGAAATTTAGTGGCTGCAATAGAAAATAGCTGTATCATTTGCAAATGCGGCTATTAATCTTTTATTGGATACCGGAGGATCACCTGCATGAATTAAATAGAGGAGCGGTCTTAATACACCCCATTGTGCGACTTTACAAATATTGGTTTTACATTCCATTTCCCAATTTCATCCTAAAATATCTTGAGTCGAGTAACTTATTGTAGTAATGTAAATAGTAGCTTATACACATTGCTCCTTTTAGAGCTTGTTGAAACTTTGGCTGTTATCCAGAAATACCGAACATTTATCTAGACAATTTTTTAATTTTTTTGATGACTCGATGACTCTGCTGGATAGTAGAATGTTTAGTTAAAAATTCATACTGATCGCTTAAGAATAATTGATTATTTCTAATAAAATCTTTTCAGTATCAGTTAGTTTTGAAATTACAGGTAAACAAAGCGAATGGTCTTTACGAGGTAAATTTTTATCAATAATATGTGAAAATATAAGCTACACCAAATAGTAAGCCAGTCTTATTAATAGATTATGTACTTCAGTATAACTAGTCCTTTACATGGTAATTCTTTTAAAACTTTATCTCCGACTGGGACACATTCAGACGCCTTTTGTAAGATTCGGATTTTTAATGGATCTTTTTTTGGCCGAGCTAAGCTCTAATTCGTGTGTACACGTTCATGGTTGCAGATCTGATCGTAAATTTTCATCGTCTGGATACGGGATAAACACCGTAGAGAAATAGTAACTTTCTTATTGTGTCCATTGGTTGTTTTGGTAAAGGTACATGTAGCTTTTTAAAGTACATAATTATTGCTTGAAAAAAATAAATTATATAAATACTCACTAAAGCTTTTATTTTTAGCTGAAGCAATATATTCATTTGCTTTACTTGTTTTGCTTATTTACTTTTCTTAATAAGCATGCCTCTATTTACTGCAGAGAAGTCTGTCCATTATCCACTAGGCTATTTCGACGACTGTCCGCTCGGTATACGGAATTAATTTGTCGCCTTTGAACTAAGATCGATAGTCCACGGTTTTATATTGTTTCTTCGTGTTTAACCATCTTTCAAGATTCATCTTTCTCGGTAAGCCTGCTGCGAATGTGTCCACGTTTCAGCTACGTACCACATTGTACCTGACGTGTAATCTGGCGTGATTTTAGTTCTACATTAATATCACGCTTGCAAGATAGTTTTTTGCATTTCGAAAAAGCGTTAATCTCTATTCCGCATTTAATTCGATAGTATAGCGTTCTCCGTAACACTCTAACAAGCCAAATGTTCGAAATTATTATTACTATTTTTTAATTTATCCTTTCACCATCGCCTATTATAACAATTATCTTCATTCTTTTTTCTGCCCCCCCAAAAAAAAAATTATATTTAGTTTTATGAAAATTTATTTTTATTTTGATATACTGAAACTAGACCGATAAAATAATTTCGCGATAAACATAAGTCCGCAATAATTACGTACGACGTATGTACACACACATATGCACATGTATATATATTATGTTTGTGTGTACACGTAAGATTTATACATATATATATAAAATACATAGTTTCATGTAGAATTTATATACTCACAATATGTTGCAGAGAATTTAATAGGAAACGGCCGATTTCATCATTCCCTACTGCCGATATGAAAAGTGGTGACATCTCCGGCGGCAATAATTTCCCAAGGGCATCTGAAATATTTCGTCCTACACCACCTGCATTATAATTCACCTTACCGGCTAAAGTTGATCCGTTCGACTGTAATGTAAAAATGAAATAGAGAAATTTTATATTATCACGGCTTCTTTATCCGAATAAAAGTTATATATATATATATAATATATATATATATATATATATATATATATATATATATATAAAATATATATATAACATATATATAATATATATATATATATATATATATATATATCTATATAATATATATATATATATAATATATAGATATATATAATATATATAGATATATAATATATATAGATATATATAATATATATATGTAATATATATGTAATATATATGTAATATATATATATATATATATATATATATATATATATATATATATATATATACGTGTGTATATAAACATACATACACATATAATCAATTTTTTATTTTTTTACTTCAAACGTCAAAATTAAAATTATATGAAGTTGTTGTCTAGCTTTCCGTAGAGACATCATTTATATGGAAAGTAACTGTTAAAATTATTATTCATATAGTAAAAAGTAAATATTAATATCAATGTGGGGGGGGAACCCAAGTAGATGTATCGGAATAGCCTAGAGTAGAACACGGACTTCTAGACGGAAGGTAACGAGTTCGAATACGATCGACCGCGCAAAAATTATCATCAGAAAATATTTAATTCTAATATTATTTCGTGGAAGACAATGGCACACCACCACACACAACGTCATATGCGCGCTAGCAACAATGTAGTACACTACAAAAACCACGCAAAGCTGCATTGTGTCGTGACGACAAAGCGATTGCAAGGTGTTTTTATAATTGCTTTGCACGCTATTTACAGTGTACAACAAAATATGTATAGGTAAGTAGTCGCCTACCTCCGATACGGAAACGACACTTGATTATGATGAGAGGAATCGATACTTCTTCGTCGTCATATTAGAATGTCGTTAATTTTATAAAGTACTGTACCGGTTTTTTTTTCGAATCGCTGCTTTCTCTATTACTATCTAATTTCGGTAGTGCTGATTTTGATCTACTATTTGATAATTTTATTCTTTATATTTTTTTGGGTGGTAGATCTAAAAGTTCGGATTTTAAATCGCGTTCGTAGTCGATTTCTATGAACCGAACAAATGTGGCACGAATTCGGATTCAAATTGCCACTTCGTTTGCATAAATTAACCCCCATCGCTTTTTTAAGTTCAGGATTTTTAGGAAACGAGTGATATATTATTCCATTAGTCTTCACCGCGCTATTATACAAATAGCAAATGTACAACGTTGCCGTGGCACGATGATTGTTGTATGTTAATCCTAGCTAACGGTTGATGCTATATACTTTTTAAAGTTAGAAAATATAATTGGAAACTATCGATATAAAGATAAAAAGAACTAAAAGTTAAACATACCAGAATCTGAATAGAAGAAATAATAATAATAATAATAATAATAATAATAATAATAATAATAATAATAATAATAATAATAATAATAAAAACACATACGAGAAGCAATTCAAAGCGGACAAAACAAAAACTGTATAAAACGCTCATAACCGACCGCGTGAATGGTCCGAGAAAGCAGATTTTTATTTTCGTACTGCCTACAAATACTGTTGATCGAGACAACATTCCTTATAATAATAAGTAGGCTAGCTACGATGTTTACCGATTGCATTGCGTAAATTTTAGATAAGCAATTCTTACGAGAAAAGCTGCAACGATTATCGATAATTGGTTCGGTTTTTTTTTTGGCCTGTACCATAGGGCTTTGGCCATTTATAAGATGATTTTGCTTTTACGTAAAAATTAAGAATCACAAATCAAAAATTAGATACGCAACAGCAGGAGTACCTCAGGGAAGCATCCTTGGACCATTTCTCTTTATTATTTACATAAACGATATCCCCAGCATGAAGGAAGTTAATATTAACCTATATATGCTGATGATACTGCTATAATGACTTCATCATATCGCATTGATACCATCAGTAATAGACTAACTGCTGCAGTTGCAAAACTATCCAAATTCTTCTTTAAGTGAAAAATTAAATTAAACGATAAAAACAGAAACAATTCTTTTTACGAGACGGAAACCGAACATAAATAGTTACGTTAAAATTAAAAATCACTACCTAGATTGGAAATCAAGCATTCGTTACTTGGGAATTACACTAGATAGTAAGCTGACCTTTACAAAACATGTAAACGAATCTATATGCAGAGGACACAAAAAAATGAGCGTACTATTTCCATTATTTAACAGGAAATCTACACTGTTACCAATTAATAAACTGTTACTTTACAAGCAATATGGCCCACAATTTTATACGCCAGCCCAGTCTGGTCTAGCGCCAGCTTAAGTAACATTAACAGACTTCAACGATTACAAAATCATTGCTTTAGAATAGTTCTTAACAAGCCTAGATTTACACGCATTAAAACAATGCACGAAATATACTAAATTATCCCTATATAGAAGAAACAATAAAGGTTAATACAAGAAAATTGTTTAACACGTGCTCCAGGTCTACTGACGTTTTAAACCAAGTTGGTAACTGTGATTATCAGTCTCTACGGCGCAGGTACAAAAAATATAAACACAGACGAATAAAACATATTTTACTCGAGTAGTATATCTGTAACTAATGCCCAGCATTCTAATTACATTAACTCTATTTTGTGCTTATTTTAACTACGATTATTATTCACACAGCTGTTTTTATTTTTAATCACTTATATTACTCTCATCATCGTTAGTTAACGAGTAAGCTATTTCATTTGTGTCCTTTTAATTTTTAAGATGCAGGTTTTTGTGGAATTTTTTCCTGTAATTTTCTTTAATAATTCTAGTTTAATTCTTTGTATTTATAATTAACAATAAGTGTATCAAGGAATTTCAATTTTTTTTCCCGGAACGATATTATATAATTTTAATGTTTGTTTATACTGTGACCTACACATATCAAATACAAAATTTTTCTTCTTTCTTGTTTTAAACTATTATAGTTGAGTTATTATATTTCTATATTATTCTGGGCTATGAACTTATATATGATTTTGACTGGTTCTGCATTGTTTAGATCACTTTCAGAGGAAGTGTGTGATAATTGTCCGGCTCACCTTAACCGTTGCATTGAAAGCTGTAAAATTTATTACCTTTAAATCCCGCAAGCGTTTTACAACAAAACTTGAACTTTTACTATCACCAAAGCGATTGCTTCGAAACTAATCAATTCGATACACGGGTTTTACACTATGCGTATAACACGAAAAGGCGATCGAAAATTGTTTCCGATATTCGGGGTTTAGCAGATTATTTGCAGCTGAAAGAAGCAGGCAAATGAAAATATTGAAACTGAATTAACGAAATGTTTCGCAACGTTTCTATATTAGCGAACTGTTCTGCGGTATCATTGGATGGATCCGTTGCGGGAGATGACGTATACTTCTTCTTGCATGTCCATTTCCTATCGGAGGTTGAAAACTGTTTTTTTTTTTTTTTTTTTTTTTTTTTTTAAAATCTCGTACCGTATGTATGTAAGATTTTTCGCCGGTGTTCTTTACATCTGTCCACTCTACTTCTATTATGTTTCAAATTCTAGGTCATTCTACGATACAAAATAATTTAGATGAATGAAAGGTTATATCTTCTACAAATAATTCTACATATGTACATCAAAAATACTTATAGATTATAGAAATTAAACGGAAAATTATGTCTTCTATAAGTTTGCATAGTTCGGTGAATTAAAACAGAAATAAAAACAATTCTAGAATGATTTATATCTTCTGGTATAATTTTATAGTTTTCAAAAATCGGAAAGTGCAGCTTCGTCATTACCAAGTGCGTCTTCGGCAGAAATTCTTCTTGTTTGTTCGTATGAAAAGGTTTCTTCACGTTCCTTGTCCAGTTTTGGACATACGGGGAGATAGCATGTTCAATGGACAAATTTTGATTCCCACAAAACATACATGGTGGTGGAAGTTCATTTTGCGATAAGTATCCGTGAGTTAGTTTAATGTGATTCTGCTTAATCTCTTCTCGCCTGTTTACGCGATGTGAAGTTTCCCAATGTTCTAGTATAACTTTAATTTGTCGTAACTTGTCGTTCAATTTTGTCTCCCCCTATATTTTTAGCGGTGTTATTGATGGCTAAAACTGTTTTTTTGTTTTTTTTTAATTTACTTTTAAAATGCGTTGATACAGTGTCTGTATTATCCCAAGGCGGATTAGTGGGTTCGAGTGGGCTGACGGTAATTCGATTTAAATGTAGGTATCTGAAGTAGTCAGTACATCTGACTCCGAATGGTTTATTTCTATCGCGATAAATCTTATGTAAATTAGGATGAAACGAATAAAATCCAAAATAATGCACTCGGAATAAGCAACGGAGCATTCTATACAAGTCCAGTTATCAGTTTAAACAAACATGATTTCACTCAATCCTCAGGAATTTGTCCCGTATTATATATATATATATATCTGATTAAATAATTTTAAAAACACATCGTTCCATCTATATAAGTAAGTTGAATTAATTCTGCATTGATTCCATCTCATCCTACAGCTTTGTGGTTTTTTTGACTGCTCTATTGCCTTTTTAAATCCCGATTTCAATGTTTTCAGACCTTCTAATGTTAAATCTGTTCCATCTTTATGTTGATCTGGTGTATCCAATGCGTGATTACCATATCCTTTTTTTTTTTTTTTTTAATAGGCACAGGATTAAAAAAAAAATCCTTATTTGTCTGTAATTACCTTATTGTTTGCAACTACAAGTTGCCTCTTTATTCCTTTAATTTTTTTGTGAAAGTTAGAACATGTTTCTTTTTCAATCATTTTTCTTTCACATGTTTTATTTCTGTTTTTATAACTTTCAGCATGATTTATTCTTGTTTTCTTCCTTTCTTCCGCCAGGTTGTAATATTAATCCGTTCATCCGGGTTTTCTTTTCTCTGATAATCTAATTATTCGTTTGCTGTATCTTTAATTATGCTCTTTAGCTGCATCCATCTATTTTCAATGCAGTCTGTGTTCCTAATATTATCAATATTGTTATTAAATATTTCTGCTAACTTTCTTATTCATTTTTTTAACTTGATATCATCCATCTTCTTTCGTATTCATAACCTGACTCTAATCTTTTTAATTTCAACAACATCCTGCCAATCAGGGATTATGGTCGGAATTTTTTATCAGCCCCGAGGTAAGCTTTAATCCCTAACAAAGCGTACCGAAGTCGATAATTGATTAATATAAACTCTATTTCATTTCTGACTATTAAATTCGGTTATCTCTTGGCGACGTCGAGGCACAGAGTCGTCTTGGTGGAAGTTTAAACCATGTGTTCACGACGATCAATTCATGTTCCTGACAGAATCCAAACAATTGGTTTTCTCTGGAGTTTCGATCACCAAGTCCATAATTGACATTTCCAACACGACTCTTCCCTGTTTTTAAATTGAAATCATTCACAATGATATTAATATCAAGTTTCCTGATGGTGTTTAAGATTTTCTAGTTCTTTGTGAAACACCTGAAAATCGATTAATTTGTGTTAACATATATTGGTCGGATCATGGAACGAAACTTGTAACATATTTGTCAACTTCGGACAGCCACTCCATGCCGATGTTGAAAATCATTTTCTCAACTACCGGAATAAAACATAATTTTATATTAAAAAATATACTGTACATTTTCTGGCCAACGATTTTCACTCATTTTTAATATATCAATTTTAAGTTTATTAATTTCAACGAAGATATTCTTCATTTCGCCCGCTAAATATAAGGTGCGAACGTTTATGTTTATATTCTACTTACTGACTAGTTGCATAGTTTACACGCGAAGCCTGGTTTCCGCCTTGACATGGCCGTCGCATATTTACACCATTACGCCCGTAACGTAGATGGCGCCGATGATCACCTGTCACAATTATTCATTTCACGTTAGCTATTATGACAGCTTACTAACAGTATGTAATGGGGTAGTTTTCCTTGCTTTCCTCATCGCAGTATTATATTTTTCTACAGCATTTTATGAAGCAGTTTCTCAGACCGTTCCTGTTTACCGTATTACTCTTCCATCAATGGAATAGTCTACTTAAAACTTTTCCACCGGTAGCTGTTCTTGGTCTACGACTGTTGACTGAAAATTCGCAGCTAACCTACACATCTATAAACATTTCCACGTGTGGACACGTCCGGTACCGACAGAACTCCGGTGGTTCGTTAGTTGTACAAGTACATGTACCAGGATGCCCAAGGGGGAATATATGTACTACAGCCCAATTGTGGCAAAAATATTTAGAGGTTGTTCAAAACTCAAAAAAAAGTCATCGTCGAAATGAAGTTCTGGTTTTCACAACATCCGAAATGCTGAACATCTAAAAATGCATATTTCATCGGTGAAATTAATAAAAAATGGACGATATCAAAAAATTATTGAAAATAAACAATGCAAAAAAAAGGCCGACTATTTTTCAAAATTAGATACAAATTTTATTTGTTTTTGGAAAAAAAAGCGAAAAACATATGTTCATTAAATTTCATAAAGTTTTTGTTAAACTTGATTTTTCTACGTTTATTCATAAATACATTAAAATGTAGTATAATAAAAATAATTTTATCGAATATATATAGTGCATATTATCGACGCAATAAAATTTCATTTTCCCTATAATCATATTTGACTTTGAACGCGTTTATAAGATGCCAAAGATAAATTTTTAGAAATTTCCGTTTATAAATTCAGTTAAATAAAGGCGAATAATTTTATATCGTTACTTTTTGCTGAAAAAATTTATAAACGCGTTCTAAAACTGAAACTGTGCAACGTAGCGTAGGATTACAGCTTAGTCAAAAGGCGCAATTTTCGTGAACAAGATTTAACAGCGAATATATAAAAATATAAATATATATATAGATATTAAATATATAAGTATAAATATATATATACTCCCTTGGAGGAAAAAGCAAAAAGGGCTCGATTAATTATACCCAAAACTTTCGAAAATTCTTTACTGACAGTCCACTAAAGAAACGTGGCCTAACTTTTCAACGTCAATTCACTAAGTAGGATGCTACTTTAAAAAAATTTAAGAGCCTTTTGATAATTGGAATGTTAAATGGTTCAGTGATATGAAAATTACGCTCTAATATAATTTTAATATTTTATTATTCTTTTATTTTTAAAAAAGTTCCCATATATATATATATATATATATATATATATATATATATATATAGATATATATATATATATATATATATATATATGTGTGTGTTGATATATTGGAGAGTAGTGATTTTATAAAGTAACAGTAACAAAACAAAATAAAAACAGTGTTAATCACTATAAAATATATTTTATGTATGCAAAGCTTTTCGACTATAAAGCCAAGTATTTGCTTGAAAATAACGTTATAGTCGAAAAGCTTTGCATATATAAAATAAATTTTATAGTGATTAACATTGTTTTTTTTTGTTTTGTTAATATTATATACATATATATATATATGTATGTATTGTACATATATGTATATACGTAATATATATAAATATATATAACTATCAATAACAGCGGTACAAGTATGAAAATTCATTCTTGAAATAAATTAAACACATGGTCAGATACTATCGGGAAAGAACTATAGTGTTCTAAACGCTGCTGAGCGTGAGAAACGTGGTCAGACCAAGACCACACGATTCAGTTGGTGACCTTGGTCTAGTGTTTTCAGTCGTAAAGTGCTGCTATTCATTGTTTGGTGATCGAAGCATTGCTGGCCATCTAGGTGTACAATATCACACACAACTACTCTTAATATCATTGATGAAAATTTAACATTTATTCCACACTGGCAATGTGATAACATAAAAATGTGACAATCTTTTCTCTATACTTGCTAGAATCCAGCCCAATGCATGGGTATTGGCTTATGGGGAGCGGCTCATACTGTATAAGGGTCTTATTCAGGCCCTGTACGGTTATTCTGTCTATGTCAGTCCCAAATTATTCAAGAGAGTTAACAAACAACAAAGGAAATTTCTACTTAGAATTTCTTCACTTTACAAAACGGCACCTACATCGTCGGCTTGTGTCATTAGTGGCGTTCTGTCATTGGATTTATATTAATAAGTTGCAGAGCGATGGTCAGTGAGCACAGGCTTGTCGGTGTAGTTACACATATGGGGGTCGTTAAGGTTGTTAGATAACAATTTTACCAACACTGTCAAAACACATATTCCTAATAACATTTTTAAGAAATATGCCAATACCTTGATTGTTGATGCTTGGCAGAGAAGGTGGGATACAGATGCTACTGGCAGGAAAACTATGTATGTTTTCCTGTCGGATGTCTCTCAAAGATTAAAAATAAAAAATCAACGAATTAACTTTTACAACTCGCAGGGCTCTCTGGGCATGGTAGGTTTCAAGCCCATTTGTTCAGGTTTAAGCTTGCCACTGCTGGCAGGTGCATCGTGTGTCCTAAGGATGCTGTTGATAATACTCATCATTTTATCTTCGAGTGTCCTGCCTTCTCTGCACTGCGTGACACTTTCAATATTGACAAGTATAAAAACTCGCTCATCTCGAACAGAAAGAATCATCTAGCCTTCCTTGAATTTGAAGAGAAGGCCATGCGTTTCAAATTTACAATTACAAATTAATCAAGTACAGTTAGCTAAATTCAAACGTGAAACCAATACCCCCATCGCTCTATGATCCACTTTCGCCAATACCTATAATTCATTTCTAATTTACCTTACTATATATTATTAATATGTACAAATATGTAATGATGTTCCGAACTGCTTTAAATTTAAAATATTTTAATGTTGACCATAATGAAGTATGTTTTTCTTTTAATGATGTATTTATTATAGACTTATCTTATTTTTCTAAAGATGTTTTTCTTTTTTTTCCCGAGAAGTATTTTTTTTTATTTTATTTTACTAAAGATTTTTTCCTATAAACGTGTATTTTCTCATAAATCTTATTTTTTTTATACTCTTCTAAGATATTTATTTTTAAAATGGTATATTTCGTTATCGGCAAGATATATTTTTCTATCTTTGTCTCTGAAGTTGTTTTTTATTATTGTATATGCACTCCATAGACTTCTTTCTTCATACACACAGGTAGTCGATGGGACTATGTTTTTCATCCCATCACTACCCTTAGATTAAGTACACAAGCAGGGCACTATTACATACATGCTTTTACTTACTTTTCACCTACACACTACTTATACGGACTTCTATAATTTAGCTTTAAGCACACTAGTCCCTGTCCTTCATAATAACACCTAGATTTTAAGCAACAAACTAGCCTCACCGGGTAAGTTCGGATTGGGGAACAAACTTTAAAAAAAAAAAATCTCGACTGCTCTATTCGCGAACGATGTCTTTTACCGAAGCAGCTACGGTTAACGACGGTTCCAAATTATTTAGTTGATTTAACTATTGTTACGGTTTTCTTCAGACGCTTCGATCGCGCAGTGAACCTTTGAAAACATTATCGTCTTTGTTTAAAAACTGTTTATAATGAATCCACAAGTTTTGCTGTAGACTGGACATTTGTTCGTCATTCATTACAGTTCTTTCCGACTGTTAGTCTATTTACCTAACAGCCCCGATTAAATAAAATTGCATAAAGCCAAAATATCTACGTAATTACGTTATTAATACGATCTCCATTAATTCTCACACCGTAACAATATATATATATATATATATATATATATATATATATATATATATATATATATATATATATATATATATATATATAAATAAAATATCCGTCATTTTAAATAAATTTGTTATATTTTATACGAAATAAAAAATTCTAAAACTTTGCATTAGTAGTACATACCTTACTAGATTACTGTTACACAGTTCTGCAAACAAAAATAACAAATTTATTCAACAGCTAATAGAGTTGAGAGGCGACGCTAGACAACACCACTTGCATAAACAAAACCACTCATGTATATATATATATATATATATATATATATATATATATATATATATATATATATATATATTACTTTCTATTTCATGAAACCATCTTTACGAAAATTTCTAAATATATGTATATATACATCCTCGTTTATCGATTTTCATTTTTTTTTCAGCGTTTTGTATGTCAACCTCCAACGGTAGTTGTCCGTACGTTTAAAGTTCGCGGACAAATTTTATAAGACAATATAACTTTTCGAAAATTTCTTATACGTCTGAACTTTTCTCGGATGATAAATAGTTCGTAACATATTTACAATATTATATTTCTTTTCGTATTTATAACGTAATAATTTGCACTTTGTATAAAAATATATGTATGTAAACGTGTGTCGCTGCAAATATAAAATCATATTTCTAATTATACTATATACGTTTCAAAATTTTCGTGACCACAAATATGGAAGACTTCGATGACAGGGGTGAGAACCGGTCAAATGACTGACACACTCGTTCAGTGACACATTCTATATATGTAACGTGCCTATACGTAAAAATTAAAAATTAATTTCCTTTTAATTAATTACTTTTTAGAAGTATTCGCGTTGCAGCAACCTATTTCCTGTCAGCGGTATACGGTTTAGATATCGCCGATTATAGTCGATGTGCAATTTTTACAAACTGAATACGAAAGTTTATTCCCTAGATCAGTAGCGCAACCAAAAATTTAACCAACCTTCATTGCGTCACTGCCCTAGATTATCCTTCAGGGATAAACACGATGCTCTAACGTATTAAATGAACGACAAACACGTAATAATCGAATAATATACTAAACAGGGTAATGTTTTGGAATTAAACGTTTGCTGGTTTTTTTTTCAAATTTCAAATTTATTTCAAAATTACAAGTTTATATTGCAAAATTTACATAATAAACAAAATGGTTAGAAATTATGCAATCGTATACAATATGTAATATTCGTCTATCAGAAACAAATCTAATCAAATTTATCGTTATTCTTTATATAATATTACAATCGTTATATTTACTGTTTCTGTAATTACTATTGCTTGTAAATGCGTAATGATGCGCGAAAAAAATGATATTACAATTTAAAAGAGAAAAAAAAATACATATATATATATATATATATATATATATATATATATATATATATATATATATATATATATATATATATATAAAACGGTTGCTGACCGGAAGTTATAATTATATATTATGAATTAAAAAAAAAAAGTGATGTTAAACTCAAAAGGGACTAATTAACGATCAAGTGAGATACGAACAACACACACACAAACACATATATAATATATACGTATGTTTCATTTTGAACTCTGTGACGGAAAGCTTGGAAAATTAACTATATAAAAAGACCGAGCACGATCCATTTCGTATGACTAACGAGCT
Source organism: Coronaproctus castanopsis (assembly GCA_032883995.1). Lineage (NCBI taxonomy): Eukaryota > Metazoa > Arthropoda > Insecta > Hemiptera > Monophlebidae > Coronaproctus > Coronaproctus castanopsis. The sequence continues at coordinate 207,242,384 of CM065053.1, read as the reverse complement.
AATAGGAGTTATAACGACTAAAATGATTTATATATACGTATATTATATATATGTGTGTGTAAGTGGACAATATCCCTAATCCCCTTAATAAGTAAATTGTTGGGGAAATCGTTTCGATTCAACTTCTCCGAGTATACGTTGTTACATACTCCACCCGTTATTCCGCCGAAGGCATTATTTCGATCGACGATAAGTCTATTGCGCAATGATAACATTCCCCCCTTCGGTAAACTAATTATCGTTTGATAAAATTGTTGATAATATTACTAACATCGTCCTAGTTATTATAATTATGGTGGATATTCTAGAATATTACGCTATTTGCTTCGACAATTACAGCTAAACGTAATTACATGATTATAGGAAACGTCATTTCGAAAGATCAACCGCACACATAAAACACATATATATATGTGTGTGTGTGTGTGTCGGAGAAGAAGTGGTACCCCACTCCGTATTTATATGCGGCCGCAACTGCCTTGCATATAATTAGTACTTTGAAAAGTGTCATTTTTAGGCAACGAACAATACGGCAATTACAATGATGATGATGACATATCTCCTACTTCTTACGATGCTGCAGGCCATTATGAATAATTTCTCTCCCTCGCTGCCTTAAATAGTCCTCTGAAATCATTAATGTTACTCCATCCTTTGATATTCCTTTTATCCATGAACTTCTTCTTCTACTAACTGGTTTTTTACCATGAAGTCTTCCTTGCAGTATTAGGCTAAAAATGATTTCATACTTTTCCCCTCTTAGAATATGACCTAGATATGCGCCATTTTTGTTTTTTAAAATATTTTCAAACGAGATTTCTTTCTACGCCAGCTATTTCCGGTACATTATTATTTGAAACTTCTTCGATCCATGAAATTTTTCATCGCCTATTTAGAATCCACATTTCCGTAACCTCTAAACGTCTAACAGTGCTGACATTCAAGATCTACATTTCCACTTCATACAGAAATATCGAAATAATCTAAAAATCTATAACTTTCAGTCTTAGCTAGAGTGGCACATCATTAGCGTCCCACGTGTAGTTCTTATATTTTCATCGTTGTCTAATTTATCGTTTATTATCGATCCGAGATATTTGTATCGCATAAATCTCCCCATTAAATTATCGTTTATGGTCAGATGACTCATAATATTTTTATCACCTCTTTTACAAATCGTGAATTTAGCTTATGATGAATGAATTCGAATACCATATTCTTGACTTACTGCAAACAGTTGGCCTAACATACACTGTAACTCCTGAAGACTACGCGCTATAATTGCTGGATCCTCTGCACATCTAAAGTTACTTATTATTTTCCAATTTACTTTTATTCCGAATTTTTTATTCTGCAGATATATATATATATATTAAATATCATTCTTTTCAACCAATTGTCGCGCGCATTCGTGATCGTATTATATGATTTTTTGCCCACCAAACTTCGTCACGTGGAAAGAATGATCGCAGGGAATCAACATAAACCGAGGAATGTAGAACGCGACACGTGATAAAATAAAGATAATTAAATTACCATAAATGTAGTATTAGATAAAGAAATAAAATAATGCGGGCGGATTGAAGAGATTTAGAACAGGGGTCAACCAAACAGATTAGACAGTAAACGTGATTTGTTCGCGATATTTTGAGTAAAATTTAGTTATAAACACGAATACCCAAAGAAATTTAGTAGCAGATTTTTAACAGTTACCTCTACTCTTGCTTTAGACCTCGGAGCCACTGCCTTGAACTACCCACGAAGAAAAAACGCTTCATTAACAAAAGTTAGAGGCCGAACAGGCTATAGAAAGTTGATAAATTTCTGGAATTTGGACTTACTCGCACTCTACATTGAACTACCTACGCGTAAGAAAAAAGTATTCTCCATTTTAAATTTGAAGTACGGATTCGTTGCCTTTACGAGGAAGACACGTGAGAAATCCGGAAAGTCAGAAATTCATCGCGTTCATTAGGATGGCAGACAGCTGAAATCATCAGAAGATAAATTAAGGCAGATCACAAGCCAGATTAGTCTTTTTCTACTAATTTAACTAATTTATGTAAAAAAAAAAAAAAAGTATTACTCGTTAACGAAGGATAAAATTATTCAAATTCTTATGTGCATTAATTTTTCTCAACCAATTTACTTGTGAGAAAGATAAAATTGTGCTATTCAAATTTTTTTATTTATTAATTTTTTTTAATTAATTTACGTCGACCAAAGATAAAATTATTATTTCGAGATCAATTAACTCATTATTCATATTTTAGAAATGTAACAAATTTCTTTTTTTTTAATTAAATTAATATTTGTGTAATTAAAAACGGCTCACAAGATGATTATCCTTGGAATTAAGCTCAAAGACCGCAAGACGGTTACATGGACTAGGGAACGGACGAAACTGGTAGACGCAGTAGAGCAGACTGCCAGGCTAAAATGGAAATGGATCAGACATTTGGCAAGACAAGAGGATGAAAGATGGACTAAACGGATATTACAGTGGTGGCCAATTGGCAGCAACGTCCGCGAGGGAGCCCTATGACTAGGCAGTGAGATGATATTGTTAAATGGAATAGTTGTCATGGGAAAAGTTTGGGAACTGCATACATATATATATATATATGTATATATGTATATATTTATTGGAAGGTATAGCGATTATGTCTAATTCTTCGGCTATTTAATTGCCTAAATCTTATTGCATATTTCATTTAATACTTTTATATCAATTTAACCATTTGTACTACTGTTGTATCGGAACGTGTCGATATCGGGCTACTTCGTTTGTTTATTGTATTTTCCATTTATAACGCCACGTTTTTATGTAACATTAACGACTGGCGGTATTCGCGTCGCAGTTTAAAAAAATTGATCGTCTTTATGAAACTGGTTTTCCACTTTGATCGCCTATGTATCGTACTTGAAAGTCTCACCGCTTAGTACATTCGAATACGTACGCCGTTCCGTGCATTATCGAAAAAATATCCGATATTTTAGACATACAGACAGCGCTAAAGAATCAACAAGTCGATATAATAAAAAATATTTACAACTAGCTAACGTGGCGAGAGCAAATTATAATAGGAGAAAGTAAAATATGTAATATTAAATGTGGGCGTTAGCGAGGGAGCACATCAATTTGCCGCAGCCTTTGAAGACTTGTTAAAAATGAAAAAACTGAATAGCGAAAGGTAAACTAATATTGATGAAAAAAGATTTAATCACACTCATTTTGTCGATGATATTGTATTAATTATATGTAGCGAGTGTGGGTCAATTTCTTATATAGGTGTACATTCCAACATGTATTACGAGTGACTGTGTTTATGTACAGGTGTATATGCAGTTGTATTAATGTTGTTTACATTACTCGAATAATTTAATATCATTTTATTTTCATTTCTTTTTTTTTTTGAGTTTAATTCATATACTTGTATATTTAATTATTTCCTTCTAAGTGTTCGCATTTTAATTGACGTTAGCTACATGAACCGTATATAAATACTTTATAGTCTTCTCTGTTTTTCTGTATGCTGCGGAATGCTGGACACTAAAAGTAGCTGATATTCGGCGCATTGATGCTTTCGAGATGTTCTGCTGGCGACGAATGTTGCGAATCTCGTGAACAGAAAAACGAACCAACCTCTCTGTTTTGAACGATATAGGATCGGATCTATACGAGATATAGTAATACAGCGCATAATGAGGTATTTCGGACACGTGATACGTCGGAACGGAATAGAAAAATTAATTATTGAAGGGATGGTGGAAGGCAAAAGGATAGGCGGAAAACCAGGTACACAGATAGGATAAAACAATTAACTGCGGCCTCATCGCTACAGCAAGTTATAAGACTCGCGGAAAATAGGGACATATGGCGAACAAGTTTGAAAGGAATTGGAACTCATAATTTCACGATGACCGACTAACGAATGTGGTGATGATGATGTAAATCAATAAGTAAATAAACAAGTACCATCTTACGTGAGACGATAAGATAAATAACTTTTATAATTGTTACGAAGTAGTAGAATTACCGGTAAATATTTAAATTTAGTAAAAAAAAGAGAAAAAAAGAATTAAAGTAATTAAAATAGACAAAAAGTTAAAAGAAGAACTCATCTCTCACGAATAATTTCTGACAAGTCGTGCAATGTCTTAAAAAAGAAAAAACATAAGAAAGAAAGTACAATGTATTTTCCCGATGCTAACATATCAAACGGAAATATCGTCTTTTTTTTCCCCCGTTTTTTTTTGTCTCTACGTTGTACCGATAATTATATTCCACAACCAACGGTGATGAATAGAAGAAGTAGGAAAGATAAAGAAGAGGCAGGAAGGAAGGGAAAAGGAAGATATGCGACTAACGTCTCCAGTGAGATAAGTTAGATCGAGGATGATGTTGAAAAAAAAATAGTACAACGAGAAAAAAATATATGGTTCGCAAACTTATTTTAACGTAGACGACTCAAGAATGAGCGAGGCTTTAGTTAAATCGTAAATGCAATAAGCGTACAAGAGATCAGACTGAATAATTGTCGAATACAGTTGAACGCGATGAAACTTCGGCGGATCATGTAGCAAGAGAACTGATAAAACATCGACCTAACGGATAATACAATGGATGATACGAGAATTAACTACCATCGTACGCTAGGTAGCAGAGTATAAAATTCAGATAAATAAGCCTTACGATCGACCGCTTACACGCACCAGAGCATAAGCGCATCGTGATCATTTTATATATATATATAGGGTAAACCTAGAAAAGATGGACGGTGTTGTTTTTTGAATAACGCAATTGGTAAGACTGCTACAACGCAAAACCACGTTTAGTGTACACACGACAGATTCATTCGTTTCAGTTAACATGGCATCGTATAATGAGAAGAAGCGACCGTTTTGCGTGGAACGTTATTTTCGGCGTGAATCGATCACGACAGTGCAAAGAGAATTTCGAAAAGAATTCAAAGTTACGCGATTTCCAGGAATACATTAAGAGCCGCGTTTATGAAACACGTCCACAAGATTTTAGAAGACCTGCAAACTGGGATTTCTGAAGAAATTTTTCAGCGACTTATGTTCGAAAGACTTTGTAATGAAACGAATGTATTGTTACAATTGGCGGTCATTTGAACGATATTGTTGATTGTGAGCTTATCTCTCGTTTGCATATTTTTGAATAAAATTTCATTGAAAAGTTTTAGTCCATTTTGAGTTATTCCAAAAACAACAAAACCGTCCGTCTTCTCTGAGTCACCCTATTAAAAAATAAAACACTTGCACGCGATTAAATAGTCGATATAAGGAGTAATTTCATATGAAGTTAACAGAATATAACACCAATAATCACTAAAAGTTATAGTAATATTTATTTGTGCGTGCTTGAAAATGACGTCGAAAAGCTTCGCGATAAAAAACTTTTAGTGATTAAACGGTGTTATATTTCGTTTAGTTTATAATTAACAAAATCACTACTCTCCAATATATTCAATATTTCATTTCATATGAGATACTACTATTGGTTCTTGAACTGCCGCTGAAAACTGATTTCATACGTATTATACAACCGTTACATACTTAACTATAGCTATTTCATACATTTTAGAAGTTATAAGCAAAAATGGCAGTTTTGATCATATCAGAAGTCACATTTTATATATATATATACAATATGCCTATATCAACCCACTGCTGGGTGTAAGCAGTCCCCAAATTATTCCAACGACTCCTATCTTGTGCGGCTCGGATCCAATTGATTCCTGTCCATTTAACAATATCATCTCGACACCTAGCCATAGGTCTTCCTTGTGGACGCCGGCTGCCAATAGGCCACCACTGTAATACCCGTTTAGTTTATCTTTCATCCTTTTGTCTTGCTAAATGTTCGGCCCATTTCCATTTTAGCCTGGTGATCGGCTCCACTGCGTCTACCAATTTCGTCTGTTCCCTAATCCATGTAACCGTCTTGCGATCTTTGAGCTTGATTCCGAGGATAATCCTCTCGTGAGTCGTTTGAGTTTTCCTAATAATTCTAGCTGTCTCTTTAGTAAGGCTCCGTGTTTCAGCTCCATATGTAAAGTGGCATCACACATTGATTATCTGGTGGGTGAAAAAATTATTGGACTTTTTTCTTAAAAATAAATCTTACCTAGATGGAACGTATATTTCCGGAAGATCCGCTATGTTAAATCGAAACAGTACCTCATACTATATAACATTTTAATTATAATTGCCAAAACATATGCGATAAAAACAAATTTATAACCCTATAACATCCGAATGTTTAATGCCAAGGAAAAAACAATGAAAAAAAAACGAATTCCAAAATTTCCCAACTTTTTGACTGATAGATAACACGAGAGTCCGCCATCAAAATTCCAAAATTTGTAATTTCCCTACAGAACATTTTCAATTACTTAAAACATTACAGGTACATATATATAAAATTTCATTGAAATTATTACAGGCGTCTCAAAGATGACTGTATATATATATATGTATATATATATATATATATATATATATATATATATATATATATATATATATATAATGTTGATGTATTATATATACAAGAACTGCTCGATTAATAAGATTACTCGTGATGTAAAAAAATGTAAAAACGCGTATATTTGACATTGTACTAAAAAGTTATAATAATATTTAATAAATGTACCGGAGGCTCTCTCCATTTATGAAAGTAAAAATTCTAATAATATAAACTGGCAAATAATAAATATACAAGATGAAAATAGTATTGGTGGAAAAATCAGACAAAAAACCATCACAAATGAAAATAATAAATATAAGTTTAATTATATAACAAATATGTAATATCATTTATAAGTAATGGAAACGAAAGCAAACAAATTATAACGTTATGAGAATAATACATTATGTTTAATGCGTCGATGCTTATACTTAGTATATCTAATACTTAGTTCCCTGGAATCGTAATTTCCTATTGCTGGAAGTAAATTATTACGGTGCACACTACAATTGAGAAAAAAAATTTGTGATAGTTTTAGTATATAGTCTTTTACATATGGTATCTGCAGAGCACTATGCACATATATGTACGCTGACATTGAGGATACATCGAAGACATCGATTTTGGACTAATTTGAGTCGATTAAAACTAGCATTTGAGACTGAAGACCAAACTAGACAAGAATATGTTAAAATAGGCCTAATAATTGACTTGTAGATTATTAGTTTATTATTAATATTTAAGTGAGATTTACGTTTGAAAATGGGATAAATTGAACAGATTGCTCTGTTTGTCTTCAATGATGCATGGTCAATATGATAGCGTATCTGGTCAGACCATTCTATATAAACGCCACTGACGTTAAGTCTGCTCGGTAAAGATGGTCTTCGACGAGTGAAGAAAATTGCTTGCGTTTTGGAAGGATTAAGAGCAATTTGCCATTTACTTAATTACACGATCAACACCGGATTGTAACCTATTGCTGATGGTACTGGGCCTGTAGGAACTGCAGTACAACGCTGTGTCATCAGCGTATAAGGCAACCTCAATGTTATTTATATGCGGGAAATCATGCATGAAAAATGTAAATAAGAATGGCCCCAACACGTTACCTTCAGGCACGCCAGCAGAACAGGATTTGCTACTTGATTTCGCATTATTTATAATAGTATAAAATGATCGATTACTTAAGTAACTATTAATCAGTTAAATTAGATAATTTGGAAACCTGGTAACAATCATTTTATTGATAATACCGTCGTGCCAGGTTGTGTCGAAAGCTTTTGCCACATCAAATAACACCATACCAGTATGTTTATTGAAGTTAAAATTATCTGTGATAGAGTCAGCAATTCTTGCTATCTGTTGTGTTGTGGAATGCTTTGGTTGAAATCCAAATTGACTACTAGGTATTATATTATTAGAGTTAGAGAAGTCACATAATCTTTTCAGAATAATTTTTTCAGCGATTTTGCTAAGATTACTAAGCAAGCTGATTGGACGGATATTGTCTATCTGAGAGCAATCTTTACCGTGTTTTGGTACTGGAATTATTTGAACCACTTTCCAACTAGAAGGGAAGTACCCAAATTTAAACATTGCGTTAATCAAATTAGTTAACTGGACGATGGCTTTTTGAGGTAGCATTTTAATGACAGCAGATTGGATACCATCGTGCCCTACCGAGTTTTTCTTCTTTGTTGATTTTACATGTGTAAAAACTTCTTTGGGAGAAGTTAATTTAATATTAGTCGTTATCTCAGGTGATGCGATAAATCTGCTGACAACTTTATGTACTTTGTTCTTCTGATAGCTTGAAGCTAAATGGATATTTCTGCTGTGAACCTCAAGGTAGCGTGCAGCAAGCAATTCTTCTTTATGGGTATTATTATATGCATATGAGTTAGTATGAGGGTCATGAATTAAGGGAAGTGCTTCATGGTGTTGTGTATATTGTTTACATACCTTCCAAAGGCTATTATTTTTAACAGAAAGATTAGAAATTATTTTACTAAATTTTTCGTTATTATGTTTATTTAGTAAATATCGAACTAAAATCGAAAGTTGATTCAATAATTTCTTAATATTTTGTGAATCAGTACTAATACATCAGAAGGTAAAGATTAGGGGAACACACAAGAACGGTGCTAACATAGTCCCACAGTAGTGTCAAGATCATAGATATATTATTATTGTTCGATCGATCGAATAAAATCTATGCGACAATGATTGCAGAGAATTACTTTAATTAAGTATATATATATATATATATATATATATATATATATATATATATATATATATATATATATATATATATATAATGTTGATGTATTGGAGAGTAGTGATTTTATGAATTTAACAAAACAAAATAAAATCGAAGTTAATCACTAAAAAAAAATTTTTTTTATTACATAAAAGCGAAGCTTTTCGACTGTGAAGTCGTTTTCAAGCTATATATGCATGAAAATGACTTCACAGTCGAAAAGCTTCGCTTTTATTTGAAAATGACTTCACAGTCGAAAAGCTTCGCTTTTATGTAATAAAAAAAATTTTTAGTGATTAACTTCGATTTTATTTTGTTTTGCTAAATATATATATATATATACACTTTTTCGTTCAATTCTAACGTAGAATAAAAAAATTTTTTAGTGATTAACTTCGATTTTATTTTGTTTTATTATATATATCTTCTTCTTCTATGTGCCATACTCATGAGAGCGTAGGCGGTCACCAATGTGCCAACTAGATCTTACGTTGTCTTGCATCTGCCATTAATTGTTGTATTGAAGATGCGCCGGTCCAGTTTTTGATATTTTTCAGCCAATCTGTCCTCCTTCTTCCCGGACTTCTTATTCCTTCTATCTGTCCTTGTATAATAATCTGTAAAATTTCATACTTTGCACCTCTAATGATATGGCCAAAGTATGACACATTTCTCTTTATAATAATATTCTGTAATTGTCGATCTGTATTCGCCTTCTTTAAGACATCTTTATTGGATATTTTTGCTGTCCAAGGTATCCTCAGCATCCTTCTATGTATCCACATTTCCACAGCTTCGTATCGGTTAAAATGTTTTTTATTTAAAGGCATAACCTCAATACCATATAACAAAATTGACTGGATATAACATCGAACTATATCTTGTCTTATCTTCAGACTAAGCGATCTATATATATATATATACATATATATATATATATATATATATATATATATATACACTTTTTCGTTCAATTTTAACGTAGAATTTACGCGTCAGATACAACAATAGAGAAGGAGACAAGTATTATAGAGCGTACTAGTGGAACGGGGAATAAAATAGATGGTTCGTATAAGAAATTCGGACAGGCTTTTAATGAAACAAACGAAGACATAACAACTTAAATCTACAGTTTAGCTAGTAATCCTCCAGGGAGATAACATATACATTACCGGCTATTGTTAATGCGCCTAAACACTAGATAAAAAGTAGCAACTTAAAGTTTATATATATGTAATATATATATATATATATATATATATATATATATATATATTTATATATATATATATATATATATATATATATATATATATATATAGATATATATATATAGATATAGATATATAGTAAAACCAGGACAAATATTTACCATTTAGAAGTAATTTGCAGTTTTCGACTAGCCGTAGGCGATTTATAAATTAAAGTAGGACAAAGAGAAAGCTTTTACTACGGAGATGAGTACATGTTTTCAAATCTAGTATACATACATAGATACACACACACACACACATACATATATACATATTAGCTTGGACGTTTTCATTTCATTTCTGTTCCAGTTGTCTGTTGAATTCATGGATATACATTCATCGGTTTTTCCAAATGGAACGATTCGAAAAACTTACATCTTCTTTCTACTATCTTCGAACGAATAAATTAACCACTATCGTCCGTAATATCTTCTTTTAGTCAATACAGTTAAAGATTTGAAATTTTTTCATAAGCTGCGGTAATTACATTTGATCCGTTGAAAGCGTTATAGATAAAATATCACGGATATCGTTATTGATACCTTCAAATTTAATTATTTATTACCTAATTGGTCTTTTAATATATTACGTAATTATTGTACTAATGGAAAAGCTATTGTAATAAGTATCTATAATTTTAATCTTCGAATTTTCGTAAAAGAATGTGTTCTTCAGGATTATGGAACATATCATAATCGATCTGTGCACAAATTCTTTCCGTATTCTCGTTTTAAAGTGTTAATATCGATCTTATTGTTATAAACGTTTACAATACCAACGATATTATTAAATCCTAACTTTCTTCGTAATATATTACTTAATGGTTCAGAAGAGATCTAAACGCATTTTTTACCGAGTTGGTAAATCATTGCAATGCCTAGTTAATATTTTTAAACGTTGTAACCACGAAGTTAAAATATATGAAAGTTGTCAGGTTTTAAGAATATTACAGACATCACAGCGGAAGTTAAAATACAACCCTCAATAAATACTTCTTCCACCACAACTGGCAACAGAAGTGGAATTCATACCACCATAACTTCCTTCTTTCCATCAAATCCAATGTAGGCTTCTGGGAACCACCTGCAAATTTAACCCGTTCCAATTACATAGCACTCAGCAGGCTCCGCCTTGGTCACATATCACTCTCTCATGACCATGTGGAATTCATACCACCATAACTTCCTTCTTTCCATCAAATCCAATGTAGGCTTCTGGGAACCACCTGCAAATTTAACCCGTTCCAATTACATAACACTCAGCAGGCTCCGCCTTGGTCACATATCACTCTCTCATGACCATCTTCTCCAACGTACCAACCTCCCTGTCCCTTTTGTTTACTCTTAAATCCCTCTCTCATCTGCCATATTTTACTGTACTGCCCTACACTCCATATACATCCGCATACTCTATCTACTTTCCTCTCCAACAGTTCTTAACTATTCCCTCAGCTATATAGTTCCTTTCCTCCTCCAAACTTAGTTACTACATCTAACTGTTAAATAACCAGTGCCGTAATCGGTAGTTAAACACGGCACTATAAAAAAATAATAAAAAAAAAAGATTTTCAACGATTTAGTATAAAAAAACAACATAAAACGGGACCTTTTATTTATAACCAAAATAATAACACAGTTTAATCACTACATTTTTTTTTAATTTGCGCAAAGCTTTTCGACAGTTACGTCATCATCGAGCGTATAAACGTTGCATATAAATAAAAAGATATATATATATATATATATATATATATATATATATATATATATATATATATATATATAGTGATTAAATTGTGTTATTATTTTGTTATATTTATAATTCATAAAATCGCTACTATAAACATTTTATAATTAAAGATAATATTTTATTTTTTAATTTATTTTCGGTCGATTAACAAAACATGATGTTAATAATAGTTCTCGAACGTGTTTGTTAAATTTTTTAAATAAAACTCTGAAAAGTTTCAATTGTTTCTATCATTCGTCTCGTTTTACACTTTATATTTTTTACTGTTCTTAATTTTTAAGATTTACTAACGCTTATTTAATTTTTTTTTTCATTTTTCGTTTACACAGTTTAAAATTGTCTTTCTTTTTAAATATTTTTTATATACATTTTCTTAACGTTTTCCGGTATTAGTGATTTTTCTCTGGGTTTGATTTAATCGAACAAATTTCGTAAATTTATTCGTACGTCGAGATACTAAATACTATAAATTAACAACACACGAAAACACGAATATAGTAAAAAAAAAAAAATATTCGTGGAAGACGACTACATAATTACACGTCCTTACAGACGTAGGCCGAGGGGGATGGAGTGTGTCTAAGCCCCTTGACATCGATCGAATATTTAAAAAATTATAATTTATTCCGCTAATAGCGGCTCGTGGTTAAAAAATCTAGCGGTTGACAACCTACACCTCCAAACATACACACACGAACGGAAAATTCGTTTGTTTCACACAACATCGCAAAGTAACATTAATAATATCTATATTCTAATTATGTTCAGTATAATAAAATCTACCAACGTATTTTATATTTTTCATTTAACGCTTATTAATTTGTTGCTATTATTATTTAGTTATTTATACAAGTACCGGTTTAGTGGATTTTAAAAATACTTAATTTTTTATAATACTTTTATTTCATTTTAACGGGACCGACCCCAATCATATTTTTCTGCAGGAACCCCCGTCGACTACAGGTGCACGTCTCTGTGAACTTTTAAATTTATTAATAATCGATTCGATATTTACAAATCTTATCGAAAATGTCTGTGAACAGATCTATAGAGAGGCGCTTTTTTATAATTTTCCTTTGTTATAAAAATGATTTATTTATTTATTTCTTAAATTCACGTTCCACGAACAGCGGGGCTAATAGAGACACGAATAAATATAAATTAGGTTACAACGGTTTTTATAATAAATTGTACAAAATTGAAATGATGAAAGGGAATGTGATAAGCAGTTACGATCATCAGTGAGTAATAAAGAAGTTGGAAAGTTTAGCGCGGATCTGATAGAATTAAATAGAGGACATTCAGTAAGGACGTGATTAACGAAAATATTAATATTACATGTATTACATATCGAAACAGATTTCTTCTGCGAAAAGTAGCCATGCGTTAGCCTGCTGATAAAGCATCTTGGCTTCGATTAAAGAGCATATCCAAGATCGAACATTGAATTTAATCTGACGGAGTTTATCTATCCTCCGTTGATTCCACAAAGTTTCGACGGCTTTCTTCAAGTAGCGGGTGAAATCTGTAGCAGGCATCGGAAAGGAACTGATCATAGCTGTTTATTTGGCTACTCTATCAGCCAGTTTATTTCCAGAAATTCCTCAGTGACTGGTAATCCTGAGGAATGTTATTTGGCCAAAATACATTTTACGTGTACCCGTAAACGTATTTTTATATTTATAAAAATACACACACATATACAGATTTATAAATGTATTTTACGTGTACAACGTATTATGAATTCCAACAAATCTCGATTATGAGTGGCCATCCAGCGAAGCCTCAACCATATAACGATAATGTCCTCTATCATATGCGGAGTGTACCAAACGTTCTGTGTTTTTCCCTGTCCACGATTTAATATCACAAAACCAGGTACGTCTTTTCCGTCCAACTTTCCTTTTACCTTCTATTCTTCCCATTAGAACAGTTTGTAACGAGGAATATTTTCTCCAACGAATCGAGTGTCCGAAATATTTTAGTTTTCGAATTTTTATCTATTTAAATTCATGACCTTTCTTCATACTAGTGAGCATCTCTTCGTCGGTCTTCTTAGCAGTTCAGGGTATTTTCAAAACTCGTCGGTAACACCATAATTCAAAAGCTCGCAATCGACCCATGGTGGTTTTCTTCAAAGTCTACGTCTCACAGACGTACAATAAAATAGGCCAGATATAATACTTTAGAATTCGAACCCTTAATTCCAAATTAAGGTCATGAATCTTGTTGAATGTATTCCTCGCCTGTTCAATCTGACTTCTGACTTCAGTTTCAGATCCGCCCGTAATGTTCAATAAAGTACCTAGGTATTTAAACGATTCAACTTTCTCCAGGCATATCCCATTAATACATATTCTAGGTCTGGTATTATTTCCAATGACCACTATCTTTATTTTCTTCGCGTTTAAAGATATTTCATATTTTTTACTAATCTTATCTACTTGTTCTATGATCAGTTTTAAGTCTTTAGCACTAGCTATTAAAACTGCGTCGTCCACATAACGAATATGATTGATGTATTTGCGTATGCATAGATATGTATACATATATTCGAATCAGAAGAAATACTAATTAACCCTTTCAGTCACAATATCCACTATATGGTGTATCACATTTTAATTCTAGTAAAAAATTTTATTTTCTGGTTGACTGAAATGTTTCAATTACATATATATACATATATAAAACATTGAAAATTATCTACAGTTCACCCAAGAAGCAGTATGGTACAATAAACGACTGTATGAAATTTATAATTTTGTGTTAAAATTTTGTAATATATGACTGACAGGGTTAAGAAAGAAGTGTGACAATGTTGCGTATTGTCACCTTTATTCATTAATATATATTTAGAAGCAATTTCCAATTAAACACTCATGGATGACGATGGTATCAACATCGAAAAAAACGTCATATTTCAAATGTATACCGATGATACAGAATGGCAGATAACATTGATCCGTAATAAGAAACGGTTGATCGAGTCACCAGCAATACCTGGTTTCACGATCGCGCGTAGAAAAAGCGACGAATATATAAAAAATCTGATTACCCAGAAAGATATTTACCTATAAATAAGACTACTGCTGATGCGATGTTAAGTATGGCAGCTACTACTCTATGCACATTCACGCTTGAATAGAAGATCGAAGCGCTACAGATGTGTGTATATATATATAGTCGTATTTTGAAGATTCCACACGAAGATCGTGTTACCGACACACATGTGTCTGCGAAAAATGTCGAAGCAAATCTAACTGCTATACACTATACGCTGCAGAAAACTAAAACATTATTACGATCATATAACTGAAGGAATGATGGAAGGAAGACCAGGAAGAGGAAGACCAGGAAGAGGAAGACTCCGGAAAAAGTATATGGATGATGTTAGAAAAGGGAGAAGATATCGAGAAATAAAGAATATGGCCGGTAACAGGATACAGTTGATGTGGGTTGAGGAGAAAAATAAGAAGATAAATAGACATCCGTAATGATATTATTTAGCCTAACTTGTCCGACCGGAAGCCAGAGAGAAAAAAATGTCATAGAGAGCTGATATCCGAGGACAAGGACGAAACATCTATGTCGATCGTCAAACTTCGGTCGAAGATGCAGTGTAAGAAGATATATTTTTATCTTTATGATACGTGTATGTATTTTTAGAAATTTAAAACTATATCGTCTTATGTGTAATGTAATTTTATATCAAATGAAAATTTAAAAAAAAAAAATGAAAACGCCGCTTAATACGTAATTATATTTTCAATAAAATTCACTTAAGTCGACTCGATTATTAATAAACCTAACAATTCGAAAACATCGAATTAACATTATATTTGAAAGTATACGTTTCCTTAAATCAGCTAAATATTTATAACGTTTTATTATTATTATTCATCTGAATTAACGTGCCGTGTGCAACAACTAAGGCTACAGGCACGAGGGAGAGGAAGTTAAATCGAGGAGTGAAGAAGAGACATGCGTAAGAATATGAGATTAGATTAATGAAGGAGGTGTATTCATTTTTAAAGAGAAGAGGAAGTGAGGTTTGGAAGGTTGAGAGACAATCTGAGTGAGCAGTACAAGAGACAGTCAATGAGTATATGGGGGACAGAAAGCGTGGACGCACAGTGTTCCGAGTTGATCAGGTATAAATGGGTGAGTGTTGTATGACCCGAATATCCTTATATTTTAGTAAGCGAACCACCGAAGATAATTACTCAAACTTTAAAATTGACACGCGGCTACCAGAATTTACACTTTGTAATCAGTTATTACCGGCAAAATTGTAAATACGCTACGGCAACGTTGGACTCCGAGCGACGCCGATTATTAGAAATAATGAGCCACCTAGAAATAAATTAGTAATAACCTCTAGAACGCGTCGGACTCTGAACGGAATCAGGAATTGCTCGGAAATAGTGTGGCGGATTTTTAATCGATTAGGAAAAAGTCGAGATAGATTCGTATACATTACACGACGGCAAAAACGGTAAAATTGACAAAATGACGGCGCGCAACAAACACCGGATCATATTACAGACGACTATGGATGGCTGAAAAGGAAACTGTTCAACTCGGAATTAGATATTTAGTTAATTCGACGCGAGCGATAAGAAGAACTATTCGGTAATGTACGTAAATTATCATTAATCAGCTACTAGCATATCGGTATTATGAATCAGACCGATATATATTTTCGTTAGTTAACTTGTTCTAACCCTTTCAGCTTGTAAAATTTTCACACAAAACTATAAACTGAACTGAAAAAAATCTTCAACGTACTTATGTAAATATTTTCAATATTGGGTCATTTTATTTCAAAAATTACACATACGAAACATGGCGGACATCATGATTAAAAAAGAGTTTCACATTTTAACCGATAAAACGCGTTTTGTTTTTAACTTTCTACGGACTAAAATCGAATTTCACGAAAAGAACTGAAAACAAAAGTGGAATAGACTCGAAAAAAATAATAAAAAAAAAATGTTAAAAAGTTTTTCCGAAGAAAAAGTTACTTTCTTCTTTTGTAGTTTTCTATTCTCGTATACAAATTGGGATAAAGTGAAATCGATCGATAAGAATAGAAGACAGTTTATTAGACGTGTAAATCGACCGTTATATACCTTTAAAGCCACCACACACATACATATATACACATACACACATTATAAATATATATATATATATATATATATATATATATATATATATCAAGACGTATCTTTGGTATCGGCTGAGAATCTAAAATTTATTCCATCACCCACTTACCCTGTTACAAGTCGCAGTCACTCGGTTAAAATTTTTTCAATCTATGCCCCTCTACATCTTCACTTTGTTACGCTTTACCTCTCTGGCTATGTTATCACCGTCGTTAAAAAATTATTTGAACCGCGACTAACGATTAGTAAGAAAAGAAAATTGTGACTAAATACAATTTGGAAATTTAGATCAGCGTGCATTTAATATATCTACGATATCTAAAATTTTTACCGTACACGCGAACTTTCAAAAATATTTATAATTTGCATTTTAAAAACAATTAAGAGATAACGAAGATGTACTTATATATATATATATATATATATATATATATATATATATATATATATATATATATATATATATATATATATATTGTATTCGATTTATGCAGTTTATAAGAAGTAACTTTTAGATTTCGAATTTTTTAGAAAACTGGAGTGTCAAAATAATCTCATGGGTATGACTCCATTTTTGACTTATTTTACATTGTGGTATGTTATTAGGTTTATATAATAAATAAATAACTAAATAAAAAGTGTACTTTTACATTTAAAATAAGAAACGATAATTATCATCTACACGTACCGAAATAAAACAAGAGGTAGCGTGCTGGGGCCATTCTTATTTACATTTTTCACGCATGATTTCCCGCATATAAATAACATTGAGGTTGCCTTATACGCTGATGACACAGCGTTGTACTGCAGTTCCTACAGGTACTATCAGCAATAGGTTACAATCCGGTGTTGATCGTGTAATTAAGTATTTTTCTAAATGACAAATTGCTCTTAATCTTTCCAAAACGAAAACAATTTTCTTCACTCGTCGAAGACCGTTTTTACCGACCAGACTTCATGTCAGTGGCGTTGATATAGAATGGTCTGACCAGATACGCTACCTTGGTGTCATTTTAGACAAGAGACTAACGTTTTCTAAGCATAACTGACCATGCATCATTGAAGACAAACAGAGCAATCTGTTCAATTTATCCCATTTTCAAACGTAAATCTCGCTTAAATATTAATAATAAATTAATAATCTACAAGTCAATCATTAGGCCTATTTTAACATATTCTTGTCCAGTTTGGTCTTCAGTCTCAAATGTTAGTTTTAATAGACTGCAATTAGTCCAAAATCGATGTCTTCGATGTATCCTCAATGTCCCCGTATACACTAAAATTTCATGTATGCATAGGACACATATGTAGAAGACTATATCCTCAAACTATCCCAAAAATTTTTTCTCAGTTGTAGTGTGCACCGTAATAATTTACTTCCAGCAATAGGAAATTACGATTCCAGGGAACTAAGTATTAGATATACTAAGTATAAGCATCGACGCATCAAACATAATGTATTATTCTCATAACGTCATAATTTCTTTGCTTTCGTTTCCATTACTTATAAATGACATTACATATTCGTTATATAATTAAACTTATTATTTTTTAAATTACCGCTTTTCATTTGTGATGGTTTTTTGTCTGATTTTTCCATCAATATTATTTTCATCTTGTATATTTATTATTTACCAATTTATATTATTAGTTACTTTCATAAATGGAGAGGGCATTTGTTCCGGTACATTTATTAAATATTATTATAACTTTTTAATATAATGCCAAATATACGCGTTTTACATTTTACATTTTTTTTTTTACAAGATTCTTCCCGTGTATATATAAATAATAAGATAAATAAAAGAAACGAAGCTTAAAATAGACTGCAGGAAAAACCACCACCAAAACCTGCATGAAATAAGTATACATAATAAAATGGAATATGAGATAATATCAGAGTAGCAATGAAGAGAAAAATAACTATATACATAACATAAACTTAAACTTAAATAATAACTATATAGCATCAGGAAATCATAATAATGTATGTTTATATTTCTTATATTTTAATTGGAGACTATATATTGTTAGATACGCGCTTAGGGTACAATCATTAAAAAAAATTTTGGTTTGCTGATTTATTACTCGATGCACATATGGTAATTTCAAAAGTCTGCGCATACGAATTATTCTAGCATAAAACGGAGCTTTAAGAATGATTCTACAACATTTATTTTGCATGGTTTGCAATTTAGATAAGTTAGAGAGACTTGCGTAAGACCACACAGGATACGCATACAACATTATCGGTCTTAAGATATATTTGTAGATAATTAGGCTTATTTGCTGTATTAGCATTTCCTATTAAAGATAGGATATAATTAAAATAAAGAGGCATATATGTTTAGAAAAGGTAAGACCTTTATCTAGAATAACACCGAGATATTTCATCTGAGTCTTCCATTCGATGAGTGTGTTGTTAATCATTATAGGAGTTAGAGAGTTAGGTCTTTTTCTTGTAAATAATATTGACTGTGTTTTATCAACATTTATGTTAATTTTCCATTTATTGAAGTACGATCTTAATTTCTCAAATCCTATGTTTATCCTTCTTTGAATAGTATCTGTACGAAACGACGTACAATATATAGCCGTATCAACGCTATCTGAAGGTGTTTATCCTTGGGAATATCATTAATAAATAAGAGAAAAAAGATAGGATCCAAGTATAGTCCCTCGAGGTACTTCAGCTAAGATAGACCTTGCCATAGAGTTACGATTATTTATTTTTACCATAAATTTCCTATTTGTTAAATAATCTTTAATAAGTCTAACGATATAATTAAGAAATTTTATTTACATAATCGCTTCTCGGCCTGTTGGCTAATATCAATGTGTAGGTTTATGTGGTGGTTCTACTTTAACCGTACAATGAGTAATATGTATTATCTCATATACTTCCTTATTATTATCTTTAGGCTTCAAATCTACATAGAATAGCGGATAAGTTGTTTTAGTTCGACTTATAATTACGTTTTCCTTGTTTCGGATTTTTATGGTCTTGCCAATGCATTCATCGGTTCGTGGCCTCTTTTACGAAAATTGTCTTCAATTAAGTCGGTACTAGTATTGGGGTGTATTATTACAACTCGATATGGTCTTGAAAGTGATCATCGGTATTAGCCGTAATTATGATATTACCGTTGCTGATAGTTTTGAAGGTAACAGCTACATCTCCTAAAGTGTTTATTATTGACTTACTAAATGTATAACGTAATTTTCGGCGGTAACTTGTTTTTTTTTTTTAATGTCGGCACGTTTTATGTCTCAGTTGGTTTTTTTCTTACGAAAGCAGTTTTAGGTGGAACTTGCATCTGTTCGTGCATTTTCTCAGCTTCAGAAGACGAGAGGTTTTCTTCTTTCAGCAGTTGACCCGTCTATTTAGTTTCTAATTTATATATTGCGGCAACCAGAGAATCTATTTTTGTCGCCAGTTCTTCAATAGTCACTGCTTGTTCGTAACATATTTGTTTTAAATCACTTAGCTGTAAATTTTCATAATTTTCAATTAGGCAATCTTGTTCAAAATTATTTATTGTTACTTCTCTCATTTTGTTCGTTATTATCAGATAGTTGCCTCATTATAGGGTACAGGTTGCCCGATTTTGTTATTTTTATTAGTGGTACTTCATGCGTCGTATTAGAATAGTTGCTGTCGCAGGGCACGATGTCGGTGATGAGTGGTGGACACTCATTAATAAGTTTATTCGTATTTATATTGTACGATATATGAAGGACATATGTGGCTGCACTGGCAATGCGAAACAACGTAACGTTCCTTATCACTATTACTACTACTAATTACGAGTGCCAAGCGATAACCGCTAGATAAGGTAAGAGACAAGCGAAAGTTTAACGAATTCTCTTAATAAACGCAGGGTAAAGTGGTATGATAAAAAATACTTAAAACTTACGAACCGGTGAGTGTTATGCAAAAAGTGTTCTATAATCTTGTACTCCGTCAGATACTCTACGAAATATGTCCAGCTTCATTCTGTATTCAACGACCGGACCAAGCTAGGAACACTTTGGTATGGAGCAAAACATAAACAGACTGAACACGTGAACAACTTTAAAATATCAGTACTTTTCCAGATACTTGATAGTCGGTTCATTGCAATACGACCTAATTGGATCCGTCTATGTATTTCTGTTCAGTACTTCCTGATTTGTCCATATATATATATATATATATATATATATATATATATAAAACAAAAATTATGATATGCGAAAAAAATAACAGTCGAAAGAAAATAAGTGGTGCAGATATTGACGGTGTTAAAATACAAGAAGTGAATGAATTTTATTACTTGGGTAGTAAAATCACTAAAGATGCAGGTGTAGCAAGAACATTAAAAAACGGATCAATCAAGCAAAGCAAGTTTTTTA
The DNA here is from genome assembly GCA_032883995.1 of Coronaproctus castanopsis. NCBI lineage: Eukaryota > Metazoa > Arthropoda > Insecta > Hemiptera > Monophlebidae > Coronaproctus > Coronaproctus castanopsis. Next base: position 207,221,057 of record CM065053.1, on the reverse strand, counting down.
CGATCGGAAAAATATTTTAACCAACAAAGCTATAAGTACAAATTTGAGGAAAAAATTTTTAACCTTATTTGTTTGGAATGCAGCGTTGTACGGATGTGAAACATGGATGATCGGAAAGGCGGAGAAAAAAAAAACATAGAAGCATTCGAAATATGGTGCTATAGGAGAATGCTGAAAATAAGATGGACCGATAAATTAACAAATGAAGAGGTGTTAGGAAAAATTAGCGAAGGAAGAACATAATACGAAGAACTAATATGATCGGTCACATTTTAAGACATGAAAGCTTATTAAAGATAATTATAGAAGGACAGATGAATGGGAAACGCGAAATGGAAGACCAAGAAATCAATATAAACAGCAACTAATAGAAGACACTGGTAGTACAGGATATACGGATATGAAGAGGAAAACAGAAAACCGTCAGTTGTGGAAGAAATTAGCAAACCAGTCTTAAGACTGATGACTACATGATGATGATATATATATATATATATATATATATATATATATATATATATATATATATATATATATATATATATATATATATATATATAGAGAGAGAGAGAGAGAGAGAGAGAGAGAGAGGTTATTTTATCTACTTTTATACATATAAACAAATAAATATATACAGGATAAAGTTACAAGTAAAATGCCAAGAGGAAGATCAAGAACATGTATAATGGATAGTGCATACGATCGCTGGAATATAAACCAATATCAGAACTTCGGAGACACTGGTCGCTAAATGAACACATTGGCTGCAGCGAGAAGGCATTGCCTTAAATATATATACTTATTTATTTATATATACACTCATATATATATATATATATATATATATATATATATATATATATATATATATACGTATAATATACACATGAATACAATATATATGTATGATCATGTATATAATTGAGTGTAATTGCACGCAACGTCTATTACTTTACACATGTGTTTACTCCACAAATGTGCGAGCATTTCACGCCACCACCATATGTTATGCATATATACGCATGCAAGACTCGTGTAAAAAGTAGTTGTGTGTAGGTGTAAATATAAAAAGTAATTCAACAATTGGCGACCTTAACACGCGAACAAATAGTTAACAGGACGAAAAATGTTTGTTTTATTTGGTTTATGCATTTTATTTTTCAAGGAAATTAGTTTTACCTTTATCGAGTCTCTTTATCTCGTCGGGTAGTCGACCGGCGAACGATATTAAATTTATTTTCTAAAACATGCCACGACTAGTAGAGCCAGTCGTTAAATATTATAAACTCTTCGGCGCCTCGTACATCAAACTCATTGCTACCAATTCACTTACTAATATCTTAAATGAAATCTGGCATGCTCTCCTTTAAGAAAATTTAATTTTTACTCATTGGAATTATTACTTCGTATATACATATATATATATATATATATATATATATATATATATATATATATATATATATATATATATATATACATTAAATATTCACATTATGTATGTTTGAACTTATTTTGTGATTTTAATATTTTCTACAACTCACGTGTATTATATTTACGCGTTCTTTTAGGTGATTTATAAGTAATATTTGAAACAGTTTTCAGTTAGCAGTAATTTAAATTAACCATACTCAAATATTTAAAACAGTAAACGTTATTTGCTGACCAATGACCGGGGTATTTGTGTAAAAGTGCATATATATTATTTCCAAATGAGTATATTTAATACAAATTCGGATATATGGGACAATAAAAGAAAAATATATAGGATATCCAGAAAATATACATAAGCGACAGGTTTCTTTTTAGGTTTTTTTTTTTTTTTGGTGACATAAACACGTGGATATAAGACAAGAGAAGGTTTAGTGACGCATAAATATGAAAATTTAATTGCCGGAAATAAAATTGCGCATCTAATAAGATAATATACGATGGAAGAGATCAGTTATTTCGACACAATCGTAGATTATACGATGCGGTGGAACAGAAACAAGAAAAATGAAGTATTTCCAATTTTAATGAAAGCAAAAATGAGCGGACATTGCGACATTGCAAAAATGTATGCAGAAATAAAAGGAAAAAAGTAATCTCGTCTAAATGAAGTAAAAAACGTGGTACGGAAAGAAAAATGATAAACTTTTCTGGCACGCGATTAGATAAAGTTGTAAAATGACAACGAACACGAGAAGAAAGCACGTATACGATTATAAGAAGATGAAATAAGGAAGTGGATGGCAAAAGAAATTGTAGCGATGATAATTAATGGGGATAATTCATTAATGACGAAAAAATCGGAATAATAAAAAATTACAAAGGCGTTACAAGGAATTTCGAACTAAAATAAATGAAAAGAAACAACAATTTTAGACGGAAAAAAATTTGAAGACAAATGTGGGTAACACAAAAAAGAAACGCTACTAAGATGTAGTAGTTAAACAATATATGCAGGTAAAGACGTGAAAACAGTAAATTAAATGATGGAATTCTTCAACAGATTAACGTCAGTCACTGCTGTAACGTTCAATCACAGGATAGTAAGGAACAGGTGGGTGAGATGTGTAAAAAAACGGATAATAAATCAATGAATTATGATAGGATTAGAATAAGGGTTACTCGTAGCAGAAATTATTAACCAATCTCCGACAGAAATACCGAGTGAAATGAAAATTGGTGTAATCAGACCACTTTTCAAAAGTGAAAAATCACAGAACGATAGAAAATTACACGTTCGTAACAGTAGATACAGTATTAGGGAAAACATTAGAAAAACATGTAGCAAAAATTCGAGTAATTATTCATTTGACAATAATGTAATTAGTCAAAATCAGTACGGATATACACTTTTAAAAATGATTTTGTCGGAACAGCGATGTTTGGTGCTCTTTATAGACTTTTCTAAAGCTTTTGACGCAGTTTAGACATGATCTACTACTAGAAGATTTAGCAAATATAGGAATTAAACACAAATATTAATAACGGTTTCACAAATATAATATAATATATACAGTGAAAAATCTAAGTTAAATGCCGGTGTACTGTAAGATGTTATCTATCGCCATTATTATGCTTTATTATATATACATACATATATATATATATAAAAATAAAATGTATGAAGCACTAGAACAAAGCGTGGCTTTCAGATTTACAGATGATTTAGCACTGGTAATAGAACACTGGGATCTGGAACGGGCAAAAAAATCTTACAAAGGGATACGAATGAATTAAATAAATGAGTACACGCTAAAGGGTTAAAAATGCATATTAATAAAACAAAATTAATGTGGATCAGAAGAATACATAAGGTAGACGTAGAAGAACCAATAATTATAATACACAGTGGGTATACACGGAAAAAAGAGAGATATGTAAAAGTTGAAAGAGTAATAACGCATGAATATTTGGGACTATGGATGAATATTTTTTTTTTACGGGATTATCACATTTCATATTTTAGAAAATAAGATAACCTATCTATATTGTATAAATTGAAACAACACGTTACCGGTCGTATATATTACAAATAATTTATAATGCAGCGTGACAATTACAAGTATAATACGGTTAGTAAAACTAAATCATCTATAAAGAAGATGTCTAGAGTTAATATGTAATGTTAGAAAATATGCTAAAATAAGGGATCTTATACAAAAAACAGACATATTACTTCCAAAAATGTTGTTTTATTATCGAATATTGTTAGCATTCTAAAAAGGATTGAACAGTTAAAGATGGACGAGGAAAAACAGTATAAAACACTAGAACGATGAAAACGTACAAGGAAAAACAGTGGAAAAGTGAGACAAATAAACGACTATATAGGAGAAAAAAATACGTTATACCAATAATATATAATAAAATACTACGGGAGATCATTGAAGAGAAAGTAACAGGGAAATGGAGTCTCGTTTAGAGAAAATATAAACGCAGTAGAGTAAGTAATAAAACAAGGAACAGTGATGAGAAATAAAACGAAGTATACAAGCCGCTGAATTACTGTCTTACAAATATATATATATATATATATATATATATATATATATATATATATATATATATATATATATATATATATATATATATATATATATAAGAAAATCACAAATAGTGATGGGATAGGGTCTTAGTTTGGTTGAAAAGTATATCATACAAGAGAGTAGAAATAAATTAATTCCAATCAATTAATTTAATATGTGGCATAACTAGATTTAAGGGGAAAATGTATTTATTCCCTATAAGTACTAGAATATTTAATAAGTGCGATTGTATATTTCGTTAATACCTCAACTGGTTGCCCGACCCGTACAAGTCCTTTTGTACAGCTTACACAAGACGCACAATAATTATAAAAAACACAACCCATCACATCACATTTAACAATAATATATAACCATACACAAAACAAACACTAGCAATAATATACTACGATGCATATATACACATAGTATACTAAATATAGGAGTTATATGCAAATTGTTATTATATATTTAAGATTAAAATGTTAACTGAAATGTAAAGAGTATCTGCCGCCGGGTGAAACCTGCGTAAACCCAAAAAAGGGAAAATGTGGGAAAAATGGGATATATAATTAAAGTCTGATAATACGTATATAGTAACTTGCTGTGAAATAGTTGTGGGATGAAATTTTAAAAGCGCTCAAAAAATTATCTGGTAATGCGCCAACAAAGTGAAAATATTTTATTTAGTTCTATAGCATCTTTATACTACTTATTACATGCGATGCGAAAATTATAAACACGTTAATATACGTATACATATATATATATGTGTGTGTGTGTTAATTTACATATGTATCGGCAGCAATAGTCAAGAACTATTAATAATGTTTTTATTGAGAAATATAGTTAGTTAAAATTTCACATGAGAAATAAAAATTTTGAAGGAAAAGAAGAATAATTCTAATGCGAGAGAGATAAAATTTCTTCTCGAATGGTCGATGATAAATAAATTTCCATTTTTATAATCATTTCAAAACGTGAATCCATATTCCCATATAGAAATCGAAAGTAATGCTCTGTGAAGATTAAGTTAACAACAACAAACATATACACACATTTATATATGTATAATTGTGTATATACATTAATAAACACGCACACATATATATATATTATATACATATATATATATATATATATATACATAAATATGATTTTTTAAAAAAGATGGTAAATTGCATCCCTCGAACGTTTTCAGTCTATCCCTTTGACGCCATGTTAACGAACATGTGTAAAACTGATAGCGAATGTTGTTTTACAATCGTAAAAATGTGAACACCCCTTAAATATTATTGGGACGATCAAGTTTGTAGCGTAGTCTCCATATTTGATCTGAAACTGTAGATTTTTATAATTTCTATGTTCTGAAAAATTTTAAATTAATCGAAACATCGAAACTCTATCGATATAAGTTTCGATTACACATTCAAAAATATTATTTATACATTTTTTCTTATGTTTATAAGGGTTAGAGGATTAATTTTTACTTGGATAAAAATTCTATAATTTTAAATTATCGCCCATTAAAACGAAAAAAACCGACATAATGGAATTGGTTAAAACTGACGAGAAAAACTCGTACTAAATACATTTTTGACCACTCAGTGTCTGATTTATACTTTTAAGAGTAATAAAAACGCTTTTTTTGTACAAACAATAATTCTTCTGTAACATATAATAAATTTTAAATATATATATATATATATATATATATATATATATATATATATATATATATTCTTATTGAGTGCAAATATAAAAAAGCGCGGTAAAAAATGGAATACAATACATACGTAATTTAATTTTATAAATCTTTAAACAATTCATCGTTTTCGTCATTAGACAACTCCGCATTTGAACATGTGTGTTCAATGAGCCGAAAATTTCATCATGGGTTATTTGACAAGTAGTTCACGTTATTTTTCGATTTAAATGGACAATAATTTAAAATTATATAATTTTTATCAAAGTATAAAAAAAAAACAACTAAACAATAAAAACAAATATAAAACTTCGTAAATATAATTTTCTAGTTTTTCGGATGTCCTAATCTTGTATTTTATATTTATCGTCGACAGTAGGTCTACACTTCATTTACGACGACGCATCTTAATGCAATTCACGATATAGGATTACAATGAACTTATCCATACTGAGATTATAAGTTAAGAACCGGATGATGGATATAAATTACACACTAATCCAGTAGCGTAGTCAGACTTGGTTGAAGAGGGGCGGTTCAAACAAAACAAAGTTATTAAACCCGAGTTAAATTGAACTTTAAATAAATAACCAAAACCCAAGTAGGTTAAACCCCAAGCCCTCCAGAGTTATTTTTATACTTATTAGACGCGAGCAAAAATAAAACAGCGACAGTCAGGCCTGTTTTTTGCAATCAATATAACCGAAAAGGAAATCAACAGATGAACGGGGTTACATATAATATAAAAATTATTATTTTTAATATATTACAAAACTATTTATTTACTTCAAAAAGAACAAAATTTAAATAAAGTAAACGAAAAAAAAAAAGTATTATGCAAAACTGCATTTAACAACGAGTATAATATTTTCTTATTTTCAGCTCGATTCCAAGGGGGGTTTTAGACACCAAACCAAAATTCAGTTAAAGTTTGAAATAAAACAAATGAAATAAAGTTAATTGTCAAAAGGTGAAAAATTAAAACTTTGAAAGTGTAAAAATAAATAAAACATTTAAAAATTAAAATATAACGAAGAAACCGTTAAAATAAAGTGAAAAGCTAAAAATTCAAAGTTTAAAATTTTAAAAATAAATAAAACTTCCAAATTAAAATAATTAGACTAAATTATAATTTTCGCGCAATTTAGTTATAATAAACAACCGAAATTGGCTAAAATCACTAAAATATTTTTCTCTATCAAAAATCAAAAACTTTTCATTCATTAAGCCATTATCAAGTGAATATGAAAGATAAATTATAAATATATATATATATATATATATATATATATATATATATATACAAATATAAAAAATATTACTTACATTAACACGATTTATAAAAACTATCAAAGTGATAAAATAGTTATTTATAAAATAATGCGATAACGAAAGTGTGTAAACAACATAATGAACAATCAGCGATATAATTTTTTTTTTACATAAACAGTAACACAATACATTCACCATCAGATTATTTAAAGGTTTTATCACTTTGATAATTTTTGTAAATGGGGTATCCCAGTAATATTTGTATATTCGTATATATTTTTATAATTTATTTTTTATATTCACTCGATAATGGCTTAACAGGGGGAAAGTTTTGTGATTTTTCATTTAAAAACGAAAAATACTTTATCGATTTTAACTTCCTTTTATTGTTTATTGATTTTTCTTTTAATTTTCGATAAAATCGCTACATTCCGAACTTGTCAAATTAGTTTTTCAAATGATACGAAAATATTTCACTCGCCGACAGAATTCTGAAAATCGAATTATTTTGAAATGTACATATTTAAAAAAAAAATGAAATAAATCACGGCAAACGTTGTCATTTAAACTTAATATATCGATAATAAAAGCCTATATTCGGGTTTTAGGGTTAGTATCTTTGTAGAAAAGTGTAAACCTATTGTTGACGTTCGAATATTACCGTTTAATCAACACATATATATATTAATATATATATATATATATATATATATATATATATATATATATATATATATATATATATATAGATATATATATATATGATGCAATATTAGCGGAGTTTCGATATTTCAATAAATTACAATATTTTGAAACGTACAAATTTTCGGAAACCTACAGCTTCGGATGTAATACATAGATGGCGCTACAAACTCGTCGTGTGAAAAATACGAACCATTTGAAGCGACGGTAGTACAGGTCTATTAAAATCGACGCCGTGACTGAAAAATATTCGACCGAGTACATTTCGACGGGGGGGGGGGTAGAACTAATCAACCTTTTTCCTTCTTTATAGACATATCTATATCGATCTGTTATACATATATGCCTGTCCTTTTCTTTCGCGAATTTAGTCATTAACACCCCTACAGTTGCATAATATATACTATTTATATCGATGTATCTGTATTTACTTTGTTCATTCGTAAATTTTGTCCGATTGTAAATTCTAAATGGGGCTTTGTCGTCATCAATTGTAGAAAAACGATTTTCGTCCTTATTGCGTTCAATGACTAAATAATGGACTGGCAACATGACGTGTACATTTACATACACGCACACACACAACTATGTAAAATTTCCGTTCCTACGTTTTTTGAATCATCTACCGTGTCAACGTCGTGGTTTATCGCATTTTCTAAAAAGCCTCCCTTTAAATTACATCCAGACAAGCCTTTACACGAAGATACTTTCGTACATCCGTAAAGGAGTAGACGCCTAAGCGACGGTTGTTGACTGTCTATTTTTTTTATTTTAACGTAATTTCATTTCTCGAGATAATCTTTTCCGATACGTCGATGGCGCTTCGTATTATACACGTGTATGGTGTGTAATCAATTTCGGAGATAAAAATTCGATGTAAATAAATACAAAATCGAAAATAACGTAAAGACAACATTTATAATGGTTATTGTTTTCTTCGTATAAATTTAAATTACGCGAAATTATTAATTATAGCGAATAATACGATCGATTGAATTATACATTTAAGATATAATCTGCACGCTAGAGGACTGTTGGTAATAACCTATATCCGAGTGAAATTTTTGAAAATTCGTTACGTCATGATTATGGTAATAATTTTTGAAAATTTAAACAGAATATATAGGTTAATTTTTTCAAAGAAAACGATTAAAAATGTATAATATTCGGTAGTAGACGCGAAACGACTGCAGCCGCAGCCTGTAATATCCGCAACGAAATTTATATATCAATTTGAAAAGTGTGTAAAGTAACTATTCGCAACGAAATTTATAAATTACATCTAACTAATTATATTAAAGGAGCAATGAATTAAAAAGTAAAAGGCGTATTGAATTACGTATTAACAAATTGGAAGATTAGTAAACGCCCTAGTAAAGAAAGAAGAATGAACCCCCCGCAGTTGCTAAAAATAAATAATTAAATAATTACATTCATAAAAAATAAAAAAAAAAATCGCTTCGGATTACTTTTATTTTTTTTTTTATTTTTTCTAATTTTTTTCCTTCTGCATTATATTGATTTTTTATCTGTACACAATTCGATTACAGTTATAGGTAGGGACCCAAAACCCGGTCCTATATCCGCATTCTCCAACTACTTGTATTATAGTCGTAATCGTCTCGCGTGTAGTGTAATTCATTGCTGGACTCGGTTCTAAATGAGAGTCTCGCTTTTTGTTAATTGTAGTTGGTTCGACTACTTAACCTCTAATTTTATTTACTGCGTACCGATATCGCAGTAATTATTCTTTCGTAGGCTATTAAATAATGCTGGCAGTTTAAAATGAAATATTAAATTTGTTTATCAGTTCGCAATGTTCGATAAAGTAACTATTTGTCAACCGCAGCGTATCATCAACTAACGACTTTACGACTTGCAAAGTCAGCAGTTTTCTGTTTTTCATTCGAACGCGATAATGTTAGGAACCCGGTGCAAGTCGCTGTACAGTACCAAACATCTGCTGGTAAGATCTATCGTTAATTTCAAACCAATCAACTAGCACTCTACGTTATTTATTCTGAATTTTCGCCATTCGAATCTGACCCGGATCAGCGAGTTTCCTTTTGTTGTTCTAATTACTTGTTTCGTTTCGTTGTTGTTCGTGATCGTTTACAGTTTGTTTCGAAATTTTCTTACAAATTCGGCTGTGTATATTTTATTAATTTTTATTATAAATTTTTAAATTTTTTCGGATGATGTTTGGTCATACAAATCCTGGTAGTAAGCAATATTACGGTTAGTTAAATTTCCAGGTACATCCTTAGTTTAATATACGGTATAAAAAGGATATTAATGAACAATCGAAATTTGTAATGAAAACAATTTTCGTTGAACAAGATACAGATGAAATATGAAAAATAAATAATAATAACGATTATAATGTATTTATATATATATATATATATATATATATATATATATATATATATATATATATATGAAATGTAGTAATTCCTTTAAAAAAAAAATAATGATATAAATCAATAATTATATTTCGATAATCTTTAAAACAAAGCTTTTCATCAGATACGTCATCTGGTTATAAAATAAATTCAATAATATTAAAAAACATTAACAAAAATTAAAAATCACATATTCGAAATATGATTAATAGAATAGAAGAAAACCTTTATTTCGTGAACTAACCTACTTTTACAAAATTATTGGCCACGTACCACTTCTAACCTGGCAAATAGTTATCTTAATTTTAAACATTTAGTATAAATCTGATCAGAAAGAAATAACGACAAAATAAAAAATCCGCTAAAGTGAGGGATACAAAATACTTAAGTTAATTCAAATGTAAAATCGATACTTATTAATAAATCACTTAATAAAATAATAGGTAACTTTCGTCGAAATAATAAAATAATTTTTATACAAAAATTTACGGTTAATTCTACGATGTTCATATATATATATCGTGCACGGAGATGTATCCTAGTATCCTAGTTACCGATAACTGATATTAATTTATTGCGACGAATGGAAAAATTATCAAAGAAATTTTTCAGAAATTTCGTTAATAAATCGATCAATAAAAACGGTAGCTTTATTTACTCGTGTAAATATGAAAATTTTCAAGAGCGTTTAGCAATTAATATAATTCTACAACAATATAATTTTGGACTAACTTTTTATATGTACTATTACGGAATAGCAGAACAGGACAAGCGTATAAGTTAATGTTGCACAGTTGTGTACGGTAATTTTTTATTTAATCCGGTGAGGCCTGATTTTCTGTTAAATATTGGAACAAGTGCGTGTATTGCATATTGCATTGTAAGCTTTGTTTATCGCATATTTTTTAATATATTAATTAAATGTTTAACCTTTTCTATCGAGAACTATATCTAAATTTCTTCTGACCGCGGGATTTGTTTGGAATTAATATTTCTTTCAGTTAGAGGCGGTAGACGTCTTCTAGTAAAAATAATTGTTTCAGATTTATACGCATTTAGTTATCCATTTTCTCTGATATTTGGAAATAGTATTTACCGCTTTTCGCTATCGATTACGAATCGTGCTAATTCTATGCGAAGAACAGTATTATGCTAGATCAACGGCATTATAATTCAGGTAGGTTGGGAAGATCATTTAATAGTGTTGGAAATAAATACGGTCTATTGTGGTACGCATATAGTTTGATCTTTCATAAAAGGTTTTTAATTTATGATATAGCATTTTCTGTTGCTTAGGTACGACTGTATTAATTTAATATATGATATCGGAAATTTAATCATTTTGTATTTCGTTATGCCACGCTGTATCAAATGCCAATGTCAATTAATTCCATTCCAGTATGTTTCTTCAAGTTGAAATTTCGAAATTGCGAGTTAAATAATTTGAAATTGTCGATATCTGATGCACTGTTCAATGTTTAGATCTAAATTCGAATTGATCGTCTCTTATAATACTATGCGATGTTGAAAAATTTTGCAGGCGAAATATATATATAACTTTACTTAAGTTAGCGAGCAAGTTCTTAAATTATTCACATTACTCCCGTCCTATCCGGGTTGAGGTATTAGAATAATTTTTTGCTATTTTCCATTGTTTAGGGAGAAATATGTGATTCGCAGCGTACTGTTGATTAAGTTTGCGAGGTAAATTACGACTTTATGTGGCTATTTTTTTACATACCTCACCAAATCCGCACGACGATTATTTCCGTATTTATTAATATCCGCAGGAGTAGCGAATGGGGAATTAGGTTTAACGGAGTATTTGGCCGACTATTTAGCGTGGTTTTAACTGTTCTAGTGATATTATAGTGTAATGTGTTCGCGGAGAGCTGTCGCATCACTCATTGCTCCGACACTAGAAAAATACGATACGAGTCATTCGAGAGATTTATCGTACCGTTGAATTTTATTAGTCGGATCGATTGAAAGAGATGTCCGTCTTTTATCGACGTGTTTGTGTACTTTTCAGAGGTTGATTAGGATTAGATAAGAATTTATTCCAAGTATGATTTTTCCAATTTTGTTAATATAAATAGGAGTGTGTTTTCGGATAAGTTCGCAGTGAGTGTTTTGGAATAAGCTTTACGCAGTGTCAGTATCGTCATGTACGAAGTTCGTATGATGGATAATTTCTAACTGTATAACTACGGCATCTTTGAAACTAATGCGCTACAATTCTTTCGTTTACTTTTCTCAATTACATTTATCATTATAATGTATTACAATAACCTAAACACGCTATAGCTGCCGAGACGTTTTGTTAATGATTATTCGAACGTAATCACCGATTTATACTCTCGTAACTTCATATGTTTTCTTAATAATAATAATAATAATAATAATATAAAATATCGCGATAAAGGTAAGAATGATCGATGAAGATGACACCGTTGCGTACGGAGTAAATAACTCGAAAGATGATCGAATAAAAATGAAAAGGGAAAGAAATATATACGAACGATATTCGACGATAGAGCGAGATAAAATAAGAATAAGAAGTGGTCGGATGTCGAGAAATAATAAGAAAGAAAGAGACAGATAGATATTTAACGTTGCCATAGTAGCTATAGAGCCGACGAAGAACGGTAGCATTATTAGAGGTGTTGTAGACGACGAACCGGAGAGGAATGCGAGCTTTGGAGGAAATTCCGAGGGACGGTGAAGTAGGGAGAAAGTGGGGCGGTACGAGGAACTTTTTCTTAATCGTCGACGGTTGTGTAAGTAGAAAGTTGTACTTACGAAGCAGTCTAGCTTCCGATAGTGTTAGCAAACGCGCGCGCAGTCGTTTCGTCTAAAACTTTCGTGCGAGTGTGGCTTTAAACTGACACTTTTACTCTGTCTCTTTCTCTACTTTGACGGTTCGATTCTTTTCAAATATATTAAGGAATTTTTCCGTAGAAAATAATTAATTAATTAATTTAATCGAAATTAAACGAAATCTCGCGAGCTTTAGAATTCTTCGCATATCGGTTAGATTTTCGTATTAAGCCTTTAATAATAAACGCCGGTCATTTTTATATTGTCGACTTTTTCGGATGAAATTATTTTTACGCGAAATTCGTAATTTTAAGATTAACGTAAATCGCGATATAATTAATTATTACAGTTACGAATATTAATTAATTCATTAATTAATTAAATAATTAATTATTTAACGCCGTTATTAACGTTTTTTTCGATATTAATTAAAAGTAAAAAAAAAAAAAGTCGTTTTCAGAGAGATGACCTCAACTTGATCATTGAAATCGTCCAGATGATAATCACGACATATTTTCCTCAGGTAAATTTATATGTACACATATATATATATATAACATCTATATAGCGTAGATATCGTTGTAATATTATAACGACTGACTGATAGGTCGACTTCTTAAATTGTTGTATAACGTTAAAACCGGTATTTATAATTTTCGTATAAAAGCGATTAAAAATTGAACGAATACGAAATAAAAATTACGGGAAATTTATTAACTAATAAATTGTAGACTATAATTCAATAATGTGAACACTATCGTAAATCCAAATTATAATTTTCGATTTCCATGTAACGAGTCGATGGTTTAATTACTACTAAAACGGGTACTATTATTACTACTATTATTATTATCAATCTTCACAGCCATGCTGGTTTGAGTTTGTAATACGGCTTATAATTAGCAAGCATTACAAACTTCCTTCATCTTGATGGTTAATCTCATATTGGAAACAGTCTTCAATAATACTGATTTTTGAATTTGTTCGATCGTATCTAGATGCTTTATGCTGTCACCTAAACTGCTCGATATTATTCCATTGTTTCACCAATGGGGTACAATATTTACAACATCGAGTTTCATCATTCGTTTCATTACTGTGTAAGTTTTTCATATTTAGTTTTTTTTTTCTGCGTACACTTCATCAATATTTAGACTATCTGGTACAATATCTATTGATATACTTAAAAAAACGATTTATGTTCTATTGTTTTATCAGTCAATATATATGTCCCAGTATAATTTATACTGTTCCAGAGATTCTTTTTGGCCTATATTTATAATATGGCTGTTTATCTTTAATTAATCCATATTTTATTCCTATTTCTCGATGTAGCTGTCACATCATCGTGTCTTTTAACATAAAATCTCGACGTTAATTGAATGTGTTCGATTATTTCAATCGCTTCGCCACATTTTCGACATTTATCACAGATTCCTTAATGATATATTTTCTATAATTTCTGGTTTGTGAATCGCCACCCAAAAATCTTCTGTTTCCTGGAATAATTCTCCACGTATCAGTCATTGATTTGATAGATAAGAATCCACGTTTTTATTTTGTAGTTCTTGTGGAAACTTTCCATGTATTTAGCTTTCCACGTTTCTTTTAAGTCTAGTCTATTATTAATGAAAGTTTCACTACTTATAACGGAATGTAATTTTTATCAGATTGTTTTATCGCTGCGTGTAAAGCTGAGTCGTTACTTCTATCGATAAAGTATTTTATCATTTTCTGTATTTGATTATTTAATAAATTCTCCAATAAGTCCTCTTCCTCCTTTGTTCCTCTTCATGTGCAGTCTTTCAATTGACGCTTTCGGATGATGCATCTATTCGTTAAACATTTGCGCGTTGCGATATTAAATTTGTTTCAATATCACTTTTACTCCACTGTATCACATCGAACGAATACGTTAGAATTGGGACAGCGTATGATAGCTTGAAATAACGCTCTACTATTTCATTTTTTGTCAGCTTCTTTATTCTATTTATATATCTGGTACCTAGTTGCTCCTTCATAGTTTTCTGATCAATTCGTTTACTTTGTATTATATTATTATTATTATTATTATTATTATTATTATTATTATTAGCGTTAGTATATTGGTATTATTTTGACTTAAATAATTGTCGTTTTAAGTGCGCATTATAGTACCTTCTAATCTGACAAACTCGTCTGCGTATGGAATACAAATTCTGTTTATTCGTAATTATTCAATACGGATGGCGTTATAATTTAGAAAAACGCAAAGAAAAAACCCCGGAAAACCTGGTCGTTTTATTTACAGTAACGGTATTATATTATTATTAATCGCATTTGTACACGTTAAATAATTTCAAAGTCGTTTTGGGAAATATTAGTAAGTATGCGTACAATACGAGTGTGTAAGTAACGAAGTAACAGCGTTTAGTAACGTTTTAATTAATATCGCGCATTATGTCGATATTGAACGTGACCGGGTTGTATACTTCCGACACTTTAATTATCATTTATATCTAGTTTTATTTACGGATAAAATATGTATCGGTCAGAAATAAATTCGATCGCGTTATTATTGTATTTTCGTTAAAAAGGATAAACTTAAAATACCGGTTATAGGAGTTACAACGCTAGAGGATCTGCCAGAGAGAGTAGCGTGACCGTGTACCGGTTTAATGAAAATTCTAACAAGATACGCAAGCTGTTAGGTTTTTATCGAATGTAACTTATCACCGACATAACTAAACATCCGTTTAATTAACACATATCGATGATAAAGCCGGCCGAATACGAAGTAAAATACGTCAGATGTAAACTAAAATGAAGCTAGAGAACAAGCTCCTAATATACGAAACTGTTATGCGTTCAATACGGACTTACGGAATACAAATACGGGGATTAAAGGATACTTCAAACAGGTCCGAATAAATTTCCACGGCCGATCACCAATGCTCGTTGCTTTCAACGAAATGACGCACTCCATGCAGATCTACAGATCAAGCGGGTCGACGAAGTAAATATGATTACGCTCGACATCATCGGAAACGGTTTTTTTTACCATTCCAAATCCGGAGATATCGGTTTGTCTACTGATCTGTATTTCAGAAGGCTAGAACGTACCTCATCAGTTGGTCGATTAATCTAATTAGCCGAGTTTAGTTAATTGAATATTCATTCCGCGCATATTACGCTATACCGCTTATTTAGTTCAGATCTAACATTTGCAGAGAAATAAAACGGCTATCCTTTTCAGGAGCTTTATTAATATATATATATATATATTTCTTCTTTTCTAGGACCTTCCCGTTAAAGGGTCCGCTTGATAACTCTCCATTTCTTGCGATCCTTGACACCTGTATATTGGCACCAACATCCATCGTGTCGTTGTTGACAGAGTCTATCCATCGTCTTCTTGGACGACGACCTGGTGGTGGCCGCTTTTATATATATAAACGAAGATAAATTTTACTCAATTTCTTAATTTCTTCCTCGGCTTAGAAATCAGAAATTCATTATATTCTAGAAAAACGCAGTCGATCAACATAAACTGTACCCATGTTTTTTTAATTTAATTTTTTTTTCTTTATTTCCTTTCAATCTTATTATTACTTATTATTATTATTTTTTTTTGGTTTAATTTATTTTTGCGAAGATTACTTTTTCACATTGCTCGATTGTATATAATGAGTTTGCTTTTATAATCAGAAAACGCATATACCACACGCACACATATGATGCGAGATCAAATTCGATGTTTACTGAGACTGCGGCATAATAGATACTGGTCAAATAAAAGTCTACCTCCTCTTCTCTGCAACCATAATAAATGGGAAAAAATTGAAATCATCCAAAATGTTTCTTATCCCTTCTACAACCGTTTCTACTTTCAGGATTTATTTTTCTTGCTAGACGTTGATTTAATTACCTTTGATAATAATACTACTAAAACTATCCCTGCAATCAATGAAAAATTCAGCCACTATGAAATAATTTTTACAGATGGGTCGGTCGATAAAATACGGGAAAATGATAGCTCTGCTTTATATTACCCGAAAAAAGGCATATCGAAAGTATACAGATTATCCTTTGCAGGCTCCTCATTTGTTGTAGCATTGTTTGCCATTTACAAAGCCTTAGTCAAAGATATGAGGGAAAAGAATATTCTAATAATATCCGATTCCTCAAGTGTCTTATTACAATTATCTAAGTTCCCAGAACCTAAAATATCAAAGTTAGAATTTGATGTCAGACATCGGGTTATTCAGCTTTACAATCGTGGATCTAGAGTAAAGTTTAAGTGGGTCCCTTCTCATTGTGGTATTACTGGAAATGAGGTGGTCGATGAATTGATACGCGTTATAATCTATCAAGTGTCCCTTACGAGAATATTAAATGGAATTGGACTGATATTTTACCAAAGATTAAACATCTGTACTAAACAGTACTATACATCGCCGAAAGTCAAAATAAAGGAAAAAATACTTCGCCTTAATGCATACAGTTCCCAGTAAACCATGGTTTCAATTACATAAAAACATTTCGAGGGATTATATATCAACTTTATTTAGATTGCGTATTGGTCATAATTTCTCACACCTAGCTAAATTGTGCATAATTTCTGATGGTACATGTGATGTGTGCAATGTTGACAATTGTATCGAGCATCAAATTTGGAGTTGTCCAAAGTTTCGAGCACATAGAGATGAGATGTTGTTTAGTGTTGTACAAAAATGGCACACATTACCCGTGAGTATTGAATTGATTGTTTCCAACCCACTGTCTTCCGTCTCCGTCAGTTTATATAATTTTATCAAACGCAGTGGCATTGAGATTTAAAATAGATTAACTGGATAAAGGATTAAACTGGCCAAATGGCGCAAGCTGGGCCAAAAAAAAAAAAAATATATAAATATATATATATAATATATGCGACTATTAATACGTGTATTTGCATCTAATTTATAAGCTAATATGTTTCAAATTCCGCTACAGAGGTATTGTTAATTTGCATTCGTTTTAATTGTCGTCAATTTAATTTTATTCGCATTCGTTATAATTGTTAATTTAATTCGATTAATCGTATACAAGAACTCGCGCCGAAAATTAATTCGTCATTTAATTCGATATGTTTTATTTCGCTTTTCTTTGATTTATCTTTTATTTTTATTAATTACCTCTATTATTTGTTCGAGTTTTATCATTATTTTTACCGTACCATATAAAAATATACTTATTATTATTACTACAGTTTACTGTTATTCTATTTCGGCGAATTTCGTCAACATACTTCGCGGATAACAACATCTTCAATACGTATCGGACGTTGATTATTTCATTATTACATCTAAGATTTAACTTTCAGCATTTATTTTTACACACACATCTATTCAACTCGTCATTCTTAATATTGTTCGCTTTATAAATATGATACTTAACGTTTCTTGTTCGTCGCACGTTTGACTATTTTTTTCGGAATTGCCACAACATATTCCTAATAAGGATATTTTTGATCAAATGTTTCGATTCTGGAAATATTTTTATGTAACATAATGAAAATTATCTAGTCGTCTAGAAAAGAAACCTATATTCTATTTTCATGTCCTCCGATTATTTTCTTAAATTATTTCATAAAATAAAACGTATAATTTTATGTAAAAAAAAACAAATGAACTTGAAAGGGTTAACATAAAGAAAACGATAATACAAAAATGAACTAGGACAGAATGACGAGTACTCCCGAAAAATACGATTAGAATATTTATTAATGGACTTCAACGCGCGATCTACTACTCGAGTATCAACTGCTGTAGCCCTAGGATGGACTTCTCAAAAATACATTTATTCCCGCATAAACGGACGGTATTTATCAGTCTCGTAATTAAATCAAAATTCGATTATTAATAAGAAAATTTTATTCATTTATATTAACAGCATCACCATATTTTGTATACCGAAGTATACAACATTAACTAAACTATAATATTATAATAATAAGAACAAAATACGCGTCGTATATACGATTAAATAATTCGGGGGAAAAAATAACCACAATAAAACGAAGACGTAACGCGATTAAGCCGAAAAATTGATTAAATTTTTAGTTCATATATAAATAAACGAATATACGAAATTAAGTTAGAAAATATTAAACTGACCATCTTATTATGGCTTCAATTAATTCATTTCACGCAATTATCGTAACATTTTTCGGTAAGCTAATTGATGTCGAGATTCAGTTATGCATCTCTCCAAAGCGAAATTCTGCAATAACGATATGTATTGTTGAAAACCGAAAACCAATCGATTAATCTAATATATAGTAGTGTTTTATTTGTAACAGCGAGGGTAAACATTATCCGATAGTACACGATTAATATAATTATCGAAACGGGAGTCTAGGGTAATTCCTAAATACTTGACATCTTTAACCTATTTCGTATTTTGACCGTTGATTAAAATTTCTTTTAAGCGCAACTGGTATACTACCTTAAGAATGGCCCCCACTCGGTGTTAATTTTCAAACTTTCAACGTTTATAGTATTTACAAATAGCGGAGACAACTTTTTACGATCTACTGTAAATTGTATCGGGTCTATATGAATTACAAAGTCGTCTGCATAATATAAGAAGAAAAACATTTCCTAATACTAACTGACAGTGTTCTTTTACAACTATCTAGACTCGCGGAATTTTCAATGAGTATATTAGAGATATCAATACGACAATGGGAACTTCACAAGCGTGGTGAAGTTTAAATTGGTCCTGCCCACTGTGGCGTTCGTGGAAATGAGATAGCGGATGCGATTACTCGATCGGATCTAATTCCGGCTATTGAGGAGCAAGTTAAACTACAATGGAGGACAGTTAATAGCGAAGCTTAAGGAAATGTACAGTTCTAATCATATTTCGAATTTCAAAGCTTGTTAAAAGGCAAAAAATATGCCAATATTCAAATTCCAAAAGAGCCCTAGTTTAAACATGGAGATCTACTCCATAAAGATTTTGTATCTGTAATTGTTAGACTAAGGAATGGTCATAACTGTTCACTTAGTCATCTTGCCAAATTGGGGATCGATCATCAGAATGGGAGTTTGTGAGATATGTGATATCGAAGATAGCGCAGAACATCAGATCTGGTCCTGCCTAACATACAAAAATAGAAACAGCTTTATGTCTGAACTTTTATCGACAAGGAATACGCTTCCAGCGCAACTTGAAGAGCTTATTGTGGATTTTACCTCTTGGATGGCCCGTAAATTATATAGTTTTATTAAGGCTAATAATATAAGTTTATAGTCTGAACATTCCACATAAACTGGCCAAAAAAAAAAACAAAAAAAAAAACGAGCAGTTTTAATAAATGGAACTTCAGACTTGCTGAAAAGTAATCAAGTCGGTGGAATACAACTATCAATCATGAGGCGACGTGGAAGTATTACATAAACGAAATATAACCACGTCCTGTATACTGATGGACCTAGGCTTTCCCCAATCTCTTCCATTCATTCCGGTTCCAAGCTTTCTGAATCTAGTTTTTTCTCACTACCTCAGTTATATCGTAGTACCAACGAGTCATCGGCCTGCCAATGTTTCTTCTCTTACGAAGCGCTCACCATTCCAACACTAGTTTTGTCCACCTATTATCCTTCCCTCTGGCTACGTGTCCTGCTCAGATCCACTTCAATTTGACCGCCTGCTCTCTATGAGGTTACAAAGTCCGGTCTTCATCGGTGTTCGAATATTTCACTTCCGGTCCGGATCGTCTTATATTTCATATTAATCTTTCTCGCGCCGTTTGTGCCCTTATTCTTCTAATATTTGTTTCGTGAAAGTCCATGTTTGTGAGATATTTCGTTGTTTTTAAAAAGGTAAACCCGAAAACTATCCGTGCTAATGATGTTCTGCGATGCATTTTTATCTGCATCATCTTTCTCTTGTCAGCCGGAATTTTTTGTCCGAGATACTCGTTGGTTGTTTCTTTATTGCTGCATTATTTATTTCCATTCGTACACATTCTCGAGTGTTTGTTATTACTTCGGTCTTCTTTTGCGCTACGGTTTATTAATGCTGCATCATCTGAACAATTGACAAACGCGGCATGTAATGATTTAAAAAAAAATAAACAATGAGAAGTGAGTTAAAAAAGTTAAACGTTTTATTAAAAAAATCACAAAGATTTTCGACTATTAAGACATTATCACGTAAAAAAATATAATAAATATAAAAATTTATATACAATATCGTATATAAAGTGTAAAAATACGAATTAAGATGTACAATTTATAAAAATTAAACAAAATTAAAAATAGTTTTGATAGTGTGGTACACAATCTACAATAGCGATATAAAACTTTACCCATAAACATACCAAAAGCACAGAAAATAAAAATAAATTAGAACTATCTAATATAAAAATTTATTTTTAGAACACACACTTGTCAGAACTAATTCTACATAAAAATTTATCATCTAATTTAATAAATTATTTTTACTTCTTTCTTTTATAATTTCAATTCTTTTTTTTACGTAGTTTTCTTTTTTTATAATATTATTCCGTATATAAAATTTTATAATTTTAATTCATATAATTTATTTTGTGTTCTAATTCTTTACAATGTTTTCCAAATAATGATTTTTCATCATTATTTTTATACGAATGTAAATGTTCTTTTTAAATCTTATTGCCGAATTGTTTGTCTGTTTCTCCTATGTATCCATTTTCGCATTGATTACAATTAAATTTATATACTCCTGACTTTTCAAAAATATATATATATATATTTTATTAATATATATATTTAAATTTTTATATTTCTAATAAGTAGATTTTATTTTTATAAATTATATATTTAAATTTGTATTTTTAGACTTTATATTTTTATATATTGTAGACTTATAAATTTTAATATTTATTACAGTTTACGTTCACATAGCCGAAATGTTTTGTGATTTTTATAAAACGTTCGGTGACTTTAACTCATGTCTTGTTGTTTATTATCTGCAAATATTAGATGATTTAAATATTCTCCAGCAATTGTCACACCCACAAAGCTCCAGTCTAATTTTCCAAATTATGGCAACTACTATATATTTTATTATAACGTATTATCCGTAAAGGCTAAAAATGAGTACCGATGATTATCGGGTCGTCGTTTATATTAAATACGCTCAAACACATACATAATATACGCACACACCTAAACATACCCACCTTTAAATGTGTCAGCGTAATATATATATATATATATATATATATATATATATAAGTAAGCGTGTTTTTAGGGAGTGTTTGGAGTAAGAATGAATCGAGCAATGAATCAAATTTCATTAAACTTCATCGTGCTGCTCGTTGTGTTTGAATAAATTCGGTGCAAAATGGGAATTAATTTTCAACGAGAAAAAGGATTAATTCAACGATATAAAATAGGGGATGGATTTCCGTCATGGGTGCCTATCTGTTTTGTTGTACACGCGAAGTAAATTATAATTTTCATATATATATATGCAATAGAGCAGTATTTGCATTTCATTTGGCATGAAAATTAACTGAGCGTATCATGTTTATCTGGAAGTTCTCCCGTAAAAGTAAATTAAATCCAGGTACCCCATAAAATCATCAAATCGTTACGAGCCCAAACATCGATTAATATTTTCGTTAGGCAAGATGAATCGACCTTTTCCCTTCTCTACTGTTCTGCTCCTTATCGTTTTTATTTCTTTCGATTTACTATTAGGAATATTTAAGATAAGAATTTTCTTCCGAGTACAATTTTCAGCTTTCACGATTGATCGTCGTACGTTCATAATTTTTCTCTCTGAAAACCACGTTATTTTAATCATTCGCAGTTTTCACGAAGTAATAAAATGACACGGTTTTCAACGAAAAATAAACAAATAAATCTAAACGTAATTCTCTTCCGAAAGTATTTCTAATCTGATTTATTTTTATCGATACTTTTTTTTGCGAACTGTCACAGATTATCTGCAAACAATAATCGAATGAAAGTGTATGGAAAATATAATACGCCTGCTCGTACACACATAAAAACACGCATATATAAAATGTGTGTGTGTTTTAATTAGTTTGAGCAGGTGAACTGTTATTTCTAAAAATTTGATCAATAGCCTTTATTTTAAAGTTTTTAGAATATAAATTTATAATATTACACATACTAAGTTAATTAGTGCTAATTTTCTGTACTAAATATGATAAAATGTATATTTATATTAGGAAAATTAGGCCCGTTGTCGAGGATCGACTTTTTTCAATCTTACAAACGTCCATATATTTTTCTGCCGATTATTTTCATTCCGGACAATTCTCCATCTCGTTCTCAGTCTATTACCCATCCTTTGTGATAACCATTCGATGCATTTCCTGGCCCATCTGTTTGTTTTTGTTCGAATAACGTGCCCAGCTCAATTCCACGGTTTTTTTTTATTTGAGAACATCTTCCGTTTTCGATTTATCTCTTAGTATTTTATCGTTTACTTTGTCCAACTTTATTAGCCAATCATTTTTCTTTCTATCGCTCTTTAGGTTACCTGTATCATTTTACTTCGTTTGATCGTTAGTGAATATGTTTGCGCACCACCAATTACAGCAGGAAGGACACAAATATTATAGATATGTACCTTTTTTTAGTGCGGTCGTCGATATTTAATGCGAATATTTCCTATATAGATCATCGTCATCCTGCGCGTCAGTTCGTGGACTGGTTCGACCTTATGCTACGTATCGGTTTTCGGTTATACTTTTCAATTCTAAATAATCGTTGTCAAGTTCTTTATCCAATTTGATCGCCACTACCCTCGTACATTTTGCAGATATTACGTATCCTTCAATAGTATCCCGCACGCAGCAACACCTAGTCCGACGCATTGGTTTGATATTTGTCATATTTCGCCAATTCGATTTAAGTAATTCCTACCGAACAAACGAGTAAACGTTAATCTATCCGGTGATTCGTCACTATTTGAAATACATAACTTCGACATTACTTATTACCTAATCAATGACCTACGTGTACGGACGCGATTGCGAAAAAGAAAGTTAAATAAAAAAAAAATTGTTTTCCCAATGACCAAATAATGTTACGAATATAACGAATAAGGCCAGGCTGAAGTGAAAATTGTCTTTTCTCCGATGGACGAACGTAATAAATCGAAAAATAATTTTACACCTCAAAAATTCTATTAACGAGATTATATAGTGCAAGAATAAGAAACGAATTAACGCTTACAAAATCACGCAATCACACACTCATAAACACATACACGCTCACACAACAAGTACCTTTGAATGAGTCACGAAATGTCGTTGCTGACTTGGTTATTTACGAGAGAAATCGTTGTTGTAAAAGTTTAATATGACGTCGTTATCGTCGTTTTCTCCGGTTCATTTTCTAAACTTTAATAGAAAATTTAAACGACCTTAAAAAACAACAACTACTCCCGCAGATAATAAGCAAAAAACGACCATAATAATAATAATAATTTTAAAAATATTTTCAAAAACTTGCGAATATTGCGTACAAATAGAATAATTTGAATATATAAATAGAATTTTTACTTTGCACAAAATTTTCGCAACAAGCTCAGAATGCTATACACACACACACACATGTATATATATATATATGTATATATATATATATATAATGATCTACATACATTTCATATATAATATTCATATATATCAAAAAAACTTGATATTTTTATGAATGCTCATAATTATATACATCTATGCATATTCCGTATGTAAATATGTTTATACTACACGTAAACAGTTTGATATTTTTATATACGAGTATAATTTATGCCTAAAATTCTGATATTCCACGCGACACGTTAATAAAGATAACTCCGATATTATATATATATATATATATATATATATATATATATATATGTATATATATATATATATATATATATATATATGGTATGTACGTAAGTGTATATATTTATATATGTATGTATGGATGTATTGATGTTTTTGAAAAGCAACAATAAAGTAACTAATTAAAATTACTAACAGTTAAATAATCATAAAAAATCCTTTATATATATATATATATATATATATATATATATATATATATATAATAATAATAATAATAACCTTTATTTAGCATAACTAAATTAATAGTTTATAAATATTTGTTACAGCTAAAATCAATTTCGAATTCGAGCGAAGGTTTCTCCCAATTCTTCCCAGTTACGTTTGTTGTGTGCCAATCTATACAGAGCGCTTCTGGAATCCAGCAATTTCTTGAAGTCGTCATCCCAACGTGTAAACGGTCGCGACTTTTTTCTCTTGCGGTACGCCAGGAACCATTCCGTTACTTTCTTCGTCCACCACTGATCTCTGTATCCTATGACATGTCCTCCTCACTTCCATTTCAGCGTACGGATTGAAGTTATGGCATCCCTGTTATCACCCATTTGTTCCTTAATCGTTTGTAATTTGACTCTATCTGGTTTCTTGATTTGTAATATTGATCTTTCTAAATTGTTTCGACAGGTTCTTAGAATATTTTTTTGTCTTTGCGTCATCGACCACGTTTGGGAACCGTAAGTTAAGGATGGTAGCAGGCAGCTGTTGAAAGCCACGCTTTTTAGATTGGGCGGAATATTCCTCTTAAAAATTGATTTCATCATAATATTATTATTATTATTATTATTATTATTATTATTATTATTATTATTATTATTATATATTTACACGTCTATATAACGATATTTCTATATATGAGATATCCATGCATTAATCAGTTTGAGCACATCGTCATTACAAGTTGTACTCCATAAATCTGCGTCATAACCACTGTAGCCTTAATAACATATGTGCAGTTGAACAATTTCATTGTAATATCCGTGTTGTGCTGGTCCTGTCAGATAAAGCGACGTTATTATACGTGAAAGATTTTAGCGATTTCAACCTTTCGTGTACTGTAATCTGTCCAAAACATATGATGACGGGAATCTGTGTCGACTTCAGTGCTAAAAATGGCACTTGTTCTTATATATGGTGGAACAATAATGCATGATAAATATAATAATTCAGTCTTCGTAGGTCTAAGACAGAGCGTTATAATCCGGCAAGTATCGTTTAATGCTATGTTCACTTCCTTAACATGCGTTGATCCACACCGAGATGAACATCTATATTCTGCTAAGAAACACAATGCCTAGCATATTGCTCGGAGGACTTCTGACCTAGCTCCTCAATTTGATGAAGTTAGGTTGCAAATAATATATTGTTCCGCGTAGCTACTTTTCATTTTTAAGCATTCACATTGATTCTTAAAGGTAAGCGATCGGTCCAATGTCACGCCAATATTTCGAATATTCGTGGTGATTTAACATCTGTTTGCCCCATTCTAGTGTGAATTTATAATTTGATTTGGCATTTTTCAGATGAAATGCGCATACTCGTGTTTTACTTGAATTTGGATTTAATCCATTTATTCTCGAAAACTCGTCCACCACGTGTAACGTCATCTGTAGTATGTTTCGAACATCGACGTGTGTTTCGCCTTTTGCTCTAATAGCTAAATCGTTGTGTAACAAAATAGATAATAAAGTAACTAATTTAAATTACTAAGTGTTAAATAATCATGAAAAAAAGTATTTTTCGGTAGTTAGATGATTTCCAAAGCTTGAATAATTTACTAATAGTATATCATAAAATAAAACAATAATAGCGGTAATAAATATGGCGTCTTAGAATTGTATCGTATCTTTATAAATATTTAAATATTTAATTTACGCCATTTTGATTAAGTTTATATAATTAAGTTATTAAAATGTGATATAATTTTTTACCGGATCAGGTTTCATCGAATAAATGAACATCGATCGATAACCGTTAATTGTAATAATAGTCATTACGAAATGGTAAATATCCAAATTTTTTAACCTAATATAATACGTCTATTTATTATCATCATCGTTATAATTACATTTCTCGCAACGTATTCACATATAAGGTCAATCCACACACACACACACACACGACACATGTGGTAAGTGAAGTATCGTTGTTCGTCGCGTGTTATTATACATATGCATAAACACACGGACGATTAAGTAATTTTATAAATTGTTCATTTTTTTTTACAAAATTATAGCTGATACCTAAAAAGCTGTCGCCTGTATACTTCATTATGGGAAGAGCCGATTACACGATGATAATTTGTCACCCTTTATATGACAGTCGAATAAAAAAAAAAATGAATTTTATGGAAAGAAAAATGAAAAATTGGCTAGAGCTCGCTTTAAAATTATTAATAATTTTCACCGATGAATAGACCACAAGAGGGAGAGAGTTGCATATATATATATATAAAATATAAAATACATATATACATATACATGTATGTATATATATGTACATTTGTATATAATATATGTTATATATATATAGCATATCTAACGTATCCTGAACAAACTCGCTAGGACTAGACAAGTATGAGCTGAATATTAATTGCAATCAAACTAAAATAATTATAATTGGCCGCAAATACATAAATACGGAAGGACCTAAATTAATTGTGAACTGTAAGATAATACACCAATTTAGTATGATATGCAGATATATATATATATATATATATATATATATATATATATATATATATATATATATATATATAGAGAGAGAGAGAGAGAGAGAGAGAGAGAGAGAGTGTGTATTATATGTGGTGTATGTAATATACGTATAAATATATACTTACATACATACATACAGATACGTATATATATGTATATACGTACATACATGTGTATGCATATTATATATCTTACGTATACGAGTATGGACTTAATATTAATTACAATAAAATGAAAATAATAATAATTGACCGTGAATGCATAAATACGGAAGAATTCAAATTAATTGGGAATTGTTAGATGGCACGGCAGTTTATATACCGATGTTTGAAATTGAACAATTCGGAAAGTACTGAACCAGAAATACATACACGGATCCAGTTAGGTCGTACTGCAATGAACCAACTATCAAAGATATGGAAAAGCACTGATATTACTAAATATTAAAGACCGACCGAAGGTTCGGTTTCGGCTAGTTTCGGCCAAAAAATCGAGTTTCGGCCACAGTTTCGGTTTCGGCCAAATATTAGCCGAAACTTCGGCCGCGCCGAAACTTAGTTTGTCGCGCGTCATTCGGCTAACTTCCGGTTATAACTTGTGTTTAATTACCAATATATTTATGGTAAAATTGATACTCTTTTATGTAATGAATGGAATGTTTTAACGAACCTCACAGCCTGTTTGAAATTTTTCTATGAGGCCACACTTGATTTATCATTTGATGGCGCATGCATATTAATAGTAATACCTTTGATAACATTATTAAAGCGCAAGCTACAAGTTCGATCCGAAAAGGAAGATGAGATGCTGACAAATATGAAAAATTCATTGTACGAGTCATTGAATACCAAATTTTCTTTTATAAAAAGGCACCCTTCATTGATGGCTACGACAATGCTGGACCCAAGATTTAAATCGAAATATCTCAATTCCAATGAAGTGGATGCTGCAATGAAAGAAATAATATCTTTTCTGACAGAGGATGACGACAACGTAGAGGATCCTATACTTTCTGGTGGTGGAGAAAATGTTCCCTCAGTTTCTACAGAATTGGTATTGTCAGCCTCCAAACTACAGCAAGAAATAGAGATCATTTGGGATATACACGATAATATTCCTAAACAGATGCAGGCAACCATATCTGAAGATCAAAAAACTGTTTTGGAAAAAATAATTCAATCTTATCTGTTGGAGCCATTATTGCAACGCAATGCTGACATATATTGTTATTGGAACAGTAGTCCATATCCTACCCTGAGAAAAGCCGTTTTAAAGTATCTTTCTGCTCCACCTACTAGTGTTCCCAGCGAGCAGTTGTTTAGTGCCGCTGGACAAATATACGCAGATCGTCGGAGTAACCTGCTTGGCGAAAACGTAGAAAAATTACTTTTCTTAGCGTACAATATAAGACTTTTTAATTACGAATATTAAATCTAATTTCAATTTATTATTTAATGTCAAATTGTGAATATAACATAAATAATAACTATCTTTGTTAAATATTGCAACTATTACTTTTTATTGTATTTTACATGAGTTAATTGTCTGTATTTGTGTATAAAATACACCAGATTTTAATATACAATAGAAAGTTTAATATGTCTAAATAAGTTTCGGTTTCGGTTTCGGCCGAAACTAACACCGAGGCCAAAGATTCGGTTTCGGTTTCTATTTCGGCTGAAAATCTTGTTTCGGTCGGACACTACTAAATATATTGAAATAGCCCCGTTGCAAACTTTAATGTTCCCGGTATCCATATATGGTTGGGAAGTTTGTATGATAAATATGAATAATCAGCGTCGAATACAAGCCTTTGAAATGTGGTGCTGGAGGAGACTTCTGCGAATACCTTGGACAGCTAAAAGAACGAATGATTCTGTTCTACCGTGGATTAAATCGGAAACGTGGATTACTAATAGTAGTATGTGAACGGATACTGAAGCTTTTTTGACACACTATGCGTGTAGAAATATGTCAAAAATTACTGTCCAAGGGAAATAGCCAGGCAAACGGAATAAGGGACGACCAGCCAACAATGTGGATAGGCGCAGTTGTCAAAATGACTGGTCTGTATGTTGCATAGGCAATCAGGCCGGTATATAATCGGTTGGTGGTGGCGTATATATATATATATATATATATATATATATATATATATATATATATATATAGTTTATTATACTTTTATTAAAATTATTATTAATGAGTATGGCCTTACAGCCTACCCAACGTGATACTGTACTTACTAACTCATATTTCTATAAACTCGGACAACTTCTCTAGAAATATCGCTATGCCCGGAAATGGATGTAAATTCTCAAGATGAAGAAGGGACAATAAATTATACGGAGGACCGTTACGAGAGCGCAGTAATTTAAGGTACTATTCAGAGCCTGATGTTATTAAAGAATGGCAACCGAGGAACAAGTGATCAAGATTGTAAATTGCACGTCCAGCTTGTAAAGGGCAGTAAGGAGTTTCTCTAAGCTGCAGAAGGAACAGGCAGTCCGGCAACAAGTAATGCCCAAACCGAAATCTTCTGATAAGTACAATTCCTCTCCGCTTACTGTTTTTTAAAGAAGTAGAACGATGGAAATCTAGGAAGAGACGGTTGCAATTGATAGTACCTAGTAAGAGGCGACTGCTGTATACACTCCTCACATGTGTCTGTTGTCAGAGTTTCCTATGTTCAGACTGTATAACATTTATGATATCAAGTGTAGAAATTAAAGAGAACACCGCACTACAGAAGACCCATCTTTAGCTAATGAACCCACAATTCCATTTTCGTGGATTCTTCGATGTCCCGGTACCCATAAGGAAGAAACAAACATACTCAATTTTCCCAAATGATGAAGTTTTAACATGATGGTTGAAATCCATGAATCTGACGCCTTCCCTTTGGTTTCAACAGCCTTCAAAATGCTTTGTGAGACGGTGATAATGGGATAATTACTTGAAAGCTTCATATCAATTAAGAATGATAAGGATAGAAATATTTCTACACACTCAGCGGTAAATGCGGAACTAAGATCAGATAATTTGTATGTCCTGCTAATATTAAGAGATGGGATGAAATTTACTATATTTTATATATATATATATATATCTCATTCTCGTATAACCCCATTCAGGTATTGTTTAACCATCATCCTGCATCGAATAGATAACCTACTGTAGACGGGATTTATTTCTTGCAATTTTGACTAATTCTTCTGTCATATTAATGCCGGTACATTTTGTTATGTTATTGATACATGATGTACACCTTATTCCTGGTTTTCTTTTTCCTTCAATCATAACCAATGCTTTTATATATATATATATATATATATATATATAGTAGAAATTTTTTTTAGCCAAATGTGGTTAAATATTTGAAGTATAGTATCCAATACCGGCGTAGAAGCGTGTTGTACAATGGCAATATGAAAGCCATTATATCCTGGAGATTCTTCTCTTGTGTATTCAGTTGCATTTGATAATTCTCTTAAACTGATCTGTCTGTTATAGAGTTTTGGATTTTCATCTGAAGAGTCGAGCTGGTGTAGGTTAACTGGACCGGTGTGACAATTGGAGCTTCGCTGGTAGTGATCTGCGAAAGCAGAGGCAATATCTTTTGGACTGATTTGACATGATTCCTATTTACAAAATTATAAGCTACGTCGCTGGGGTTTTTATGGTAACATATTAGCATTCATCCAGAATTTTTTAACAAACCGAATTTTTTTCGTTTAAATTGGAAACCCTTCATCATCTTTACGCCACCTGTCGAATGGACTGCCTCAGGGATCAGTTTTGAGCCCGTTGCTCTTCAATATCGCAATCAACGATTTACCAGAAACTGTGAACTCCCCATTTCGAAGTCTATTGTATGCCGATGATCTCACAATCTTTGTGAGTTGCAGAACTGTATCCATTGGAGAATGCGTTCTCCAGGAATGCACGGACCAACTATCCACCTGGTGTGCAGTCAATGGATTGTGTTTCTCAATCAATAAATCTGTAGCAATACACATCTGCCGTGTTCGGAAATGTCATCACAAGATATGCATCAACCTTCATGATAAACCTCTTAAGAATGAATCATCAGTCCGCTACCCAGGTTTAATTCTAGATCAAAAACTATTTTGGAAACCGCATTTAAATCATATTAAGGAAAGCTCCTTAAAGAAAATGAACATATTGAAGAAACTTTCTCATACATCCTACGGTGCTGTTAGAACTTCGCTACTACGTATCTACCGCTGTTTGATCAGATTAAAAACCGACTATGGAGCAGCAATATACGCAACAGCAAGTCCATCCATCCTTAAGACCTTGAATGTGCATTTCGAACCACCATCAGAGTGGCCTCCCGATTATCGTCGGTGCCTTCTTCTAGCAAAAATTTGGCAGTTCAATCTAATGCCCTTTGGATGCTCTCTCCCTTAAGTTGTTTCCGTCGACTGCTTCATCTCCCTCGACGCTATCTCTTCCGACGTTTTTCAACAATATCTTATCCGAAATAAATATTTCGAGTCCGCAATTAATCGATTATTCAATTGCAGTTCTTCCACCGTGGAAAGATAATCCGATCTGACTAGATCATTCGACTCTCAGTCTCAGGAGGAAAGGTCGATCTATTGAAGAAATAAAACAAGACGTTATGACTCGGACCTCCGGATCAACGCATCACTACTCAATAAGTCCGTCGGCTGTTCAGTTATCAAGGATGGAGCAGCCATCATCTGTCATTCGTTTCCTGAGACACTTTCCGTTACTTCCGCTGAACTATACGCAATTC
The DNA here is from genome assembly GCA_032883995.1 of Coronaproctus castanopsis. Classification (NCBI taxonomy): domain Eukaryota; kingdom Metazoa; phylum Arthropoda; class Insecta; order Hemiptera; family Monophlebidae; genus Coronaproctus; species Coronaproctus castanopsis. The sequence continues at coordinate 207,188,753 of CM065053.1, read as the reverse complement.
TTCCTGCTCAGCAGTCATCGATTGTATGCTCCGACGCCCTTCCAGCCGTCAATGCTCTCCACGATGTTTTCAGCAACGATCAGCACCCAGTAGCTAAAGAAGTAGTAAAGTTGGTGATGGCAGAACCAAATCGAAGCATCGTCTTCATGTGAATCCCATCTCACTCTGGGATTCATGAGAATGAACTTGCCGATCAAGCGTCAAGAAATGCTACTTCATCTTTACCTGTTCTCAACATCCTAGTTCCAGCATCCGACCTGAAGAAACAAGTAAAAAATGTACTTCAAAAGCTGTGGCAGAAAAAGTGACATCTGACTCCTCAATCGAACAAGCTTCGTCAGATCAAGGGCTCAACTCAGCCTTGGAAAACATATCTTCCAAATCGCAGAGAAGATGTCATAATCAGCAGATTGCGGTTGGGACGTATCGCATACCTCATCAACAGGACGTCTGCTCCAGAATGTGCCGTGTGCGGAGTTATTCTATCCGTCTCCCACATCCTCATTGACTGTCCTTTATACCATCCTCACAAATTATCGCTTAACCTTCCTTCTATATTCCTTCTGCTTTTCAAAGATCCTCTCTCTCTAATTTAATCTTGTTTCTCCATAAATCAGGACTTTATTCCTTAATCTAATTCCTCTACTCCTTCCGTGCTTCTAGCCTTAGCCGCTGTACACGGCATGTTAATTTAAGATAATAATAATGATATAGAAAATTTAAATACATAGAAAATAAAATTAAATACGATGTAATTACGTATGTTGCGGAAAACAGACAAGGAAGGAACGGTAGCGTTTCATACAATGTTTAAATCGTATCGTGATATTTCCGTTCATTTATGTCATGTCTCGTTTATAATAGAAAATGACGATTATAACGGTAATACGCCAACCGTAGCGGTGTGCCAGAAAATAAGGTCTGGCCAATACTTGTTTTACGCGAAAACGGCCATCAAATGAATGAATAATGATCACGCACATATCGGTATATATGTGTATTAATGTGTATGTATACACATCTATATACATATATAAATTTGACGTATATTATTGGCCGAAGACTAAAGCAAAATAAACAAAAGAAGATTGCGTGTTAGTCTATCGGTTAGTTATAATTTTACTAGGAATAAGACAGGAGAGAGTAATTACATAGTCTATTACCGCCTAATTGAAAATCTCTGCCTAGCGGTAATTTTCGTCGTTACGGTTCTTTACAAGAATTATCGCCGGAAGAATTGGAAAAAATAATTGATGGATACATAAATAATTACACCTAATGTGTGCGTATGTATTGTTAAAAAAATTAGCAACAATAATTCGAGAAAGTTATTTGTTATCATTGTATATCAGTATATTTATATAGGACAGGACATAACTGTAGATAGAGGAAAAAAGAATATCTCTCGCGTGGGCTGCATTCGGGAAGTTATCAAACATATACCGGAACAATGATATACCGAACAGTTTCAAGTGCAAATTTTATAATCAACGTGTCTTACCGATATTAACATACGGAGCAGAAACATGGAGCTTCCCAAAGGGAATAATCACGAAAATCGGTAAAACGTAAACAGCGCCCGACACGATAATATTAAATGTCAGGTTAAACGAGAGAAACATTGGATGAGGGAGTGGAAAAAATCAACCGACGCAGTGGAGCGAATAGAAAAATTGAAATGGACACGTCGCGGGTGAACAAAACATACCCTGCAATGGTGCACATTGAATTCGAAAAGAAAAAGAGGCAGACCAACAATATAGTGGCGAAATAACATTGTGAAAAATAACGGATCAATTGGATCCGAGTTGCACAAAACAGGAATCATTGGAAATGTCCGCGACATGCCTACTCCCGGCAGTGAGTTGATATAGGCATAACGTGATATATTATATATATGTGTGTATATATATATATATGTGTGTGTGTGAGTGTAAGAGAAAATAATCGCAATAAATTGAAATAATCGTAACGTCGGTATTGGTATGCGGAAAACGTAAACACTAATATAAGTGTTTCTAATGGCGAAATAATAGTTATTAACATGATAAGAAACGAAAAAAAACAATACGTTCTGATTATGTAAATATACGTGTGTGTGTTTATGCTTACTTGTATGTACACGTATGTGTAAATATATTTAATTGTAACAAAAGTAGCCTAGAAGAAATTACGAGACGCGTATTACACTGGTGTAAGATGTGCTTTCGCCAAGTTAGTGAAAGAAAAACGTGCGTTAACGATCGCTAAACGAGCAATAAAAAGTTAAAACGATTAATAATTTAATACTTCTCCAACAGTAGATAAGGGTGTTCAGAAGCGTACTACGGTATTCCAAACGAGTAGATAACAGGATTGGCGCATAGGAAGTGCGGATCTATAGGAGATCGTCTGGGATAGTACATATGTATAGAATCGAAATATATAATATGACCGGAAACAAATTACAATATTCACGACCATCAAGATCGCCGCGCGCACAAGGAGAAAAATAATCCTGAATTTTTCGTATTGAAAAGTTTTTTGATGTCACCGAATATTTTCAGGGTATAGGGGATCGAGAAGAGAATATATATATATATATATATATATATATATATATATATATATATATATATATTCTTCGGGTTGTTCAGTCCTAGGACCGGTTCATATTGCACTGTTCAGGATCTTCCGCCTGAGTAGGACATACGTCAGTACTTCTGCTTCTTATTTTATGGTGTCCATTAATCTTATCCTCGGTCTGTCTTTCGATTTTTTCCCGACTATTTTAACTTTCATTGAATCGGCTAGCACTCCATGTCTCAGTACATGTCCGATCAATTCAAATTTCCTTTTTCTTATGTCTTGGCCTCGGTCAAGAATATTTTGGTTTGATACTTTGTCAGTCGATGAGAGTTTCAAACGCTTTCGATTTTTGTTTATCTTTCACAGATATAGTCCAGGTTTCTACTCCATAAAATACTACTACTGGCCATGCATAAGCTGTTAATATTCGTTTCCGTTAGTTTAAGGACATGCTTCGCTGTGTGATCAGATATCTATTTTTTTCGTGAATGCTGTTTTTTCCATTGCAATTCTGGCTGCTATTTCTTATGGCACGATATAATCAATTTTCCCAAATATTTTCTATTCTTTCACCTATTTTAAGGCTTTTCCTTCCAGCCTTATGTTAACCTGTTGGATGTTTACTGATGCGCATCGTTTTAGTCTTTTCAGTTATAATGTTCATTCCACACTTCTTTGCTGTAGTCTCCTTAACATTTTTTCAAAACCTCCAGACCTTGTAACCATCGCTGCCTGGTAATCTGAAAATTTGATGATTTTGAACTTTCGACCGTCGATCTTGATTTCTTGTTTGTAGAGCAGCCCTGCCTGACACCTTTTGTAATAGTTACTGATTCTGTATTTTCATTTTTCCTTCTAGCAACAGCTGTTTGATTTATATGCGCACTTTTGATTATGTGAATTAGCTTGTTTGGTACTCCTATCTGTTTCATTAAAATTAACATTTGGCTCCAGTCGACCTTAGCAAAAACTTTTTTTTTTTGGTAATCAACAAAACTTGTATGTTTCAGAGCAAATCTATCTCCACATCGTATTTTAAATATTTCTTGTTTCTTATTAAGTTCATAATTGTTTTTGGCATATATACATACATACATAGATATATATATATATACACATATATTATATATATATATATCAATCGGTGTATCAATCATTGGACTGGTTCTAGAGGCTAATCATCCAAGTTCGAAATTCCTTCAATTATACTCTTAGCGTTTCCCGTTCAGTGTAACTCTCGATCTTCACTTCTTTCTTGATTATGTTCCTCAGTGTCTGTATCGGCCTTCCTTTCGGCTCGCACATAGGTATTTTTCTTCCATAACATCTTCCAATAGAATATCATGTTCTAACACGTACCTATCCATTTCATTCTTGTTTTTTGACCTATGCTCTTGTAATCGGTTAAAAACTCCTTCATTTGTAATTCTATCAACCCACAAAATTTTTAGCACGCGTCACCAGCATTACGTTTCAAATGCCTCAATTGTCTGCAAATCATTTCTTTTTAAAGTCCATGTTTCCGTCGCATTGTCCTTCTAGTGACATGACCAGCCCAGTTCCATTTTAAATTAGCTACGCCTTGTATTACATCCACCACCTTGGTTTGCTGCCTTATCCACGTATTGTTTTCGATCCAGGCTCTTGATACCCAGCATTTATCTCTGATGGGATTTACAAAAAATGTAAAATTATGAAAGTGCTAATTTAGATACACAATTTACAAAAATTACCAAAGTGAGAAAACAATATTTATAAAATAATCTGATATTAAACGTGGGCAAACACCACAAATAACAACGAGCAATATGAAATTTACACGTAAACAATAAGATAATAGACAGTAAAATAAAACATAAATAAAAATAACTGTCCGATATAACTTTTTATAAAGCCTGTTCTGTTTGTTTTATTTCTTTTAAATTACTACATGCTACACTTTTAAAATTTTATATATATATGTGTGTGTGTGTGTGTGTGTGTGCGTGTGTAAATTTATTTAAAATAAATTTACATAAAACAAAAATGACAAACACAGGAACAAATGTACGAGTAGCAGTAAAATCGGGGCAAGGAGAATTATCGTGGGTTGCGCTTGGAAAATTACGCATAGTATTCCGCAATAAACAAATACCGATCAATCCGAAACGTAAATTATATAACAAATATATACTTCCGATTCTTATATATATGGTTCGGAAACGTGGCCGTATACAAAAACAAATTTAAAACGGATAAGAAAAGCTCAGACAGTACATGAGAGAATGATGCTGGATATAAGATTATCGGATCGTAAAAAGAATACATGAATACGGGAACAAACACGGTTGGATGATGCAGTGGAGCGAATGGCTACAACAAAATGGAATTGGGCTGGCCACATTGCTCGAAGAGAAGATAATAGATGGTCAAAGCGAATTTTACAGCGGGGAAACAGGGAAGGCAATGACGCGGTGGCACAATGATATAGCAAAGATAGCTGGGAAAAATTGGTTGAGGAAAGTACAGGACAGAAATGGTTGGGAAAGCCTTCATCCAGGCGTGGATAGATAAAGGCTTATCGTGATCGTGTGATATATATATATATATATATATATATATATATATTAAAAGAGTTACTAATATGATAAGGAATAGTTGTAGTGCAAACGAAATTGCAAATTCGACAATACAAGGTGTTCGAATATGCTAGTAATTGCGAAAAGAGAACTTGAAAGTTCGCTTAACTTGTTACGACGAACTTCATTACCGTTATTACTGCCTAGCATAATTATCATTGTCATTACGAGACGGTTTATTAACGTATTACATATATATATATATATATATCTATATATATATATATATATATATATATATATATATTTATATATATATATATATAGTAAGTGCTCTAACTTCTGTTTCAATAACTCCATTGTCTATATAAAACCCGGATGGAAAGTTTGATCTTGTATCCTACATTCGAACAAAAAGGGTGATACGTCTACTTTGGAAAAGGCCAATGGCTAGATTATTAATTAAATAGCAACTAGAGGATTGACCGTAATAGACACGAAGAAAAAAAAATATGTTCGATGTTATTGTCATTGTTGTTCTACTAGAAGAAGAGGATTGTCTAAAATTCTGATAATTAATAAATACAAATAAACTTATTAATTAATAACGCGCAGAGCAAAACCGTAGTAAATAATTATTTATCGAAAAATTTATTTTTTCTAGTTTTTTGAAGGTACCATTTCACCCGTATACGAAATACTATTTTCGTATTTAGTAATATTCAATTAGTAAATGATCTAATCATTTATTATTACTATAACTATCTTTAACTATTATCATCACGATCAAAATAAACTGAACGTAAACTGTAAATCTATCATTTTTTATCAAACAAATTAACGCATGTATCTCTGTCGATTTGCCTTGCTGCTTGTCTGTCTACAGGTCCCCCCCATATTTAAGTTTCTATCTTATATATATTTATTTATATGCACAAACACTACAACAAACACCAATCTATATATATATAAATATATATATATATATATATATATATATATATATATATATATATATATATATATATACAATGAATATTGATGGGAAAAAATCATACTTGCGTTTTGGAGACGACATTGTGTTGATTAATAATAATGTTGGTACCTTACAGGAAATGATAACTGACATTCATAAAAAGCAGGATTAACCATAAATATTAATAAAACGAAGGTAATGACAAGTACAACTCAAAAGTTACAAGTAAAACTGAATGATCTGATAGTGGAACAGGTCAGTGGATATATATATATATATATATATATATATATATATACACCTAGGTCAAATTATTACCACAAAGAAGGATGCAATTGAGTAATAAATGAAGTAATATTAATATCGGACATAAATTATCACATATTAAAACATGTGTTCGCAGAGTGTGACCTGAAAACTGTAATATTTATATAGATATGACGGGCGTGATTAGCCTATATCGTTTACTGCTGGACATAGGCTTTCACTATTTCATTCGAATTGTTCTTCTCCTGCGATATGCTGATATAATTTTCCCCACTACATCATCTTGTCAAGGAGTTAATTGTCTGCCTTCTTACGCATATATATATATATATATATATATATATATATATATATATATATATATATATATATATATATATACACGGATCTGGTACTGTAACGGTAATAGCTGAATGTTCTGCTTGTACAACCTGGTTACGAATTCCACAAGGAAGTAGCCTTTTCACAGTTGAAAGGTCTTTAGTCAGCTTTCCATTTAAATGATCTTTAAATGACTACCATCTGGCTGACAAGGTGAATAATTCGGGGAAAGCCATACAAACCGTTCCTTATTGGTTTCCTCATAGTGCGTCATTTGAATTTTGAGGTTGATGAGAATCGTTAGGGACACTTTTACTAAGAACTTAATATATATAACCTGAATTTATATACACACATTATATATATATATATATATATATATATATATATATATATATATATATATACATACATGTATGTGCCAGTTCACGTACATATTTCGCTGAATGTACATGCAAGAAATGTATGTTGTAATAAAACCTTACGAATAAACGAGAAAAAAAAGTTATTCGCGGAGAAGTAAAAAGTAAAAGGCAACTTAATAGCTGCATGCAAACGAAAAATAAAGAAATAAACGGAAAATAGGAAAAGTTTTTGGAAAAGTCATCTCAAACGAAAAACAAAAAAAAAAAACAAAATGAAGTAAATTCGAAAAATGAAAACTAAAACGGGGAAATATTTAAATTTAAAATGTATTCGTTCGCTTTCGTGTATATGTGTATGTGTGTGTGTGTGACGAAAGAAATATGAGAAAATAGAGATATATAGAATTTATTACGACTCTATAGAGACGCGCGTTTAACGTGTATGCCGATGCTAAAAATTACACTTAAACTTTCGAAGTTGTACGAATGATCATAAAACCTAATGATACTAATGGCAATATCATCGCATCCAAATAATCAAACTAAATTTCATTGGAAAAGAAAATTTTACCATTTACATTAATCCGAGAAAACTGTTACAAAAGTAAGTTTGCGCTGAATAAGGGAAAAATCATTTCTGCGATACATAATATTTTGTTATTAATAAAAATACCGTGTTTCGTATTATCATTATTATTTTAATTTATACGATAATAAAATTCTGTCGGTAATAGGATCGAATATATTGGAGAGTAGTGATTTTATAAATTATAAACCAAACAAAATCATAACACAGTTTAATCGCTAAAAGCTTTGCAATAAAACACTTTTAGTGATTATGTTATGATTTTGTTCGGTTTGAAATATGTATCGTTTTTGTGAGTCTTCAGTTTTAGATATTTTTAATGAGTTAGAAAACATATTTTCAATAATACAGCCGGTTTAGTGATATTTACCAGAAGATATAATTATCGATTAAAACTGCGCTTGAAACGATTACTTAAACTCGACGTATGTGATGGATTTAATAGCATTGTCAATCAGGGCCTACTTTCTTTAAAGGTGTTATATAGTAATTACAGTTCGTGTTTAGATGGTATTTTTTTTTTAACGGAAAAGAAAATAACTTAAGTGATTAAGCGGGTAAATTTCAATAACTGCTCGTGCGTAAACTTTTCACTCAAGACGAGTATTAAATGTAAACATAATGATTGCAATCTCTTTTTTCGGGAAAAATCTCAGATCTATCTGAAAGATTTGAAACGAAATTTTTATTTGACTGATTAGTAACTAACATGCCGGATTTAATAATTAAACGCAAAAAGCCTAAACGATACGAATGGATGAACGTAGATATAGTAATATTAACTCGTGACAGAGACTTCGTGTACAAATTCACAAAAGAAAAGTATGCCTCGAATGTCGATGTACGTAACGCGTACAAAGAAACATCAAAAAATGTACAGAGACCCACTAGAAGAGCGAAATACATGTACGAACTTATTAGATAAATGTAAGACCAACCAGAAAAATTACCGGAATATAATAAATCAAACAATCGGAAAAGAGATTTTCGCAATTAAAGAGTTTAAAAAATGAATGATAATTTAGTATCAGCCGAGGGTAATAAAAATTCAAATACTTCAATGATTCAGGAAAGTGTCAAGTGAAAATCGCGTACTAATGTGAAAAATATATATATACATATTACGAGTTCAGGGTGAACAACATCCAAGGGGATTTTTCACGTTCCTTTAATTTTACCGTAATGACGTAAAATTATTATATTTTAAAACTACGTAACTTGTACATTTCGCGTTCGGTAACGTAGACGTTTGCATACGCGTGTATGATGCGATATAAATGTTTGTGCGTGTATATGTGTGTATGTGTATCGTTATAATCGAATACTAGCGCAGTTATATGCATAGCCAATATGTAACTATTATTCAAAAAGAAATCAATGATTTGGCTCGATTATTATCATTATCGCTATGCACGTCTTAATTTAGTAGTACGGATTCAGTGTATATTATGTACTGAAGATTTCCAGACTACCGTGACATATCCTTTGACCTCCCTCTTTTTTTTCCTCTATTGCATGTTTGACCTTTCATTTCTGTTTGCGATTCAGTAAGATTTTTAAATTTTGCAATATAATAATTTTAACTATTTCCCGGTATTTTATTTTAAATTTAAGGATGCACATATAATATATTGTACACATGTAAGTGTATAGTTGTAATAGGTATATTATGTATTATTAGTTTAAAATATATATGGAACTAGTCTATATATTCTGATATATATATATATATATAAAACTTTATATACTGTTGACTGCGTTACAAAAGATACATGTTGCGCATATCTGTTGACTATTTATTGTTACGTAACCGTGTGAATTTATTTATAGAGGAATCGTCACCGTATCTCGTACTATAGTCTAGTCATCATTCGCGCAGTGTTGCGCATAAGAGCGTTTGTCTTAACGTGTTGGTAAAACGAAAGAACAAAAATAAATTTAATGCTATTTGAAGAAAAAAAAAACAATAATAATAATATTGTTACTATTAAAAATATATATATATATTTTTTTTTTCGAGGTGTCGTGTACCACAACTCAAGTTAGAGACACCGAGGCTAATTATTCAAATGAACCGATATATGTTTATTAGTTTCCGAAATTGGATGGTGTTTTTAAGATTCTATGGATTGTCGGAAAGTACCGCGTGTACTGAGATACAGCGACTGGGGAATTTTTTGAAGTGATACGCACGATATTAGAATGCGTTCGACTGTTAATGGTCCTTGTCCGCACTGAAAGCGTATTAGTGGTGTTTTCTTTTTCTAATAAATGCTTATATGTTAGTGCGGCATGACCAATTCTAAGCCGAGTTAAAACAACCTCATCTAGTAGTGTCGGTTATTCCATGAAGCGGTGGTTGAGTTGATATTTCGGATTTTGTTAACGGTGGGAATAAGTTTAAGTCCCAGGCATCATAAAAACTGTATTTAATGTTGTGGATTTCATCTTGTATCGATATTGGAATTTGTAGCACCGGGAACATCTTTGTTGCTTCTTTAGTGGCGGTGTCAGCTTCATCCTTTTCCTTTATATTGGAATGGGGTGGGATCCAGCATATGATGATTTGTTACGCGCGTTGGCTAGCTGACAGAAAAATATCTTGGACTACCGAGGTTCTGCACTTTTGTGCGATCGAGATTGATGTTTCGAATAGCGTTAAGTGCGTCTGTAACGATAACTATTTTCAGTATAAGTCGATAGCTAGGTTTATTACTATTAGTTGGACTGATAGTACATCGGTTTTGTAAGGCGTATCTTATAGTGGTATCTCGATGTATAATGGAACAGCCAGCAGCACCTCCCATTGTTTTTGATGCATCGGTATACAATTGTCATAAATCTGTCGTAGACTGTTTGATATGTACATATATTTATAAGCGTATTAATTGAAGCTAATCTCAGTGGTCATTAAAGTTTCGACGAGAATTGATTAAACTCAACATACATCTCAACTGCAGAAAAGATGCAACAAATGCACCATACCACGTCGTGTCCCCCACTCGGCAGAATTATTTCCAACTCATATTTTAAACATACTGAATATCAGCTTCTCAGATAGATCATCGCGTAATAATACCGTGAATACTACCAAATCCATCATCCCAATCCTAAAAACCGACTAACGCTACATAACAAAAATATTAATATTTATTACTATTATCATTACTATTAATTAATTAAAGTGAGAAAAATAATTTTTATAATAATATACTCCGTATATACAGGTATAAACAGAAAAATTAGCGTAAAGTGTTATAAATCGTCTAACTAGCAAACTAAAAAAACATCTGTTGAAGGAAACGAGAAATTTGTTTCAGACATTTTTAATAGCGTAAATTCAATCACTTCTTCAGCGGAGATGGTTCTATTAGGACAGAGTTGTGCGTAATTTATTAAACTCTAGATGATATTCGTAATGCGATATTATCGTTGGCCAATAAGTCGTCCTTCGATTTTGTTCGAATGTTAATAATAATAATATTATTTAAGGAGAACTTAGATTAAACGGTAATTTTCAACCAGTCTCATTAATAACGGATAGCGAAATTTCTTGATGTGTTAAAGTTGAGAATTTTATAAAGTGGACGTACAAAAGTGAAGACGAAGATGATATTAGAAATTATAGATTTACGTGCGGATTAAAATTATGTAACTGAATTTAAAATTTAATAAATTAATAAAATATGTTCTCCGTTGACATTTTTAGGATGTTTCAATATTTCGATGGACAATTCGTCGTTTTTTCGATCATTTCGAGCAATTTCGAAGTACCGTGTCTGTGTATACGCAGCTACAGTCGATTTTTGATTAACTCTAGTCGATAACTTTTTTCCCGGCTGTCCAATGTAGACAGAACCACATCTCACGGAGTTTTCTATATCACTTTTGATTTTCCTTACAAATTTTTCACTTTTTACCTTCTGACGCTTGTTATTATTAAACGACGTAATTCCTCGTATATTATCGTAACCCCATTCGTTAATATTATTATCGTCGATAAAATTAATAATGTATTTCTTTAGAAGGAAAGTACACGATCGATTTCGAAAAAGCCATTTTTCCAAACGAAATTACAATCGGGTCGGGAATTTATTTTGTTCGAAATATGACGGCAAACTTTCGGAAAATTAACGAATTTTCTCAATGGTCGTTGAACGTCTTACCAGAGACTTAATAAGAAACCGAATTAAATGATAGCTAATCCTCGTTTGTCGATTCGATATCGACGTGCCGGCTTCGTTAGCGGAATAATCGTTATCGTTTATCAAAGTTTTGATAAGCGCCCGTAAAGATAAGCAAAATTTCGGTTTTTAAACGATAAATTATTTATATTATTTCTCGCTACCCTTATTATAAACACTCGATAAGACACTGAAACTTCCCAAAATCACTGTCTAACGTTGTTCTTAATAACGGTGCATGTATCTATCCCCCGCGGCCCGAACAATACTCTTTAGGTATTACTCCGGATTATTCTTTACCGGCCGCCTAAATCGGATTATAGATAATTAATACAAAAGTATTCCGATGTTTTCTCCTACATTCATTCGGATACGTCACTATTGTCGACGAAGCGTATTCAGTTAAAATTTGAATATTTGACAGTACCTGTATTAAAATTATACCGAATGCTCGTAGGTACAGAATCAAATTAAACCTTCCATAGATTCATTCGTTAATAAAATTTCAGCGAAATTTTAAATTTTATTATAAACGTAAATTTTGTAATAATTTAATATAATTAGCATTATATTACAAATATCTCCAACCAACACCGTTTCTTAACGGTAACAAGAAGTTATATATTATGACGTTTACCCATTGACCATGCTAAATTTCTCTGAAGTTTGTCATCAAGATCTAGCCGGTAACAAGAAGTTATATATTACGCCGTTTACGCATTGACCATGCTAAAATTTCTCAGCTTGTAAGAGCCCACCTTGGTTGAAGCACATATCTCCGGAATCTCCATATTTTTCTAGCTCTGTGCGTAAACAGCTAGCAATTAGGACGAGACGTTGGATTCAAACGAGATCTTCAGTTGATAAAGCAGCTTTTTTTGAGCATCATACAGACCAAAAGGCTTCAGTCGCTGCCACGAAATTATAAGAACGAATCCTTCAAGGAATATATTACTAATACTATTCATTGTGGAAAGCAACAAAACATGGGGAAAACCTATATATATAGGAGTGTACCGATAAAAACCAATAATGCGACTTGGACTGTGGATGATGCTGAGAAAGCAGAGCTACCTATCAGAAATTTTAATGTAATATCGCCTGTGGAAAACGGTGTGAGATCTTAATAAATGTCTAATCAAATAAACAAAATTAATCTTACATCGCCGGGTGAAGTATATGCGATAATAACTGAATGTCAGGAAGTCACTAGGTTATCATCTAATAACCGGGCGAATTCTGAAAGAACTACCGAGTTAATCGCTAGTATTGCAAACCTACATTTATAACGCTATGCTAACAATATGTACCAATATTATGGAAATTCGCAAATTTAATAATGATACTAAAACCAGGTAAATCTCCTTAAAATGTCTCTTCCTATCGATTTCACTCCTCACGATCTTGGCCCAGGGTGTTTAAAAAGCTTCTAAAAAATAGAATCCAAAAATTCATTGTTGACAAGCAACTTATTCGCTAGACATTCAACAGTAGTACAGCAAGTACATCGTTTAGTCAATAAAATTGAAGAAACATTTGAAAAGAAAATAGTCACTTCTGCCGTCTTCCTCGATGTACAGCAAGCTTTTGACAAGGTCTGGCATTCGGGAGTATTGTACAAGTGCAACAAAATACTACCAAGTCAGTAGTACAATATTAATAAATCTTACTTAGAAGACAAATAGTTCCGAGTGGTGGTTAATGATAATGCATTCATCTACAAAATTGAAGCGGGTGTCTCTCAGGGTACTTGGTCCTCTTCTATATCTGCTGTTCACATATGATATACCGCAAACTGAAGATACATTATTAGCAACTTTTGCTAATGATATGACGCTCATGACAACATACGACAGTCCGGAAAAGACAACAAAAAGTCTACAAACTGCGCTGAATAAAATTACCGAATGGTCGCATTAGTGGAAAATAATTATAAAAGAAAGCAAAAGTAACCGCATCATATTTTCGAAACAAAAAATTACGCGTCATAATTATCACTTATCTGTAAATGGCGAACGAGTACAAGACAAATCCATCAAATATGTTGGAGTACACTTAGATGAAACCCTTACACGGCTTAATCATATCAAAGCGAAATTAGTGGAGCTAAATCATAAAACAAGACAGTTGTTTGCTCGGACCACATTCGCAACTAAAAGTTGATAACAAAATATTACTTTAACAAATGATGTTAAATCCGATATGGATGTATGCAGCTAAACTTTTGGGATGTGCGTCCAAAACTAATGTAAATAAGATTCAGCGCTTCCAAAATAAATTACTTCTTTCGCTGATAGAGGCACCATGGTATATATCTAACCAGACACTACGTAAGGATCTCGGAATCAAATATGTGACTGAAGAAATGCAACAATCAGTCAGGAAACATATGTCGAGACTAGAGGTACATGACTATGGAGACAGAGCAAACGTTACAGATAGTATATGAATTATTTAGTAAATAAGAATGAGAAATTTTAGCACGGTCAATCGTAGTATGACTTCTTCTTGCCGGCTAAATAGCGTTTGACCGTACTGAACGCAATTTATCGGTAGTAGGATATTCTCGACCATTTCTACTCTAGCAGGGATGTTATTCATTTCGCTCGCTCAGGTCATTTTCTTTACTTCGTACATTAAAGTGTATAATTTTCTGTTCAAAATTCTAGCGCATGACTGAAAGCGTTATAGTCGACATTGCTTCTCGATATATATGTACACCTAGAGAAATTATATCGCGATTCATCGTTTCAGCTGGACCATTTTATCGGTTACCCTGGAATTTATTAAGAGGCTTTAACACGTTGTTATTTTTCCTATGTTTATTTCAACTACAGTCTAATTCGGATATATCGATTCTAATACGTTACATCAATTATCCGTAATGAATCGTAGAAAAAAAGAAACAAATTTCGATACTCGATTATTTTTCGTTTAAACTAGACGCGATCAATCGAACGGGAGGTGACGTCGTCTAAAATCGATTCTTTTCAACCGGAATAGATCGATGACCGATCATCGGCCAATCGACGGATAATATGCTAGGGTTTTCGTCGACCCGGCAATTGCCAGTATTAATAGGTTAAAAACAATTTCTACAGCGAGATTCGAATTCGGCTAGTACGAATAGAAGAGCTGCGGTTTATTTCTTTAGGGTAAATTTTTTGTCCCGAATTTTTCATTTGGCACCTTTTTTATGAAGAAATTTTTCATCTTCCTCGTATTCGGCCAATTTAACAGAGGCGACTAATTTAACGTTAAACGATATTGACTAACGGAAGAGCGAATTAATTTTATTTATAGGCCGCTAATTTAGCTTATATATTTAGTATTAATCGTGTAATTAAAATTAATTTTACTGTTCTAAGTCGATTACTAACCGCAAAATTTTAGCAAAAGTCACCGTATAATAGTGGGTTTTTACGAGATAAAAAAGGAAGAACGCATTATACTTACATTTACTACATATATACATGCATGCATCATATATATATATATATATATATATATATATACACATAAAAGCTTTCTTCGTAATAATAACCTTCATCAAAAAAGCTTGCCAATAATTTAATATACACGAAATTCACGGACAACGGTATGCTACGACTACTGACAGACGAATTGGCAGGCAAAAAAAAAACCGAACGTACTAAACCATTTTCGTTCGGTACAGTCATGGGCTTCGATTTATTTCATAATTTTCACGAGTCCATAGATTTCGGGGGGGGGTGATATTTATGAACAGTGCGATTTGCTCGTGTATTCAATTTATTTTTATAACACGATACAGTCTAGTACACATTTGATATATACATATATAAATATATATAAATATACATTTATATATTTATATAAAATTTTTATATATAAAGCTCGTAAAATCTACTACATCATAGCATTAGGATAACATACAATTATTGGAAGTGTATTTTTAGTTTAATTTTATGATTTCAAGTTATGATTTATAAGCAAATAAAATCTATTTTACGTTTACGATCTCCGCTAAACAACGTTAAGTAAATAAAAAATCGTAATAATGTATCAATTATGTATATGAATTATGTATATATATGCATTATATATATATATATATATATATATATATATATATATATATATATGCATTATATATATATATATATATATAACACATATCTAAGGGGGGGGGAAGTGATCCGCGCCAAGTTATCAATTTAACGCCAATATTATAGACTAATATTGTAGACTACGTGTATACTAACACGCGAAAAGTCTCTTCCAAATAAACGTTCCGTACTCTTACAAAATGAATATTATTTCTGATTCAAATTATCAACTTTTAAAATTTATTTCAACGCTTAAACGGTTTGATAGCGTGAAAAGAGTGAACTGTACAGTCAGCGCTTTTTGCCGATCTTAACGTGCACAAAGGTGAAACATGGAGTTTTACTATAGGATTAGAAGAATTAGAAAAACTCAGGCACTGCGAAGACGGAATTATTCTTAATATGAGACTCAAGGACCACAAGACGGTTCTACGGATGAGACAACAAAAGAAAGTTATTGCGTGCGATAGAACGAAAATCGCTAAGCTAAAGCGGAATAGGGCAAGACATATCGCGAGACAGTGGATGAAACGTACGGTGTTTTTTACGGGTGGCCGATTGACAGTCGTCGTACATTAGGAAGGCACGGACTAGGTGTGAAGGGATGTTATTGAGAAACGAAAAGGAAGTAAATGGGTTCCAGAGAAGACGTTGGAAATGTTTCGGGCATGTCTAGGTTGATATAGGCATACCGTTATTTCGTATATATATATATATATATATGATTACACCAATTAGCGTATAAACTAAAAAGAATCGCCATAACTACAATAATTTTAAACCTAATTTTACGAAATTGTTTATGACTATTGATACCTTGTAGAAAAGAGAAGCAGACTTATTTATATACAGACTTTAAGTCTGGAATAGTAGTAAGAAGTATCGTGAAAAATAAAAGTACATTTGAAAAATAGTTAATTTATCCGAATTATTCGAATAAAAGAAATAGCGTCTTTGCCTTTCTAAAGTTAACTGTACAAAAATACATTAACCTTTAAACCAGCTGAAAAGTATTTACAAATATATATCGATATAATAGGTCAGTAAAATAATAGTAACGAGTATTATAAAAAAATATAATGTTTCAACACACACACACACACATACATATATATGTGTGTGTGTGTTAGAATGTTACATAAATATACAAAATAAATACATATTTTATATATATATATATATATATATATATATATATATATATATATTCAAATAGATCATATACCGTATATAATATATAAAGGTATTTATCTCGGTAAGTATCTTTTTAAATATCTTAAAACTTCTAACTAAATAAAAAGAAAAAATTTCAGTTAGTTTTATTATTTAAAAAGCTGCACAACTAAAATCGCTGCTATCGAAGTTAAGAAACTTTGGCAGAATGACAAAAAACGAATTATCCGAATAGATGTAATCTCGTTTTATTCAAAAAACGGTCCTATTGAAACATACGCGTTAGCTCGGTTAAAAAATATCCTCGACTTTGTTACGAACTACGGTCGACGTATTCGTACAGAGCGTAATCCGCTATTACGACTAGTACAAGCTGATTTATCGTAATCTCGATTGATAAGAATAAATTTTTCATCATTATTATTATTATTGTGTAAAGACGAAAAAAATTGCATTATATTAAAGAAAAATTTAGAGAAACGGAACTATAAATAACAACTATTTGGCTTCTATTAATGCATCCAACGAACGCGAATATTTATTAATATACGTATATATATATATATATATATATATATATATATATATATATATATATAAATTTTTCTAAATATTCGAGCCGGGCTACATGCAATATATACGTTTAAGAAGATGGAATCAATTGAGCACACTTACGAAAAAAGTGACATAAAATCCGCTTTAACATTAACATATTTTCATTCCGAATAAAATTTCCGGAAAACATTCTATCTGGCGCCATTTCAAATCTCAGATAAATATACTTCCGGTGCTCTCGGGCACCAGACAACACATCGTACACATATATTATATAAAATGTTTAATGTAAAACAAAATCTGATTGTCGGCATAGACTGTGTGTTTACGTGTAAAAACTTTAAATATTCTATTTTCTTAAAATTTATTCGTAACGTTAGAAATAATTCGGAACTGTTTAATTATTACAGAAATAATTTCGTATATATTTAATTTGAAAAAATAAAAAAATAAATAATCGCAACATTTTTTAGGAATTAATTTTTTGAAAGAGGATCGATAAAAATCTTCTTGTAGAATTTTACGTGGGTTTGTTGATTTATTATGTAAATTCCAAATTTAATTTTTTTCATCGTCTCACTTTATCCTTTTTGAATTTTTCACCGCATTAGTAGAGCAAACTAGATGACGCGCTAAACGTGACCGAGACATTCGGAATTTACGATTTTACTATTTATTCGTATTTATAAAACCAACGTGCAGTTACGGTTGTCAGAAATTACCTAACAAAAAAAAGTTCAGACGTTCCGAAACAAAGTTCTTAGAATTATCACTAATGCCGGACAATACGACAGAAACAATGATATCCGTCGACATCTCCATATACCAGAGTATCATTGGTGATAAAGGAACTAACAAGATTAAAACACGGCAGAATCATGTAAATTCAGAGGTTAGCTTTCAAACTAGCAGGATGAATTATGAGGGTTGCAAAGAACCAAACCTTACGAATTGAGCGAATAATAATACGCATAGAAGAATACAGGAATATTCTATTTGAAAAGCCTGTGATATATATAATTAATATATAATTTAATTAATTTAATTAACAAAATTTATTTAAAATCACTAAACGTTTATCTTCTTGAAAAATTCACAAAACTTTTATCAAGTGATATTTAAATAAAAATAAAGATTTAAAAAACACACAAAATATAAATTAAAATTTAAGATCACAAATTTACAAGTATAAAATGAACAATAGATACTTAAAACAATCTCACAGTGACTCATTAAATTTATATTTTGTGTTTTTATTTTGTAAATATTTATTTTTATTTTAATTTAAATATCACTTGATAATGGCGTAATTGACGAAAAGCTTTGTGAATTCTGTCAGATTGTTTTAAATATCTATTCTTCATTTTATACTTGTAAATTTGTGGTCTTAAATTTAAATGTATATTTTGTGTTTTTATTTTTTAAATCTTTATTTTTATTTTAATTTAAATATCACTTGATAATGTCGTAATTGCCGAAATGCTTTGTGAATTTTTCAAAAAAATAAACGTTTAGTGATTTTAACTAATTTTAAAATAAGTTTTTTAGACTATTATTGAATGTTTAAATATTGAACAGATTGTAAAAAAAAATAACATATTAAAAAAAGAAATTGCATTTATTTGTCACGGCGCTTTGAATTGCGTATTTTTCATCATTGTTCGCTTTTTATACGGAATATTCCGCGTAACAACCGCAACTTAAAGACGTTCCTCCCCCCGGGTTTTTCGGTATATCGTTTTCTTACACAAGTTTTACGAATATAACATATTTAATATTTTTTAATCGAATAATTACGTTGTTAATTCTAGATATCAATTTGATGATATCGAGAAATTTTTTATTTTAACAGTGCGGAAAGTAATGTTTTTAAAAAAAATCAACAACAAACAAGCGGTTGAAATCGCTAAATTTTTTATACATAAAAAGACCATACAGTAGACGTAAAAAGTACATTTATCAAATAATCTGATAGCGAATGTCTGAAAGCAATGCTTATTACGCCCGTAATGATACGTTACACCATGATGTGCTCACAGTTACACAGGTTTATCAGAATAATACCAAAAATTTTTTGGCAAATGCTCTAACCATCCAAACCCTCAAATTCGGCCCATCTATATGTTGACACTCCAACTCTTTTAAACTCTTTCGCGAAAACCTTTACGTTAAAAAAAATTAAACGTACGATTTTGAAAAATGTTAACAGTTATTTTAACAAAGTGTAAATGTAAATTGAGTTCTCCGAAATTTATACTAGATCGACTTTATATAGACTATACAGTTTATAGCTTCGCAGACAGCATTGGCTACAATTTACATAAAAGGTATTACCGCTAGACGTATAAGAAAATTAAATAGCGTTTTATTTAGCGTAATACACTTGGGCGTTGTTATATAACCGAAATAAAATTTATAAATACCAATTAATAAAATTTAGCATTCCTATTTAATTCTATTTATTGTGCATAAATTTGAATAACTAATATATATATATATATATATATATATATATATATATATATATATATATATATATATATATCAGAATGGGGGTACATTCAAAATGAATCTCACTTTCTGCTTTATCCCAGTACATTAAACAATGTTAATACGGATCCGTAGTGCGCCCGTCAGTCCGCTTTTAATATTCTTAATGTCACCTTTCCGGAATGAATTATTGTTTATTTTTCCGGCTTCCCACTTTAACCACACCGTCAGCTTACTGCGAAATTTCCTATACGGTGGTTGTTCCATTGTTCTCCTTTAACTTTTTTTGTTTTTTCGCAATAAATACTAATATTAAATGACTGAATGGGAACTGGGAGAATTTATTTACTAATAGTTTTTCCTTATTTACATTTAAAATGAACATTATCGCTAGCTTATAGTATGAAAAATTGATCCTGACACATAGATACGTAATATCCACCATGAGGACAAGTGAGACTTATCTGTAAACTGCGACGAAGACAATCTGCTGTAATCTGTCGTGTTCATAAAAAAACAGGTAGCCGTATAAATTCTCGCTTTATGGCCACCTCCGTTCTATAATAGTTACATATCTGTTCAAATGCACATCTATATCTATACGTTCGATTTTCCCGTTCCATAACCATACATATCTGTTCAGTTAAATTCACCATCAAGTCAGTTTTGTTTAGATAAGAAAAGTACGTTGACAGAAAAAAAGGTTGTCCGAAACGAAAAATTAATCTTAGTTGCTATTTTATGAAATTAATTTATTTTATTTATTTAACAGCAGTACCTATTGCCTTTCGGCTATGACCACTTAATTTATATTAATTAAAAACAACGCATTTGTACAAATAAAATACGCGTACAGTTTACGTATTGTAGGTATATCGTCCCGGTGAACATCCTTCAAATCTTCTTTTGGTATAGCGTTCTGCAATTAGCGTATTTTTTACATTTCAGTAAGAGGTGATGTACAGTCACGGGTTCATCACGGAGTTCTTCACACTCTGGAGGTTCGTCATCTCCGAAGATATACGCATTCGTTAGCAAGGTATGTCCTATTCTGAGCCGAGCCAGTATTTTTTCATATATGTAACTTTCTTGTGTCGTTGTCGTTAGAGGACATATGTTGCATTTAACCGTCTTCAGTTTATTTACTACATCGGTACTAATCCGTCTTTAATTCCATTTCCGTAGTGAATAATGCATGGTGATCGCGCGTATCTTTTCATGTGGCAATCTAGTCATTTCGAGGTTCAGGTCAGCAAGATACGCAAGAATCCTCGCTGCCATAGAGCTTGTGCCTAACGGATCCATTAATGCTAGATTAGAATGATTTATCTTCGTCAGCGTGGGGTTGCTCCATAGTTTATAGTAAGTACTTGTATGAAATGAATGACCAAGCGGGTATACGTTAAAGAGATTAACCTTATTTGTCGAGCTAATAAATCGCGAAACCAAATTGTTTTCAGTAATATGTCGACGATTTATCATCGATCGGTTATAGCGATTTTAGGGATACCTTTACACAGCCTACCCAACGTGATACTGCGGGGATTACTTATATTTTAATCAACTAGAAGTGTCGCTATATGGGGGAATAATTATAGATTATCCAGATGGGGAAGGGACGATATATTATACGGAGGTGTGTGCAGAACATAACGGTGTCGCAACAGGGCATTAAAAAAACATAATCTGGATTGCAAACTGCCTGTCGAGAACGGAGAGGACAGAAGTGACTTTCTCTAAGTTGCAAACGGTCAGTTAAAAAATGATGTCCAAATCGTATTCTACTGATGAGTACAATTCGTCTGCGATTAACCTCCTTAATAGAACCACGAAAGTTTGGGGAGAGACTGTTGAAGTTGATAATAATAAGCGAGACGTGATTGACTAATGTACTCAGTGTACATCAGTTCCCAATATGATCCTTATAGCTGAATAGAATGAACGATATCGTCTAGGGAGACTAAGGAGAGTTCTGCGCCATTAGATGTTAATTTGTACGTTATATAAATAGATAGTCGTATAATTATTTCGTTATTCAATTATTATATTCTACGTTTGAATCATCAGAAAATAACACTTCGTGCGGAATGCCGGTGCAGGAGTGGCCATGAGCTGAAAGTCTAGTTACTAGTTAGTGGAGTTGTCATTAGTAGGAAGGATTGGTATTAAAACTAAAAATATGCAGACGATTGATGTCGATCGATTAATAAAATTCGTTCAAATTAAATTTCCGCGCTAAATTGAGTAAACGATGTTTCAATATAATATAGAAAATTTGAACGTAAAAGGAGATTTGAAAGCCTAGATTTGTTGAAGCATAGTATTATTTCAATTGTTCAAACGGCCATATCATCCAGATACTACGTAAGTCCTGTAGGAATCGTAATTCTATACTATCTACGTACGAAGGCTAGTACTCAATAAGATACACACCTTAGTTTACTATATTATATATATATATATATATATATATATATATATATATATATATATATATATATATACGTTCGAGTCGAAATTGATATAGAACGAGAAATATGAGCGAATAAATAATACCGCCTACAAGAACAGTATTTTATAATTTTGCTTATAAATATTCTATTCACGCTATCAAAAACGAAATATGCAGATTATATAGTTTATTCTGCTACAATAACCGGGAATATATAACAAAGCCTAACGATGCTGGCTTATTTCCAATTCCAATATGCTATACGTATATATCTGCCTAATTTATGCATAGATTATTCCTAGATTTATAATCATTTCTTAAAATATCGTTGTCGGAAGTGCGGGGAGAAATGTAAATTATAATTTATAGGTCGTATTAAATTGACCGTTCGAAATTTTAATCGATTAGAGAGGAAAAAAGGAATTTGTAAATATACGCGAATTCTTTTATGACGAATAATATTTACGTACAATTTACTTCGTAGAAAATATTAAAAAACACGTTAGATAAAAAGTTAAACATAAAAGCAGGTAATACACAATCGGAACAAGTCACAGACTACCTCGGAAGGTGTGACGGAGGACGATAGAAGTATAACAGATAGGACAAGCAAAATATGTATTCGATAACAATTAACAAATACTGAAAAAAATCGCCAAAACACACGTTCGGAGTGTGCTCAATTACGCTTGTAAGAATTGTTGCCTGATAAATAAACTGAATTCAACAGAGATGCTGGCGCAGAATAATAAAAACCTCTTGGAAAGAAATGAAAAATCCTAGAAGGAATACCTGATAATAAAAAAAAAAAAAAATGTAATAAATTGTATAGAAAAACGTAAAATAAAACTGTTAGGACGTGCAACAATAACTTTATGAAAAATATAATAGAGGATAAAGGCATAAAGAGGAAGACCCAGAACATCTATAATGAATAATAGTGAATTATCGCTATATCGAGAACTACGGACGAACACAATGGCTGTAGCGACATTGCCTTTAGTGAATAATAATAATAATAATAAAATGCAATTTATTTTAAATTCGGATAATTCAAATCCCAACAGAAGCGAAACAATAAAATCTATATAACATTTATTTATGAAATACGTCGAATGCAAAATCATTCGTTATTGTCGCGAATTTAAGTAAATATCGCGGTTAAAAATTAAAATGAAAAATTCGCCGGTTTTTTCTCGATGGGTATTATTATCTCGAAATTAGGTCGTTTACGATAAATTGAGATAACGACGATTTCAGAGTTTACTATATAATCCGAAAATGAAATAACTGTCAATAGGTCACGCTATAGAGTACCCGTATAAATTTGTTTATTGCGTAAATTTATCAAATAATAGGAGTAATTTGATTGACAAGGAATGCTCGGATGTTCTAAAAATACATTTATACAGAAAACGCGTCAAAAATTATTAACAGCCGTATTTATAAATAGGAAATATCACTTAAGATTCTTCGTGTCATTTTGTACAGTATGCGAAACATATATTAAAAACAGATATTAATAGTCGAAATAGGATTAACCCTATTTTTTGCTTAGTAGTTTTCAGCTACATCGTACACAAAATAATAATAATAATAATAATAATAATAATAATTCAACAAAATAGATTGGATGGAACGTGTTAAAAATGCGATAAGAAAATCGAAAACGGCGTTCCAATTAATGACGCGCCATGTATATAACAAAAAAAAAACGATATCAATAAATGTCAAGATCCGATATTACAACACAGTTATTAAACTAAAGTGTTTATATATAGTCAAATACTAAATGGCATTGAAACAATGAAATTATTTGAAAAATTGAAATATTTAAAATTTAAAATATTGGAAAAATAGAACTATTGGAAAAATTAAAATATTGAAAAATTGAAATATTAGAAAAATGAAATATTAGAAAAATTCAGCTATTGGAAAAATTGAAATAAATTAAAATATTAGAAAAATTGAATTAGTGGAAAAATCGAAATACTAGGAAAATTGGAATATTGTAAAAACTGAATTATTGGAAAAATTGAATTATTAGAAAAATTGAAATATTGAAAAATTTAAATATAAGACAAATTTAAATATTGTAAAAATTTAATCATGGGAAAATTGAAATATTGAAAAATTTAAACATTAGAAAAATTGAATTATCAGAAAAATTGAAATATAGAGAAGAAAAAGATCGTAAGAAAACTTTTCTCAGCAAAAGAACAGAATATATTCCGTAAAACCCTAAGTTGTATAATTATATACATACATATTTATTGCACCAACGAAACTGACTATAGCAATTCTAACTGTATACATTATACAGAGGATTAAATGAACGATTTGACGAACCTGGATAATGTACTATATCTTAGCGTTCGAGCATTCCTATTTAATTGTTTATCGACAATTATTCTAGTTCTAGTATTAGTTTTTTGTTTTTGTTTTTTAAATGTAAATATTCTCGTTCGTTAAATATAATTTTCGAGAAAAAATGGATATTATTTTTAAAGGTTTGTTTTTCTATTATTTATTTTAGGTTACAGTTTGATCAGTTTAAAATTCGGTTTCAGAAAGACACAAAAACCTCAAAAGCTGCCGTTGATGTAAAGTACGTACTTATAATCTTTATTAGCTTTAAAAAAAAAAAAAAAAAAAAAAACTGCGTTCTCTGCTTCGATACTTCCCACGAACTTCTAGTGACTATCTGTAAATTTAATTTTTATTCAACGCGAACCGTTATATTTTCATTTTATTTTTATTTCTGATGTTGGGCTCGCAGTGATAAGGGAAAGGCGTCCTCGGGAATACTTGAAGGAAACATTTAAACCGCACAAGCCCGATTCTTAATTAAACACCTTCTGTGAAAAGGCAGATCGTGAGTTAACTACTTCTTCACAGATGTATCTTTCAATGAAACCGTGTAATTTGGAAGTTAAACCATCGATAATCAAGCTGGACAATCTCAAAGCGCTTGACTATGACTTGATCATCCAAGCAGAACCATACTATTACTCTCTACTATATTTAATTCGATCATTCATCTCAGTTACTTTCCACTCCAATGGAAGGTTACTCAGGTGGTAACGGTCTCTAAACCAGGGAAAAAGAAACATCTTCATCCCGGCCCTTATTAGTCTGTTACCTATATTTTGTCTAAAGTTTTTGACAGAATACCATCGTTAAGTCTCCTTTCGACAATTCAATAACATTATAGCTGATTATCAATTTAGATTTCGTTCAAAGTGAAACTGATACATCGTGTACAGAAATATATCGTCGACTGTTTTCAAAATCACCGCTGTAGTTCGGCAACCTTTATGGACATCAGCCAGGCGTTGACACGCTGGTCTACTGGTTAATATTAAACACGCGTCAGCGTGTACATATTTCGTTTTTTAAAGTCGTATTCAACGGACAGGTTGTATTTTTAAATAAAACATGACCAAAAAAACATTCAACCTTTTTATTTCATTAATGCAGGTGCGTCGCAGGAATTTCTATTAGGCCCGTTTCTTTATCCCATACATGTTCACAAGATGCCATTTCAGCAGGATATTGAGGTAGCGACCTTTGCGGATGTTTTCCAATCAAAAGCCTCTATGGAGTTGAAGCATCCGACCAGTTTTAATCTACCTTAGACTTTTTCCGAGACTGTACACGCAACTTCTAAATCGATACAGGTCACCTTCACGACTAAGTGTGAAACCTGTCCCCCCCTGTATACTCTGATGGTCCTCCACCGCAATTCATAAAAGTCCAATAATTCGGAGTGTGGTTAGATGATCGTTTGTGCTGGAAACAGCATATCCTGAAGAAAAGCAAGGAAGTAAAACTTATGCTAAACAAGATATATCGATTTTTAAGACGGATATCTGAGTTTTCTTCGAGTTCCAAGTTGACGCTTACCAATACCATTTTCAAACCAACCGGTGTGTGTGTGGATTTATGGATTGCAGTTATGAGGAATAGCTTGCAGCTGTAGAATTAAAATTTTTCAACGATTTTCGTTCTAAAGTACTGAGATCCCAAGTTAACGCAACCTGGTACATTTGAAATTATCGTCTACACATAGATTTGAGAAAGATGAAATAGGAGCATATAGCGCTCGGTATCTGAAAAGATAACATAGATACTTTAATCCGCTGGCTATTAATTTGCTAGATAATAATAACCAATTAACAATAATAACCAAGTCAGACAAATCAATCAATGACGAATCAATCGGTCATTACGATGTCCCACGCCGTAATGTAGTGATGGTATAGAATGTCACCAGTGGACGATCATTTCTCCTTAAAACGAATCCGTAATTAAAAGTACATATATATACCGATGAGTGGAAAACACAATATGTATGTGCAATACCAAATAAGAATAGAATGACTATAAATCATACAGACATATAACTTTATTAAGCTGCTTAGATAAAACAACCGAATCTACGATTAGAATGAAGACCGGAACACCAAAATAAAATGCCAACAACACAGTTTGGTTTTAGAAAAACATTTGAACAAGGGATAATATAGATATTCTTACTAACAATATTTATATATATATATATATATATATATATATATATATATATATATATATATATAT
The DNA here is from genome assembly GCA_032883995.1 of Coronaproctus castanopsis. NCBI lineage: Eukaryota > Metazoa > Arthropoda > Insecta > Hemiptera > Monophlebidae > Coronaproctus > Coronaproctus castanopsis. Next base: position 207,161,568 of record CM065053.1, on the reverse strand, counting down.
ATATATATATATATATATGTCTAAAAATCACCGCATGATAGCCAACACCTTTGACATGTCAAATGCACATGATCTAGTCAACCTGAGCATACTATACGACAGATTGAAGATGATAGGTATCTTCACAACACATATTAAATGGATAGCGCATAATGGCTGAAAATTAATTATAAAATATTAAATGAAATCAAGGAGACTGATTCAAGATAAACAGGTACAGAGATCCCCCAAGGATCAAACCTTAGTCCATTACTATATAATTTATATACAGGTAAACTAACGTACAGACCAAAACAGTTAAAATACTGCAATATTCTGATGATATAATGATACACAGCTCAGCTGCAACTATTTCAACTGCTGTTCAACAACTACAACCAGCTATAACTAAGATGACAGAAATAATAAAATACTCGGGCATTATGTTAGATGAGACATTAAATTGCAATGCTGAAACGCAAAATATATTAAGGAAATGCAGCAATGTTACCAATCTAATACGAGCAATATCAGGAACACGGCGGGGAAGTCATCCCAAAACAAACCTTATACCGTATAAAACACTAATACTATCTCATTTTAACTACTCATGCATATTCCTAAATTTAAATTCCAGCAAATCCAAAAAAATCCAGACTACATATAATAAAGCATTACGCCTTTGCATTGCAGCAATGAACTCCAGTCTAGTTAACAACATTAGAGCAGAATGTGCTGAACCATAATACAACAACAATATATGACAAATAATATGTTAAAAATAGAAAACATATACTAAACAAACAAATAAAACAATTAGAACCTCCGATCAGAAAACCTTACTGGCAAAGTAGTAGGACTTTAACCGCCTCTAGTGGTGAGTGCTAGAAAATTACGCATATCCAAAACTATAAATTACCAATATATACAATTAAATACGAAGACTATATACAACCACTTCGACATTACAACACGATAAATCTATTCCCTAAACAAACTGGTATTAATATGGAAAATAAAATATTACAACACATATTACTTACTAACTTTCCTAACCATGGACGGATTTATACTGATGGATCTATAGACATTAATAGACACCGATACAAAGCAGCAATATATCATGAAAATATCGATCTGATACGAACCTTCAGAATTAAATACGCTGGCTCATCCACAAGCACTGAAATATAGGTGATATGCAAAGCACTTGGATATCTCACAAATAAAAAATAAAGAACATTTATAGTAACGACAGACTACATCGCGATATAGTCAATAATTTTTATCAATATAAAACAAGACAATATTGCCGCTAAAATAAAAACCATACATGGAAAATATAGAGAATAACAAATCAACAATTACACTAACGTGGATACACTGCGGTATATATGGGAACAAAATAGTCGATAATAAATCGGAAACAAATATAAAAATCGATAATATCAATAGTCACTATACAGAATATATCCCACAAATAAAAATAATGAAATACGGAACAAATGCAAGAAGAATATGATAAACAAAAAGAAATAAGGAAACAATACCATAAAATTCAGATAAAAATAAAACCCCATATGGTTTTGTTATAGTTCAGTAATAGCAAAAACTTTTTCACAACAATTATCCGATTAAGAATAGGACATAGTAAAACATCTGTACGTCTATCTCAAATATAATTCAAAATAGTCTATGCGATAAATGCCAAGAGGATATCAACCATTATGGAAATGCGAGAAGTACAAACAAAATCGAAATATTACTAAAATACAAACTCACACTCTAAATATAGAATAAATAGTAAGTGATCCAAGCAACGAAGAACCGGTCAAAATCGTATATAAGTTCACAGTCCAGAATATTATAAAAGTATAATAGGCCAACTACCATAGCTTAAAACAAGAAACCCATCGTAGTATAGATGGCCAAAGCGACCAATGGTACAAGCCAAAAAAAAAAAAACATACGCGTCACAAACATACGCGTCACGTTCAGTTTTATTATGCCTCTCATCATAAACCCTTATTAGTTGTTTCAACTAGATTGCAATCTAAAAGTAAGAAAAAACGTCCCATATTTGATAAGATCTGACTATAAGTTTCTTTTGATTCAATCGCGAAGACCGGATGTCCAGCATTCATCAACAAGTTCTAATTTTTCAAGGATGGGTGCACATTCTTGTGCTGTTATTTTCACGATTATTATTTTTTTATTTTTTTTTTTTAAATGGGGTGCCTTTATAGCTTATCCAACGTGATACTGTGGAGAATATCTACATCTTAATCAAGCATGCTGACTTCTCTAAAAACGTCGCTATATGGGGGGGGAACAATTGTAGGTTATCCAGATGTAAAAGGAACGATACATTATACGGAGGTGTAATACTCGAAGAACTTAACAAGATAAGGTAAAGCTCCGAGATGGTGCTACAGCAGAACATTAAAAAAAGACATGCAGACTACCTGTTCAAGTTGGGGGGGACAGAAGGGACTTTCTCTAAGCTGCATACGGAAAAGACGGTCAGGCAACAAACGGTGTCCAAATCGCAATCTGCTGATGAGTACAATTCCTTTACGGCGAATCTTTTTAAAAAGATAGAACCACGGGAGTTTGGGGAGAGACGGCTGGAGGTGATAGTAATAAGTCAGAGGTGATTGACTAATGCTCTTAGCGTGACACCCTATATAGAAGTGCTTTAGTACTACCACTAATGCAATCGAATTTTGACGCATTTACACTCTTTATGTAGAACACAATATTCATATCTTAATGAAATACGAACAAATGCAAGAAGAATATGATAAACCAAAAGAAATAGGGAAACAATACCATAAAATTCAGACAAAAATAACCAAACCGTATAACAAAAACGTTTTCACAACAATTATCGATTAAGAATAGGACATAATGAAACACCTGTACATCTATCTCGAATACGCATAATTCAAAATAGTCTATTTTGTTCGGTTTATTATTAATTAAGTATATTCCTTTGATTTCACCGACCCCAAAGCCCTACGAATGAAATTATAGTTGTTTTTTTGTTTTTGTTTTTTAAAACTAAAGTATTATTAACATAGAACATAAATTACAACAGAGGAATTCATGATTAATTTTTAATTTATTTACGCTAATTAAACATAATTAAATCCACAATTTATACGTGTAATCATCATCATCATTTCATTGATAGTAAGATATATATGCTATATATATCTTATTAAACGAGCAATTCTTGTATGTATATATATATATATATGGTGCTATTAGGTCCGACATCCAGCATAAATTTCAACGTCATCTTTTTTTTCGATACTTATCCAAACGTACACACGATTTTACAAAATAAAAAAATACAAAGCAAAAGCTCAGTCGTCCAGGTGCATATATATATATATATATATATATATATATATATATATATATATATATATATATATATATATTAAAGACCGACCGAAGGTTCGTTTTCGGTTTCGGTTTCGGCTAGTTTCGGCCAAAAAATCGAGTTTCGGCCACAGTTTCGGTTTCGGCCAAATATTAGCCGAAACTTCGGCCGCGCCGAAACTTCGGCCGCGCCGAAACTTAGTGTAATTATGACTCATTAATTGTCGCGCGTCGTTCGGCTAACTTCCGGTTATAACTTGTGTTTAATTACCAATATACTTATGGTAAAATTGATACTCTTTTATGTAATGAATGGAATGTTTTAACGAACCTCACAGCCTGTTTGAAATTTTTCTATGAGGCCACACTTGATTCATCATTTGATGGCGCATGCATATTAATAGTAATACCTTTGATATCATTATTAAAGCGCAAGCTACAAGTAGGAAGATGAGATGCTGACAAATATGAAAAACTCATTGTACGAGTCATTGAATACCAAATTTTCTTTTATAAAAAGGCACCCTTCATTGATGGCTGCGACAATGCTGGAACCAAAATTTAAATCGAAATATCTCAATTCCAATGAAGTGGATGCTGCAATGAGAGAAATAATATCTTTTCTGACAGAGGATGACGACGACGTAGAGGATCCTATACTTTCTGGTGGTGGAGAAAATGTTCCCTCAGTTTCTACAGAATTGGTATTGCCAGCCTCCAACCTACAGCAAGAAATAGAGAGTCTTTGGGATATACACGATATTATTCCTAAACAGATGTAGGCAACCATATCTGAAGATCAAAAAACTGTTTTGGAAAAAATAATTCAATCTTATCTGTCGGAGCCAATATTGTTATTGGAACAGTAGTCCATATCCTACCTGAGAAAAGCCGTTTTAAAGTATCTTTCTGCTCCACCTACTAGTGTTCCCAGCGAGCAGTTGTTTAGTGCCGCTGGACAAATATACGCAGATCGTCGGAGTAACCTGCTTGGCGAAAACGTATAAAAATTACTTTTCTTAGCGTACAATATAAGACTTTTTAATTACGAATATTAAATCTAATTTCAATTTATTATTTAATGTCAAATTGCGAATATAACATAAATAATAACTATCTTTGTTAAATATTGCAACTATTACTTTTTATTGTATTTTACATGAGTTAATTGTCTGTATTTGTGTATAAAATACACCAGATTTTAATATACAATAGAAAGTTTAATATGTCTAAATAAGTTTGGGTTTCGGTTTCGGTTTCGGCTGAAAATCTTGTTTCGGTCTCGGCTGAAAATCTTGTTTCGGTCGGACACTAATATATATATATATATATATATATATATATATATATATATATATATATATATATATATATATATATATGTTATATATGTGTATATGTATATATGTATATATGTGTATATATGTATATATATATATATATATATATATATATATATATATATATATATATATATATGTCGTTTAAACGCATGGGTAATTTTTAAAATAAAATTATAAATTTTGGGCATAGGAATTGAAGAGAATTTCTCGGGGAAGGTGACAAACGTTTTGCATAATATATCCCGCTTTGCTTTTTATATCATTATCATCATTTATCCTCCACCGCTAGGTTGGTGGGCAACTTGTGCGACTACTTACCTATTTACATATTTCGTTGTATAGTATAAGTAGCGTGCGATTATAATATTGCGCTAGCGCAGTTGGGAAAACTGACTGTAATCTCTTTGTTATCAGGAAACAATGCAGCGCCTAGTGTTTTTGTAGTGTATCGCGCACATATGGTGTTGTGCGTGGTGGTTTGCAATTGCCTTCCACGCGAGAATATTCGGATTATTTATATTTTTATTTTCTAAGGAGATATCGTATTCGAAATTGGTGCTCGGTGTAAAATATAGGCGCGTATAACCGAGGAACACTGTCACCACTTCCTTAGAGCAGCAGTTCGTACTTATTTATTTTTTGTGGCGACATAGCATAACACAACACCTTGCGCAGGGCCTTGTTTGACTGGCCAAGAACAAGCGTAACAAAACCAAACTGAACGTTTTGAATCAACGCATCGCTTGATTTATGCACAAATCTTAGGCCAGCGAGATAAATTGAAAAGAGCTTCTGAAACTGGAAGTACCAACGACATCACAACCGTGTTGCATGCTTTCCTAACTTAAATAAAAACTTTTTTTCTCAACACACGATGCAGCTATTAAATTTAGGTGTCTCTATACAGATGGTTACAATTGCGTCGCTTAATAAAAAAGAAAATTAAAAATCTCAAAATAGTTGCTTGGAACGGCGATGATGTTATAAATCGTACCGTCGAAATACAAATGTACATTCTACAAAACAATATGGACGTGTTATTAATGTGTGAAACGAGCTTAACCAGACACGTTACTTTTACCGAATGTAAAATTATCGTTCAACTGTATATAACAGCCAGGTGATGATGCTGATGGTTAATAAAAAGTTAAAATTGATAGTGCCTATATACACTGTGAAGTACGTTTTTTTTTTCGAAGCCCTTATTTTGATTTGAAATTTTTAAGCCTAGAGAAGTGGATTAATCCCAGCTTTCGGAATATTATAAAAACTTGAACGGATATCGGATTGAAAGAACTTTTTTTCTGTGTACACGAAATAATTTAATACCGAATCGTACATCCTTATTTGATGAATATACGGACAAAATTGAGGTTGTATATATATATGCATATATACATATATAAAAAATATACATAAAGAAAATGAAATCAGTTGTATCACAATGAAGATTTAACAATATAATCCGTTTCACATCCTACACTGTGACGTCTAAAAATACAAACCACCCACTAGTCCAAAATAAGATTAAACTCTCTCCAACGGTCTTAATAAATGGCACAGAATGACGTGCGCTTTTCTACCATTCGAACCAACCACACGTAGACGAAAATAGTTATTGAAATAGATATATTTTTTTCCGTCAGCGCAATTTTGTATTTCGTCGTAGTTAATCCAAATTTCTAAGATGGAATAATTTCTTCTTTCGATAACTTTCATTTCTTTTATTTTTTTTTAATTTACATGCCTTACACTGCTACTAAGGCCAGAGGCACGCAAGGATAATTAGATTAGATAATGAAGGGAAAGTTATGAGCTCAGATTCAGCGGATGGAGTGTACCATAGGATTTCGGTTAGGGATGAAGCAAGTCCAACAGCAAGACGACGGGTTGCGTAAGAAAGATGTGATAACAGGATGTGAGGAATAGTAATAAGGCAGTTGCAGGAATCACAGAAAGGTGCACTCTGGTTTAGAAATAAGTACTTATGACTAAGAAGTGTATGTCCACACTACGTATGCGGAACAAGGCGACTTTATATTTTGTGTTTGTATGTGCCGCCCAGTTTGCCTTCATTCGATCCGTCGTAAATTGTGGTAGCTTTGAAAATCTTGCAGTTCCTCGGCTGTTTAGCTGGTTGCGTATCTAGTCCATAAAATCCGTTGTTGAAATTGATAGATTTGGCACTGGGGTTAATTAAGATGGCGGATTATTTAGCTCCTTTGTCGACGTTAAACGTACCTCTTTATGGTCCGGTATCCACATCATTATTATTTCTTCTTTATAGTATGCAGGCTGAGTCAATTTTTCCGACTAAAGGATGTTGTGATTTGTGCTTATTCTGAAGACATCGAATAGAGCTGCGAGAATCGGTACAAATAAGGATCTTGCAATTGAATTCGGAGGCGGCAATTTCGATGGCGTAGAGAGTCGCATATAGTTCTGCAGTCAACACGCTAAACATCTCCGGAAGAGGACATCGTACGGTATGATTACAGTAGAGGATTGCGTATTCGTACGATTGTTTATGTTTGGCTGCATCGGTGTAAATAATTTTGTATTCACTGTCCTTTCGAGCTGTCATTTGAAAATCTTCACGTATGGAGGAACCGGATGACTAATTATGTTGCGAAAGAAGAGATGTATCAAAAATGATTGGACTGAATAGGTGTGTAGGAATGATAAGATGATTAATGGAATGAAGTAGAGAGTGGGGGAAACAGATTTAAACTCTTCAGTATAGAATTAGTTTTTTCGTAATAAAGGAGTGTGGAATGCGGTAGATTACGATTGATTAATGAGGATGATTTAATTTATTATCTAATATATGTATATGACGATTACATTAGGTTTTTCCGAAAGCTTTTCATTCATTCCGTTTTATAAGTCATTACGTTAAAAAGAAACCATTTAGTTAATTCGTATGCGCTTCACATACGGTAATTCTCGATCCAAAATAAATGTGTGCTGCGTTAAATTCACCTCCGACTCTATACACAATAATGATGTCCCCCATAGTGATATGATATATGTCCACCTTGGATTAATAACTGTCCTGTATAGCAATTATTTTGATTTTAGGGATAATTCGGAAGTTTTGCCTAGCTGTACATGTTCCGCAGTATTGGTTTTATTTCTTTAACTTCGGTCCTGATGTGCTCCTTGCAGGTCAAGCGGCGATCAAGCCGCATACCCAGATATCGGGCTTTATTTTCCTGTGGAATCGGATCATTAAGATTAACAGGTGGGCAATTCTTGCGCCTAGTTGTAAATGTAACGTTTACTAACTTGGATGAGTAAATTTTAACCCTCCATTGTCGTGCATAGACATTTACTGAACTTTTTCTGACGTCGCTACCGGATCATTATTCCTCGCAAATAATGCTGTATCATTAAAGAATGTCGCCATCTCCACGTTCGTATTTACCGGAAGAACGAATGTGTATATGAGAAAAAGTATAGGCCCCAAAACCGAATGGAACCCCAGTCTTGACAGGATAAAAATTTTGATCATCAATACCAAATTTTATTTGAAAAAATCTATTCGACAGGTATGAGGACATTCGTCTACTAAAAATGTGGCACGGTGCGCTTTATTTTCGAAAATAACTCTTCATGCCAAACGCGATCGAACCCATGACTGACATCTAGGAAAGTTCAAAACAATTACTAATGTATTGTTGCAATCTATGAACATATTCTCTTGTACAATACTAAGAACGAAACCCAAACTGATGGTTTGGAATATAGCTGTTTTGTTAGTTAGGCAGTAGTGATTTTTCGAATATTTTTGATATTCTCGGGCTACACACAATTTATTTAGGAAATGTTCAAAATTAAACATTAATATAAATAATCACCGATAGCAGTCATAAGTTATTTTCACAGGCTTTTTAGAGTTTAATAATTTGTAAGGTTAAAGCATCGCTAGATACACCTTCTACACGTGATTATTAATATGCACTATTTATTAGATAGCCTCTCAACTGGCTAGTTAGTATTTTACATCTTGATTGTAATAACTGTATTAAAATGAAATATTATATATATATATATATACACACACGCATGTATGTGTGGTTACATATGTATATATATATATATATATATATATATAGTGCATCGTATATGTCGGTGTGCTTTGATTCAGACTAAAATCTGTTCTTTAGATTGTTTACACATCACGCATGGCATCCGTACTTTTAGATAAATACACCGTACAACTACTACCGCAGATAAAAAATGCGAAAAAGAACAAAAAATTGACGACACCGAACAAGTACAACATTGACAGAGATAAAAATTCCTGGAACATATTTGTTTTCCGCTGATTGCTTTTATCATTTTGCACATTGTTGCCCCAATATTATCATTCATATATATATATATATATATATATTACATTTGATCTTCTCCATAAAATACATACACACACAAATGCACACACGTACAATACGTACGTTATACGTATCACGAGTGAGCTTTGACAAAGTTGAGAAGTTATAAACGACAGTGGAAAAACATAGCTGAAGCAGAAACAGTGAACCGAAATTCCGACAAAATTTCAAGCTTACGAATCTCATAGCTTATCTTTTATACGCCCGTACGTATGGTATATAGTTTAATGTTTGTTTAAGTATATATAAAATTATATATATATATGTGTGTGTATGTGCCCATAAAAGTTTGTTTACATACTGGAAATGAACGCGAAAGCGAACGATGTATCTAGACAAATTGCCTTCTTGTTTAAACTGTAAAATTCGTTTTAAGCGCAAAATATATATTCAGAACCGAATGTAAGAGTTGAATACTGCGGACGTTACTTTAAATGGTAAATCTGGCTAAAATACACGTTCTTCTAAGCCTAATAAATATATGCCAAAATCTAAATATATGTTATTCAGTGAAAAAATCAAAAACAATAAATTAAATTTAATAAATTACAATATTAATATCTATTTTATGACATAAAATATTTGAAGGTAACAATCGAGAATTAAAGTTTTACGAGTATTTCCGTAACGTGAAGAATAAAATTAGTAAGTTTTTGTCCATATTTAATAGACTATGTAACAATAGCGACAAATTAAATTATAAAATAGGATTAAAATATTGTATAAATCGATAATAACTCCGAACTTAACTTACAACAGTATCATTTATTACGAAATGTTAAACATTAAAAGAGTTATATCACTAATAAGATCTTTTCAACGAATAATTGCAATTAAAATGATTAAACATATAAAACCACCAGCTTGCATCAATTGTAATAGCGGGTATTTACCCTATAGATTTAGATAAACAGATATATATATTTTTCATCAAGATCAATATTAATATGAATCATGAATTTTTTCAAGTAAAATTTTTTGAATAGAAAATTCATGCGGAAAAAAATTAGTTAACGCAAAACAGTTATACTAAAGCATCATTATATCGAGAAATATCAAAGTATATAGAATATGTATGGGGATCAACTTATCAATATTTCCCAAATTTAAATGACAGATTCAAAAATAACCATTTTATTCCGACCTTTTATAATGTTCAATTTATTACCGATCATGACAGTTTCAAAAAATATTTAAAAAGTTTCGGAATAGCAGAAACTGAAAACTGTAGAGCATGCAGCTTTGAGGATACGGTTTACCATATCCTGTGCATGGTTGTAATTGCAAACAAATAGTTTTAGATTGTAATACAATATTACTGATTTCAATAATTTAACTATTTAAGAAATAAGGGATAAGTATAACTTAGTATACTAATAAGATCGTTTCCAACGTTATGTATATCATCTTTATTTTTAGAAAATTATTATTATTTAAATAAATGTAATTAACAGATTGTAAATGAAGCTTACGGTGGCAATCAATTTAATTGGTCGGTCACCGGAAAGTTTCCATTACATATTTCCCTGTAATTTTTAATAAATATGCTATTTCGAAATAATAATAATAATAAAAAAAAAAAATCTTCAACGAATAAGTTTACGTCAAAGAAAATCCGAAATAAAACATCGCATACGTGATTCTATATCGATGTATTATCTCGTTTAGGTAACGGCGGTACCCCACTAACTTTCGAGTTGAAGTGAGAACCTTTTTTTTTTCATTAAATTTAAAGAAAAAACAATTTTCTAGTATGAAAATGAAAACCTGTTCTGTCGATATAATGACAGGTAATTAAAAACAAGGATTTACGTATAATGTGAGTTTTTGCGCATTCCTTTTTTTTTACAAAATTGAACAGCCTAAATTTCCTCTTACTATAGTCCTGTCTTTCACCTTGTATGGCAATGGCCAAAATGAGTGTGTTAATAGGTGCACACTATGTACCATACCACATGCATATCTATCGCCATCTTGAATTTTCCATCGTTTCAAGATTTTTCGCCGTTCTTCACGTTATAGTTCTTATTCCATTTAGGTATTTCCATATTGATCACAGTAATTTATTACTGGAAGGTAGCTGTTCACTTGAGTTATTACCACAGTTGCGATAAATTATTATTATTATTATTAAATTAAATTAACGTGCCATGTACAGCAGTCAAGGCTAGAGGCACGATAGGAAAAGAGGATTAGATTGAGGAATAGAGACGGGATTGATGGAGGAAGATAATTAGATTCGACAATGAAACATGATCATCTTTGAAGAGGAAATGGAGCGAAGGAGGAAGATTAAGAGACGCTCGAAGCGAGGAGTATGAGGGACAATCGACTAGAATATGAGAAACGGAGAGGACAACGTTACAACCGGGACACACAGGAGCCAAAGTTCTGTTAATGAGATATGAATGAGTAAGATGCGTATGTCCCAAGCGTAATCTGGTGATAACCACATCATCTCTACGGTTTGAAAGCGAAGTTATCCAAGGATCAACCGAATATTTGATTTGTCGCAACTTGTTGGTTTGTGGCGTTAGCTGCCACTCCTTCTGCCATAATGAAAAAAGCCCATTTATGACGAACTTCTTAAGGTCACGCGCTGGAACTGGAACATTCGGAACCGGCAAGAACACAGCAGCTTCCCTGGCCGCTTTATCAGCCAGTTCGTTCCCATGAATACCGGCGTGAGCTGGAATCCACAGGAACGTCACCTTCTGACTCAGCCCTGCCAGTACCATTTCCGTCACTTTCTTGGCTATTGGGTGCTGATCATGTTTGAAAACGTCGCAGAGAGCGCGGAGTGCTGGAAGAGAGTCAGAACATATAGTCGATGGTTTATCAACATCGGAGCGCGTTAAAGATTCCATGGCAAGATACATCGCGTATAATTCAGCTGAAATGACGGAGAATGTCTGTGGCAGCGAATATTGAATGATGATTGCTCCATCTCTGACAACTGAGCAGCCGGCAAAGCCATTAAATAGAGATGCGTCAGTGTAAAACAGTGACGTAATTTCTTTCTTGATTTCATGGATGGGCAGGTTTTCTCTCCAAAGTTTGTGGATTTCGAGATCCAGCCGAACCAGATTGTCTTTCCAAGGAGGTAACACGGAGATATTATGAACGATTAATTTCGGGTTTTGGTAAGTTATTGCCTTTAAGATGTTGTCCAAGAGAGTCGGGTCTGATTGTTTTAATTTTAAAGAAGCTGGATTAGAATATAAGGACAGTGCAGGAATCGAGAAGCCGGAAGATTTAGACTGCACTACAAAATTGGCTAGGAGAAACTAACGACGATAATCAGGTGGCAATTCTGCTGACTCGGATTATAGGCTGTTGATCGGTGTGGTGCGAAATGCTCGCCAAACGTAATGCAGAATTATGAATAACATTGATGATTTTGAGGGTAGATGAGCAAGCTGAGGAATATATTGCGGCTCCATAATCTGTTCTTGATCAACGATCTTTAATGAACGGCACACCTCAGGGCTCGGTGTTGAGCCCATTACTCTTTAATATCGCGATTAATGATATGGTTGAAGCGGTCAACTCCTCAGTACGAAGCTTATTATACGCTGACGATCTCACGATTTTTGTAAGCTGTAGAACCAGATCCGCTGGCGAATGCGTCCTTCAAGAATGCACAAATCGATTAACTACCTGGTGTTCAAACAACAGCTTATCCTTTTCAAGTAGCAAATCCGTTATAATGCACTTTTGTCGTGTTCGTAAATGCAAGCGTGAAATGTGTATCTCTCTTCAGGATAAGACGCTTCCCAATAAATCGACAGTCCACTATCTTGGATTGGTTATAGACTCTAATTTAACGTGGAAACCCCATGTAAACTACGTCAAAAAAACCTGCTACAAAAAAATGAATATTCTGAAGAAATTATCACATACTGTCTATGGTGCCGACCGGATCTCCTTACTACGAATTTATCGTTGTTTGATCCGATCAAGAACAGATTATGGAGCGATAAATTATATTTCAGCCTTCCTGTCCATAATTCGATCCTAATAATTTCAGGTGTTTGTGTTATAACGTTTACGATATGAGCATGCGTTACACTAGATATAAGCACCGTCATATCGAGCGCCGATTTCTGATGTTGATCCGATCTGTATTACGATTTTTTATTTTATTTATCTATATACAAGTTAAATTTAATTTAATATGCGAGCTAATCGTTTTTTTTTTTAAGTTTTCTTATTGTTACTTTACTGATATTTTCTTTATTATTTCTTTAGTTTTGTAAAGTCATTTGGTTGTATTTAGCTGCTAAGGTAACTTTAAGGATACTTGACGTGTGTTTATGTACATATAAATTCTTCATGATTTATAGAATTTTGTATTGAAATAAATTGATTTTATATAAAAAAATGTAACATAACAAGGGGCCAATTTTGGTCATAATTTACGCTATCCCGTTTTAACCGCTGACAGACGAATTATTTTTATCTAGGCTATCGTATACACACTACATTTTTTCCTTGTACGCAAAACTCTCAACTTAGGGATGATTTGTGTGCTACTTTTACGCAAAGCGGCTCAATAAATCAGCAACCAGGGTAATGTGAAAGAACAGAAGGGTTCTAGAAATTAGCTAGAGAGCGTCCGCCTTATATTAGGCCGGATTATTTCTTGCAGTTTATATATATATATATATATATATATATATATATATATATATATATATATATATTTGTATATATGTGTGTGTTTACTGTTTCAACGGAATGCTTTAGAACTTTTAAAACAAATAATTCACTTTTACGAATATGAACCAAATTGATCTCCTAGATCACAGATTCTTACAAATAATACTAATGTAAAAAAACAAGGAACTGAACAGATAAGTTCATAAAGACAACTATTTCAGAAAGGTTTCAGCAAAGATTCAACCGAATCCATATGTACCAATCCTTCCCTAGAAGATTCCACAACGACGAAAACTACTAAATTCTAAACACTAAGAACAAACTAAAGTTTAAAAGATATTTTTAACGCATTAAAAGATTGCGTGAAAAAAACACATGAACCCTGGAAAATCTATACCTTCATACGTAGATATATCCCAAGGACCGATAAGCCACAAACTGTTCTTAATCATCACGTTCGACTTTCCAATTACATTATTCGTTAAGTCTTTTAACTTTTTTATTTTTCGATGTCTCTCGGCTGTCTCGTGCCTTGCATACTCGTCAATTACTTTTTTTTTTTTTTTTTTTAAATTGGTTCCCCAATTCAAACAAGTGGATAGGGCAAATACATTTGTGAAAATTGTTCATAAAAGAGCAAGGAACTAGTGTGCATTGAGTTAAAAAATAAATAAAAAAGAAGAGGGTGTAGCGTATGCTCTCTTACGTTATGACAAAATCAGCTGTGTGCGATTGTTCCTTGGCAAATGTAATTAAAATATAGTGGAGGGGATGAATAACATAGTCCCTCTGACCACGCGTTGGTGTGCAAGTGGTTAAATATTCCTTAAATATATATATATATATATATATATATATATATATATATATATAACAAGCTTAAAGAAAAATAATATACGAGTTTATTACAAATGCATACTTATAATAACTTATGGCGCTAAAGTTATTACATAATGAAATTTTAGAAGTATATTAGAGAGGTAAACCATGCAAGATACAATTTTATAATGTGGTTCAGAATTATTGGTACGACATTTAAATTAGTTTTATTGGAACTCCTACGGCCTTTAATCATCTAGTAGGAATTTTCATTACATTGCCTTTTCTACGAATGTTAAGAGGATTTCCATATTAATTTTGTTTAGAATTAGGTATGGGTTGGATTTAATTTGATAAGTATGTCTTACGTGATTAAAAACAGGTCACTTGTATAAGAGATGTTCGATATTTCGACTTCGTCACTAGTATATATTGTACATTGCGGTTCATTAGAGATTTGGAATCTATGGAGATATTCCCTAAATTTTTAATGCACAGAAACAATCTGAGACGTGAAGAAATTAATGTTTAGTTTTTTAATCATTTTTCTTCGATGCTAGGGAAAAAATTATTAGTCTTCCTACCTGTTTCGCAAGTGTCCCAACTTTGCTGTCAAATATCGATTAGACTAATATATGTTTTCATCAGGATTTTATAGGAGGGCTTATCGATCCGATCTGAGGGTAGAACTTCATTTTTTAAATAAAGAGGCTAATGCTGCCGGTTATTTTATATTCCGAAGCAATTGTCTGACCAATAATATGTAAATATAAAGGTATTATGTTATTGATGACATTGGATGTAGAGAGAGCAGATATTTAATAAGAATTTTCTTTGTCGTTTATTTATTATTGTTTTATGTATGACAGGTTCTTTTATGATATTTTAAACATTCGATGTTTTTGGCAGTAAAACTTTCTGCACAGAGTATATTTTTCCACTTTTATTATTCAGGTAATTAATGTGAGGTTGAAAAGTAAGCTTACGATCGATAAGTATTCCTAAATATTTGAAGGTTTTTGAGTTATCGATCCAGAGAGTATTTTCAGATTACTGATTTTCTGAACGATTTTAACTATTCCTCGGCTGCCAAACGTAATTGCATTTGGGAACCGAGAAAGCTAAACCTATCTTATTTATACTTTTTTTCTGGATGTTTACAAATTTACTGTCGATAATCAAAAAAGTTTTATGAAGACAAAAGTTTGCATCATTAGCATATGAACTAAGTTCACAGTTGCAGCCGGTTTTTAATGAAAACTAATTTATAATATACTTTCGAGCAATAATAGATTCCACAGAATGAGCCCACGAACAGAACCCTATGGCATTCCACACGTTAATTCTTTATTATAGATGGAGTTATTTGTTTTAAGTCTTACATTGACATCAGGACACAGCGCACCATACATTATTTAATGGATGCAATCCTGAAAAAATAAAATACCGATCAAACGAAATTGGTCGTAGTAGAGTGCATTAATTTCGTGCTACGATGTAAAATCATTATCAAAAGTAGATTTCCTAATTGTTTATTCTAAAATTAATTTTAAAATTTCTAATTAATTTCCTATTACGTGTGGCACGTAAGTCTTAACTGCTAACTTATATGGGTTAGACTAAAAGATAATTACTTTTACTTATCCTGTAGCATGTAGTTGTAATTTCACAATGTAACTCTGAAAAACGAATTAGTTCAAAGTTATATTTATAAAAATAACGTAATTAACAATTAGTAAAATTAATCAATTAAGGTCTAAGGCTAGTATGCCACAATTTTGATAAGATAATTAATTTTTAACGAATTACAATATAATTTCCTAACTTCCCTATACATTACGCTACGCGAGATATTTTTTTTATTTTTAGTAATTGTTACTAGCCTACGTTTCCCCCGAACTAGGGGAATATCAAAAGAATAAATGTTGTGAGATATTACTACTTATTATATATATCTTTTTTTTTAATGATCCGAACAGATCTATGGGGTCAAATGTATTGTAAAACTTTTTTGTTACAGGACCAGTGGTTCCCAGTGTACTTATAACTAAATTTTACTATAAAGAGAACTTAATACTACGTAAGTGTTGGGATGTGTGAACATAGTCCCTGCAATCGCAAATTATTATAAATGATCGATATTTTGCACACAAGTAATAGAATGAACAGAAAATCAACGAAGAATACAAATAATCATATAAAAATCACATAAACGCGTCTATAATTTAATTATAAGCGAACGAGGGAGAGATAGAAGACCAAACTCATTGCGTGAAGTAACGTTACATTTATGGGTTTACGATTGAATTTTATTCAAGTTTAAAAATGTTCTCATTCTCCAAGACTAAATGTTCTATTCATAGCTTTATTCATATATTCGAGGATTCTATCCATGTTATCTCGGTTGATTACGAGTAATTAGGTTTGATATTATATTTATCTCGCATTAAATTCGGACATTCAAACATAAAATGTTTAATATCATCTAACTCGCAATTACCGTACACTTTGCATCTAGCATCTGTGGTAAAATATGGAGTCCAAGAAGGTATTCACCAAATTCACCATGTCCAGAAAAGATCTCCGATATAAAAAAAAAGTTAATGTTAATTTGTTACATTTTACATCTCTCTAGAATGTTAAGGAAGAATTCAAACGTTTTTTCTATCAATATTAGAAGAGTCCCATCTTGTCTGCCAAGCTTTAATTAACGAGCTTGAGATATGTTTTTAAACTGTATAATGGGAAGGACGATCTCCAAATATAAAGATGTCAAAAACTTTGTATTAAGTGACGAATTGAGTAGCTGTTCTCAAAACATAAAGATGTAATGGCACGATATTACTAGTAACATTTACAGCAGTGGTAGGAGCTATTCGGTACATTAAGTCAGAATTTTCTCTGATTTGTATTAACATTTTTTAACTACTACTAACGCTGCTGCTGAAAATACGCTTATAAATACGGCGGCCGATAATTCGGCTAATGTAACTTTTTCGATGGATCATACTAATCCATCTACAGTCTCAATATCTTATCGTACACAGATAATGACCCGCCTAACTGTGAGAGACACAAAATTCGAAAAACCAAATTACGCATAGTAAACGGGAAAGAGTTGACAATACATCTATACGGGGAAGCTGACGACTAAACTACTCGAACAGCCTGGGCGTCTACCTTATCGCCTAAGCAACCTATCGGTTTTTACGGTCCTCGCGATAAAAACAATTTAATATAATAAAACGCGTTAGATAACGAACTTAATATTAAATTCAAACGTAATAAGTACTACTTATATACGAATAGTTTAAAAGATTAAAAAATTATTATAAATTCTAAAATCCAATTCTACACGTCTAAAAAAAAAAGTATTATTATGTTTTTTATCCTAACATTTTCATCGACGATTTTTCGCAACATATTTTGATTCGGTTTCTATACTAGCTGTTTGGAAAATGTGCTAATTTAACACGGAAAGAAATTTCACTACCTACCCCCCTCAACGTTTTTTTTTTTTTTTTTTTTTTTTTTGGGGGGGGGGAGAGTTCCTAAACGCTGCGCCTTAACTCCTTTATAAATAAAAAGTAACGAGATAAAAGAAGTAGTTTTTACCTGTGTACAAAATTTTTTTCTCATTCATTTTCCATAACTGTAAACAAACTTCCTAGTTTTACGTTATTAATCAAACGTAATTCTGCATATGCCAGATCAAAACTTCTAAATGTCTCGTAAAAGTACACCTACATAAATCTCTGACACATATTCATACGAGATAAACGCATGAAAATATATTTGCAAAATAAAGACCACTTAACATACATATATATATATATATTATATATATATATATATATATATATATATATATATATATATATATATATATATATATATAATACGTATCATAAAATGCGTACATAGATCTGAGACTAATGCTTAGTAGTACCAGCCATCACAACTTCACCGAAATGTTCTAAATTTCTTTGTTCTCTTAACTACATGTAACTGGCCGTAACACGATATTAGAAGGATTTTTGCGAAAGTTCCGAAACATTCCTAAACATGGCGGTATTAACGCCGCGCATAAAATTCCGAAACTAACAAGAACGTTGTCGTAAGAATTCTCCGAAACTTAATAGACCATTCTTTACACGGATTAAAATACCATTCCCAAAGGATCAACTTGAAAGAACTTTTGGAACATCTATACTTATTATTATTATCATCTAAAAATAGTGTAAAGTGTTCCCCCACGTATCGAACAGTTTTATAGGAAAACAAAACTATCGTTCATTTTCCACCTCTTCGATAATACCGTAAAGAAATTTTAAGCATTTTCGAACGTAGCGATCCTACCGGCGAAATTTCGGATTAATAAGAAAAGTTATTACCCTTTAAACGCGATTTTAAACTTTCACGATTTATTATATACATATATATATATATATGGTATATATATATATATATATATATATATATATATATATATATATATATTTATATATATATATATATAAAAGTCGATTAGACTGGAATAATATAATTATTCTTATGAAATTTTTCAGTTGCAGTTATTATAAAATGTACCAATCAAAATTTCTATCACGTATTATAAATAAAGAAATCCCTCTCCTAACTAGATGATTGCTTAGCTCACCGAACAATAGCCTATACATCATCATATTCAATTATAAATTAGTCTGCAGCATAAATATTTAATAAGACATATATCGTCTATCGCTTACAGGCCTGGGTGAAATTACTAATGCCCGTTTAAAAAAATAAAAATAAAAAAAACGAAATTTATTTAAATTTCACATAGTGAATATAAAATATGAACGCTAGTAGCAATATTCGTGTCAACATTACGATAGAGTACATAACTCCACCATCATTACACAATAGATAAACGTTATTTATTTATTTATGCAATTTAAGTCCCACCTGCTATCCCAATAGTAAACCGCTGCCACGTGGTTACGGTTTTACCCAAAGGCTAAAGAAGACAACCCTGACGGAAAACGGACCGCTGCTTTGTGGTGTGCATTTTTATCTAAAGGTTAAGTAAATCTTAAATAAATCATAGCGAAAGACAACGGGATACCACCGCCATTATTATGTCCCTAGAACACATCAGCGTGGAAAAGAAATACAAGAACGATATGCCATACGATTTCCAGGCTTGATAATGTTAAAAATATGTGACTGACTACGCAGTGATGGATCCAGGTTATGCGCTAATAAAAATATAGTAGAAATGAGGGAAATAGCACTAATTTTATGGACAACAATAATACAAATGAGAATAAAACACAAAAATAAAAAAAGGAACAGTACCAACAGCTTTAAAAACAATAAAATAGACGAAATAATACAATCAACTAGGGAACGAGAAACATAAAACGTGTTGATGTATGCCATCTTCTAATAATAAGAAGCTACAAAATGGAAATGTAATTAATTAAACCACATTAAAAAAAATGAAAAAAAGAATATATATATATATTTTAATCGTTACTTCATCCGGAACAACAGATGCTTTACGGTTTGAATTTTATCCCAAGGCTAGGATGTCGCCCCGATAGAATGGCAATTAATCCAGATAGCGTCTGTCTCCAGTGGAGCGGCTTACTCGTCAGCGTCGATTCTTCATGTTAGGAGTGACTGTATAACAGAAGGTACTATAAATCGCAACTTGGGTAGGAGAATCCGAGTTGGTTTATTTTCTCATGATAATCACGATTAGTCAAGTTATAGATGAAGTATGCCCTGCGTCCCGGCCAGCTCCCAGCGCTGATGGTTCCAGGCCATCATGTGTGAAATTTGCAACTGGTCATGTAACAGGAAAGAACCAGCTGTCTCATAGAAACTATGCTACTGGTCATATTAGGAATGCTAATACGAATCTCAGAAATTATTTTAAAATAGGAACTTGGAATATTAGAGGGTTTTCTTGGATACCGGAAAACTCAAAGTGATTAACGATGAACTAAAAAGATGTGATATTGCTCTTGGCGGTTTAGCTGAGACACATCGGAATAGTTCTGGACACTTTCAAACGGATGATTATACAGTATATTACTCTGGAGTACTGAAGACGTGTCGAGAAATGGTGTTACTTTGTTACTTTCGAGAAAATTTCAAAATTCAATAAAACAATATCGGGCAGTTTCGGATAGGATTTTAACTGTTTCATTGAAAGCTAAGCCTACAATGATACACATATAATGTAATGCAGGTGTACGCGCCTATAATAAGCGCTACGGAGGAAGAAATGGAGCAATTTTATGATACATTATCGGACGAGCTAAAAAGAATAACAAACAGAGAAATTTCAGTAATAATGGGCGATTTTAATGTTAAGATTGGCAAGATATGTAATAGTCAAAATGACAACATTTTTACCCGAATATTTGGTCAATTTGAGTTCGGAATTATATGAATGAGCGTGGAGACAGGTTTCTGGAATTTACAATCGGAAATGATATGTCAATCATGAATACAATGTTCCACAAACTCTGTCGCGGATATACTAGCAACGAATGATGCGAATAAAGCATGGAGGTTACTTTGTGATGTAATATCACAAATAGAACTAGCTCAACGTAATAATAAAATTATGAGCTTGAAAAAGCGCAGTCATTGGATTGCGAGGAAAATTTAGGATTAATAGAATTAAGACGACTTAATAGACAAACGAGGATTACTAATAATGAAGACGATTATCGAGAATTATGCTCGAAAATAAAAAAAGTCATGTAAATTGGATAAAGAAAAATATTATAGCGATTTATGCACAAAATTGGAACATAATGCAATTCATAATGAACAGAGTGATTTCTTTAACACCATCAACAAATTAATTAAACAATTCAAACCGAAATTTTGGAGAATTAAAGATGAAAGTAATGATTTAATATCTGACGTAACTAAGATAGCCGATGTATGGGGAAGATTGTCTAAATCTTTATAACGATGATGCCACTACAAGGTAAATTATATAAGCATGTGAATGACCAAGAACTTAAAATAGCTTTGAGAGCACTACGTGAATCCGTGGAAATTACTACTAGTCGCTATTTTCCATCAATCTACGATATGCTAAGAAATATTTACGATCTATTTCTGAAACGCGTTTGTGTAAAATTTGTCTGGAGCCACTCGGCTAATCACTGGAATGATACCCCGTAGAGGGACATTTTATCTGAGATTAAGTTTTCGCACAAGGAATTTTGGAACCGTGCTTGGAAATATTGTTATTCGGCCAAACAATTTAGGAATATTCAACCTTCAATTCCTGTAATTCCCTGGTTCTTCAATCTTCCCGCCAACATAGAAGACAGGGTTTATTCGTATTAAATGTCGCCTAAGGCTTAACGTCAACAACATTCCATACGTTCTATTTACACACAAATTAGCCTCTTCGCCATTCTGTACCCATCCCTGCAATGCAGATCAGATTGTCGATGAAAACCACCTACTTTTCAGCTGCAGTTATTAGAGCGAAACTCCTGTCACGTATTGTAAGCCAAGGAATACCTCTCCCAATCTACTCAACTCACAGAATAATATAGCGTATACATGCTTATATTTGATTACATATTAGCCTGTAATATAAATATTTAGTAAGACATGTCGTCCGTTCGTTACAGCCCTGGGTGGAATCACAAAAGCCAATTAAAAAAAAAAAAAAAAAAAAAACTAGAACCTCAGGTAACATTAGATAACGTTAGAGCAGATGGTGTGCTCTGCCCTATACACTATCTTGATCTTGATTCTCTTGGGACATCTTGTCACTAGTTTGTTTGGGATCGCTAGCTCATTGAAGTGTCTATACAAACGTATCATGTGATTTTGAGTTCGCCTGTCGATGACCTCGTCGATGGTATGGACCCAAATTTCGATGAATCAGCTCATTAGTGACGTACCAAGACATACGATATATCAATCTGAGGGCTTTGTTCTGAAAGCGCTGGATGATCATCCGATTCGATTGTTTTGCGCATCAGCATAGTGGTGCAGCGTAGGTCAATATTCGTTTTAGCATAGTGTTATATATTAAAAGCTCGTTTCATATTGGCAGCTGCGATTGATATCCTATAAGCCAGTATAGGTTTCTCAGCTTTAGGTCCAATTCCTTCATCTTCATCTGTAACCTTCCAGTTTAGCGTGCAATCTAAATGTATTCCGAGATACTTCGCCCCTTTACTTCTTGGTACACGTATTATGTTTAAAGTTAACTGTTCATTATAAACCTTTTTATTTGGGAATGAGACATGTATAAATTTTTCAGGATTTATTCGGAGATTCCACTTTTGTGTCCATTTAAGTATATGATATTTTGGTTTGTCTGTAAGACGGCAACGGCCTTATTAGCATCTTTGTTAGATGCAATTAACATCGTGTCATCTAATTATTCATAAAATTTATCCATACGGTAATATCGATAAAATAAAGCTGAGTGAATAAGGAATACCGAACAAGATACGATAATGAAGATGACGGTAAATTAATTACCAATTATGTTCCGAACCTGCCTGAGCGTTTTAATAATTCAGCTTTTAACGTTCACTATTACATAACACAAATGTCAACTGATCACGAGTTAGTTGCATATTACTCCCACAGTAGACTCCAATATTCACTCTAACGGTAATGACAATATTATTAACACTGCGGATCACATAAGTGGTTCTGATTTCCTTATTTGATTGTGCAATGTAGATGACCCGAGTTTAAGTGTGTAAGAAAGTGTATTTACTAGTATGCATGCGTACAATTGTATGTTCAGAACAATACAATTGTGTGTGTGTGTGTCCATAAGTAGCACCATTGTACTGAAATTAGTCGAACTGGTTGCTCAAATTATTTATTCTAAATCGCTTATTATTTTATATAATAATTAATTAAAAGGGCTTGTATTTTTATCGAAACGAGTTCTGTTTGTTTATAGAATCGTGCAGGTGATCGCTATTTTGTTTGTTTATTATATCTTATATTGCGTGTTATCGCTTTCGATCCTGGTTATGTATATATATAATATATTTTTTAACAAAGTAGTTATGTGTACGTATATATGTGTATGTATATTTTTTATACGTTCATTATATCATAGTTTGGATCGGAGCCGCACAAGATATGAGTCGTTGAAAAAGTTTGGGACTGCCTACACCCAGCAGTGGGTTGATATAGACATATCGTGATATCGTGATAGTTTATTTATTTATATATAGACTGAGTGTAAGTTATTTTATCACATTATCAACTTATATATTTGATTATTTATATTATTTACCGCTTAGAATGTTGTTCCCGCTCGCGTAATATCAAAAATGTAATTTTGAAATAATAAAAAATTATTGTTGTTATTACTGTTACTTATAATCATTATTGTTATTTATATTATGTTAACTTTTTTTTTTTTTCGTTTTGTTAGACGTAATGTAGTTTAAACTCCAAGATAAATATTAACATCGAACGAGACGTTCGCTCGGTTTCGTGTTTTCCTAACAACAATTTTCTTGATTGACTTTAAGGAACAAGTTTAATTATCGAAGTACGTGCAAAATAAAAGTTTATACTTTCCAGTCACCGATTATAGATTATATCTAACAACACGAAATGTAATCGATACAACGTAAACAAGTAACGATTATAATCATAATAATTATTAAATAGAATACGTTTGTTTTTAAATTAAAAAGTTAATACACACAATAAATAAATTTCTATCCGTAATGTGTATAGTATTTTTCAATCAATCAATATATTAAAAAAGTTACAAAGGTAAACGTTAGATAGATATAATGCTCGAAAATTCGCATCGTGTGCACGAGTAGCGAGCTAAAATCGGGATATAAATTAAAATTAGAGTCGTGTAACGCAAAATGTAAAGTATAAAGCCTTTTCTTATTAAAACTCATATAGTTACACAAACAACGATAAGTTTATATATGTAATTGTATAAATTAATACATAAAACCAGTGCCGGCTTATAATAGAAGTGTGAATGTATTAAATATATCGTGCGAAATTAAACAGTTAAAATGAAATAATTCATATAAGAACATAAACAATTATAGAACTATGTATAATATATACACAGGTGTACAAATTAATAAATAAAGCCAGTGCGCCAATTTATAATAGAAGTGCTACTACTAATTTTTATATTAAATATATTATGTGGAATCAAGCAAAGTAATTGAACAAATTAACATATAAAACCAGTGTGCCAGCTTATAATACAAGTGTGAATGTAGTGATGTTATATTAAATATGTCGCGTGAAATTAAACAGTTAAAATGAAATAATTCATATAAGAACGTAAACAATTATAGATCTATATATAATGTATACCGTTGTACAAATTAATAAATAAAGCTCTAGTGTGCCAGATTATAATAAAAGTGTCGGTGTACTAATTTTTATATTAAATATATCGTGTGAAATCGGAATTAATTTTTAATTTAAAATGAAAATATTTCATATTACCACAATCAGAGATAAATGAAAAATAGTTGAAACTCACGTGACAATAAACATAAAATTAGATAACTTATAAATTATGATAATAAGCGGAGTAACGAAGAAAAGGATAGTGCAAGGAAATAAAATAAATGGGAGTTTAATAAATGAGAAAAATTCTTTACGCTGATGGGACCCTCGAGTAGATATATTAATAAACAATATAGAGTTGAGTTATAATTTTGATCGAAATGAAACATACAGCATTATTACCTTACGTCGTTTTTTTATAGTTTTTTAAGTCAATCTTGATAAGGTTAGGTAATGAATTCAAAAGGACGGTTCCAGCATAAAGGTACTGTGTGCAACATAGAAATTTGGAATACGTGCTCTCTGTTCTCTTGCAGCTCTAGTGATACCATCATAGACACCAATGTTAAAGGATAGTTTATTTTTGTATACATCGTTCAAGAGTTCTACAGCGTATAAACAATGAAATGGTAAGTATTTGCTTTTAGATATAGCGCCAGAATCAATACAGATATTATTTAGTACGATATATTCTAAGCGTATTAGTGGCTTAATATGAAAACTTTTAGCTCCTCCCCCCCAGTGCATAATTCCGGTAAAATAAATACTTCAATAAAGTTTTTTTTGGCTAAGTAAATGGTATGTTTGTTCCAATTTAAACGATTTTCAAGGATGACACCGAGATACCTAATTTCATCCACTCTTTGTAACGGGATACCACTGTTTAGCGTGATTTTTATGGATTCGCAAATATTCTGTAGTTGCAAGCTGTAAAGTAAAAGTTTTATTTTATCATTATTCGATATCAAGCGATTTGCATGTAACCCATTTACAACATGATTAAAATCTTCTTCAGCTAAGGATTGTAACCGTTGAGTGAAACGCGAGTCAACTACTAACACAGTGTCATCTGCATAACTTCAAATTTTGCCATTCAGTTTAAAATTGCAGAGAAGCTCCGAATGACATATTCACTTTTTACACTATTTATTATCTATTTTTCAGGCAAGACTGTAACCATTTAAGCACACTACCTCTAAAACCACAGCGACTAATTTTCTCTAAACTAATTGTATTATTTACTGTATCAAAAGCTTTGTGAAGATCTAAATAAATGGCCAGGACAGAACGGTCCTCTTCTAGGTTACCATCGATGTAAAAAATGCGTTGAAAGAGGGCCTCGTTTGTGCATTTACCAGGTAGGAAGTCGTATTGATTTAAGGTAAAGAAACTCATCTTTCAGACGTAAGTTAACACTATTTCTTTGACATATTTCTCAAAAATTTTTGAAATAGTACATAGGATACAGATGAGCCGATAGTTTGAAACATCAGCCTGGTCTCCAGATTTATAAATGGGAGTTATAGTAACTAGTTTTAAAGATTCAGGAAATTTACCGCCATGAAAAGATTAATTAAATAGGAAGGTTAATGGCTGCGAGGAAAAAATTTACATTTTCCTTTATGAAGTTAATTAATAATCCATCCGTTCTTTATAATAGTAGTAACAATTCAATTCAATTAGAATTATTTTGGCATTTCATTAAAAGGTTTACATACATGAAATGAATAGTAATAATAATAATAATAGTAATGATGACAATACCGGTAACAATGATAATAATTACTGCTGTTATTATTATCAATAGTTGCAATAGTGATAATGCTACTACTACTAATAATAAACATAATAAATAATAATAATTCGCCGGCAAGCATTATTATCGTTGATATAGGTTTTTTTTTTTTTTAAATATAAATTAAAGTATAATATTCTACAGTAACAAATTAAAACATACGGTAGTCAAACTTGAACTTCGTCAACAACGCGTTGGACAGATACTTGTTAGGTATAAAGTTGAAAGATAAAGTAATTTTAAAAAACAGACTGAAATAATAGTTAAAATGTTAGGCAAATAAAAAGATTACTAGCCAATTATACCGGACGTATATAGCTGATGCTAAAAAGAGAGATAAATGCCCTAAAATAATAAAAAATTAATGCGGTTATAATAAAATAAAACGTGGAAATCGAAAATTGAGAGGAAAGGATGATAATATTAGACGTTACTTTGAGGTGGCTTCTAACTGGCTTGAATGGACTCGTTCGAACGAGCTCGTTTTCTCGTTACTGGAACTTAATTACGCCTGAAAATAACTTATATTCGATATAAGATAAAGTATTAGAATTATTAAAAACCAAATAGTAATAATAACTTTTTTTTTTAATGGTTCCTAATCCAAACTTACTCGGTGGGGCGAGTATATTTGGGGGAAAAATGTTTTTATGAAGACCGATATATTTATATGTAAATATATAGCTGTAAACAGGTAAAACGAGAACAAGAAAATAAAAAAGCGTAGAAATACACGTGTATGTTGATTTCCTACAGCGTGTAACTTATAAATAGAATGGAGAAGGGATGAATTGAACATGGTCCCTTGACCGTAGACAACATATTGAAATGAAAGATAACTATATATATATATATATATATATATATATATATATATATATATATATATATATATATATATATATATAAAATACAATACAATACAATACAAAAGCCTTTATTTCCATTATTTATAACATACCCATGTATAATATTCTATATATTATAATCTTAATACTTATATAATAAATATATGTAGTACACTATATTTAAAACAGAAAATTTGAGCCCGTTGTCGAGCATTGGCCTCCTCCAATCAAGCATCCACATATTATATATATTCCAAAATCATCTGGAATGGAATATATATATATATATATATATATATATATATATATATATATATATATATATATATATATATATATATATTATAATGCTGTAGGGTTGATCACGCTGTTGTTGGACGTTCGAATTGTTAGAAATGGGGGAATATTATTTATTTTTTTTATTACTGTTTTTGTTTGTTTTAGACCGTTATATCTTTTCTAGATTATTATCAAGTAATTTCGAAATGCATAATTTCCTCAACGAACTGCAGAAAAAGTTAACACCATGTTTATTCCAAGGATAGACATCGCATTGATTAATAATTTATGTTGCACAATTGAATTAATGCAAACAGGAGTAGAGATGCATTATAATAATCGCATATTCATTAAAGTGTTTTTTTCTATTTTTATGTTTAAAATCATATAATAAAGGCACGGTTCCAATTAGAACACGACGTGTTTACTGATTCTTATTTGAGATACGACGACAAATATATTTAGATAACTAAATTTAATGAATGCGTTTAAGACGTCTGGTATCCGATATCAAGCAGCTCTATTGCTTGCACATTTATGGGATTATGTAAACGATCACCGTGTTTTCGAGTAAATTCCTTAATCACTTCTTTAACGGTAGCCACCTTGATATCCAAACGAATATCATCATTACGCGAATATCGATTTGCATCTGCCATTGCGTGTAAGATTATATTTTGACGTCGTTGCATCATTTTCCGATTGGAAAGTACATCCCAATAAGGTAATTCCATATCGGTTTAATGATTTGTTCGTACAATAATCGTTTGCAGGACGTATCCTATACGCACTGCCTACCTATTAACCGGTATAATTGTCGTACTCTAGCTTTAATTTGTCGACCCTTCATTTGAACACGAACTTTCCACGACATACGTTTATCTACATGCATACCTACAAACCTTGCAGTATCAGCTTGCGTAATAATTTGATTTCCAAGGCAATATCGATTCCAGAGTTGATCAATTCATTTTTGTGAAAAAATGATTCGTTAAACTGATAGAATCGGTTGATATAGTTCATAGACAATAATCAATACCGAGAAATAATTGAAGCATTTGACTATTGTTCCCGTAGTATCGCTCCTCAAAATCTAAATCGGAATTTGACCGATATTTAAAGGAAAAGGAGATTCCTAAAAGCGACAACATTTTGCATTGGTGACGATCGCACGCCGAAAAATACCCAATCGATATATATTGGTGCACTTCAGTCATATCTGTACCATCAAAGAGTGTTCTCATCGCCAGGATACATTCTTACCAGCAAAAGACAAATTCGATATTTCTTTATCGAAATTCAAAATAATCGTTAATCATTTTTTTCTTTAATAAAGTTGTTCAATTTTTTTTAGCATAGCATATTTTTTGTTTAAGTAAAGTAAAAATTGTTTACGAAATTAAAAAAGCTGCATAAATTTGAATTTGAGTCGATCTCGTCGATTCGGAATAGATTCGGACGATTAATCGATTCTAAATGGAATCGGTTAATTTTTTTTCCTTCTTATTTATTACTGCAAGCTGACCAACAAGATCTTTTAGCAGTATTCGGGAGAAGAGCCAACAGGAAGGGTATAGTACCCACTGGTACACACCCGCAACCAAGACCTCAAATTAGGTCCAGGGGTTTTCTACGTCTTAGGCGTCTGATATCGCCGGCTGTATCCAACAGTCCTAATGCAAGGATATTTGGATGATTTCCCAACCTCACAGCATGGCTCTGTGCATATTGCTTAATGACCTCACACACATAAGGAATGTTCAAATCACGGTGAATGATCTGGTTAGCTACATACCAAGGTGTATTTTGATTACATTTTCCGAAATCGACAGTTCCGTTATAAACGGTATACTAGCAGTACGCAGAGTGAAAAGCTCATTGAACATAATCTTCCACATTCTAGTCAACGTATATATTTATTTATTTATTTATTTATTTAATGAAGCCACACAACAGCTAACAGTCAATTATAGTGTAGGCTTATAAATAAAATAATACAATGAATAATTTTTTCTGAATTATAAAATTAAAAGTAAAAAAAAAATACATTGAACGCATTCACCAGCCTCATACCCGTTAAACACACCAGAAAAACTACACGCATTCACAAGTCTCACACTCATTAAAACATACATCATTCACACCTCATTCACACAATCTTACTCGAAATAAACGGACGAATAATCTTCAACAAATTAATAAATACAATATAAACCTTAACGTATATACTACATGTATATTAGGTAAAGGAACACATATACCAAAAACACACACACTACATAATAACAATCTAGAACCGTTGGAATAGACAACAGCGAAACTCCTCATCGCAAAATATGTTCGGGAAGCAACTTATTAAAGAAATATCTGTTATCAAATATCCATACAGGTAAATATGTTCAAAAGAGAATTATATAAGCGGAAAGTTGACGGCAACGGAGAACTTAAACCGAGGTTTGCTCGTGCACGAGGCTCACTAAAAAAAAACCATTCGATCGCCTACTTGGTACAACGTAGGAGACGGTTGATGTTAAATACTTACTATTAACTCTACCGTTGCATACATCATGGAGAAACCTTAATTTGGCTATTTTCCTTCTGTAGTGTAAATACCTCACATCCATTATAGTTTCTTAATATATCGTAATTCATATATTTAGGGTAAATACCTGGTATACGGTAATATAGGTATTTTAAACACTGAACTTTTTCAATTAACCTAATGTATTTATTATAATACGGATCCCAAATAATTGAACAGTATTCTAAAGGACTACGCACTAATGCATTATAAAACGACAGTGCGTCCATGGATCTCAAACCTTCGCCGTAGCTCGTCCGTTAGATCCTACTGATTATGATCATTTTCTAAATAAACCTGAATACTTCGTATCGTTTTCGATATGTTATTCCGAAAGAGTCGTTATCAAGGAGAACGATACGATAGAGTTTTTGAGAACGGGGGAAAATGCGAAGCTATTAATAACTTCAATAAACGCTTTATTGTCTTCGTAGCGTGAAAACTTACTTGTCTCTTTCTAAAATAACCGTAACGGATAGTATCGCGAAGTAAGGTTATAACTATAAAATAAAGACAGGGTGACAATGTCAAGAGCAGAGTTAAATATTTGAATAGAAATCATACATACGTATTGTCTGCACGTTTAGATAACCGTATATTATATATATATATATATATATATATATATATAATATACATAAAATATATATCGTCTCTTTAACTTAATATTCTAAGCTTGTAAACTTAAAGCTTGCGTACGTATAAAAGAGCAGGTATCTCGCTGCTGACATGATACACGTTTACAGAAACTAGAAAGTTGAATGCGCAACTACGAAAAGGCTATTGTGCAGAGTAAACTTCGTATCCGTTGAAAGGATAATTTCCATCGCAGTAAACAATTTCCAACTCGAAAAACGAGACGTAATAACATATCCTTGACAATGAAGAAACTACCCTAGGCTCTATCTAACCCGTATGTATAAGAGCTCAGATGACATATATACATGTTTCTGCCCATACAAATGACGTAGAGTAATGGTATCGTTAATGCTGATATTGTTAGAAATAAGTAATAGATCGAATATATGTATTTATATATACAGCTAATTAGTTGGTTTTCTATATATTATATCTTCCAGCGATACGATCTAACATTTTCTTTTTGAATGTTCGTATAGCGTTGACATACGGGAAATAATTAAATTTTCTCGTACGGTTCGATAGTAAATAATTTTTATATAATAATTGTATCGGATTAAATTCGGATAACGTTTCGTCATTTAACCCCGGTTAAAGTTAATATTTTTGCTATGCGTTATAGATAAATAATTTATGAAATGTGTATTGATGCGACTAGACTCTTGAATGAATAATAAGTACATTTAAATTGTTTACAAATCAGAACATCGTACATTATATATATATATATATATTTTATTTTATTTTTTTTAAATGGGTGTGCCTTTACAGCTTACCCAACGTGATACTGTGGGGACTATCTACATCTTAATCAAGCATGCTGACTTCTCTAAAAACGTCGCTATATGGGGGAACAATTGCAGATTATCCAGATGTAAAAGGGACGATACATTATACGGAGGTGTAATACTCGAAGAACGTAACAAGATAAGGTAAAGCTCCGAGACGGTGCTACAGCAGACATTCAAAAAAGACATGATCGGGCCTGCAGACTGCCTATTCAGAATGGAGGGGACAGAAGGGACTTTCTCTAAGCTGCATACGGAAAAGACGGTCAGGCAACAAATGATGTCCGAATCGCAATCTGCTGATGAGTACAATCACGACTAATCTTTTTAAAGAGATAGAACCACGGGAGTCGGCTGGAGGTGATAGTAATAAGTTAGAGGTGATTGACTAATGCTCTTAGTGTACATTAGCTCCCATTGATCCCTATGCTCTAGCTGAATAAAGTGAATGATATCTTTGTGAGTTATTAAGAAGAGCTCTAGACCACTAGACGACGCGTCTTTAGCCAATGAGTCAACAAACTCGTTGTCTGGAATACCTCTATAACCCGGCACCCACAAGAAGGACACAGATATATTCCCACACGTTCCAAATTATTAAGTTTTAGCAAAACTAAAACCAATTAATGTATCTGACACGCTACGTTTGTTGTCTACAGCCGTCACCACGCTTTTGGAATCGGTAATAAAATACGTATAGCGAACATACGCTCTCACTAGGATACTTAGATTTAGTGAACGAGTCTTAAAGCTAGGCTTACAACTATTTCGAAATAGACGATTTTATAGGGTGTGGGTGAAATACAATAAAAACGCTGCGTAACGGAAAAGAGATTACGTTAAATATTAATAATAATTTTACGCGTTAAGTATATATATATATATATATATATATATATATATATATATATATATATACATATTTTATTTATCTAAAGACGTTCGACTTCTTGGTCATTTGCGTCTACTATAACTTAAATGATTAAATATAACTGAAAAGTAAAGCTGTATCTTTTGGAATACATTTATACATTTAAAAACAAATAAAAATACATTAAACGGTAGCTTCATCGTCCGCAGCACTTCTATCGTCAACACGACGGCTGTAGTCCACTCTGGAGTAGCGGACCGTGTGTTAATTTCGTATGCCTAATACGGATTCTACGTAATACAATTTATTCTCGTGTGTTTTCACGGTGTGATGTTGTCTCCAATTTACCTTTAACTTGTCCTAAATTGTTATTCGTTCGATTAGTCCGTATATTTTGAGCGACCATCTTGATTGCGAGCATTATTTGTTTTCTCGCATTTAATAGCTCTTTTACACGTGTCGTTGTGGTCTGTTTACTATTTTCCCATGGTGGATTTGCAGTTTTGGGTGGGCTGATGGTAAACCGTTTTATATGTAAGTAGTTCAAATAATCATTACACTTGATTCCAAATGGTTTATTTTTGTCGCGGTAGAATTGATCAAGATTACAATGAAATGTTTTATAGAAATTTGTATGCGTTTTGTCGCCGCTAAGTTTCGTGTAGTATTTCAATATCAATATAATTCGCCGATATTTTAATGACGTTTCTGTATGCAAGCTTATTACCGGACTTTTACAGAACGCCCCACTGCATATTCTGAACGCGCTGTTCTGGATTACGTTCAGTTTCCTTAGTGTACTATCTGCCGCTGAGTCGTATTATACGTTAAATAGTATTACACACATATACACGCATATACATACATATATATATATAATATATACATATATATATATATATATAGAGTGAAGGAAGTTGGAAAACGTAACAAGTATGTTTATAACGATAGAAGTACAAGTATGTAGTTGTATCGTACTTCTGCGAGTAAAGTAAATATGGCAAACATTAAAACCTCGATTTTTAAGACAAATTAAAGTAGTATGCGATTAGAAAAATTTTATTTGGTAATCTAGGGCATCAGAAGCAAACGTATTCTTTTACGTTTTATCTTTTGTATCGTAATTGAAGGATGTGGTAAGTGTAGTTACCAATTTACTGTACAAGTGTATATTGACTTGTGGGACACTTACGATAAAATTTATCAGCTTGATCGTTGAAAAGTTGAGATAGGGCGATTCAGTGCGGAGTGCATGTGAGAAATTTTTGTATGAAAAGTTATATTGATTCGCAGGCATTTATTCTGAAGAATTTGTAGTTTATTGATCGTGGAGTTGCTTATACTACACCAGATAGGACACGCATAAAGGGTCATTGGTAAAATGAGAGCTGTGCATATCAATAATTTGCATATTTAATTTTGATCGATTGTTGAATATTGCGAATAACTTATATAAACGATCATGAGCTTTATCAATACTCCGGTTGATGTGATTATCAACCATCTGTCTAGAGTTAGATCAAGATATTTAACAGCAGATTTCCACTCTATTCGATCGTCGCCTATTGTAATACATTGTGGGACCTGAAGCATACGTCTGGAAAATAATATAGCTTCGGTTTTTTGCGTGTTAATTTTTGATTTTCCATGTTACACAGTATTATTTTATTATAACTACTAGTGAGTCTGTTGCTAATGGTATCAACTCTATACGAGGACGACTGCAGTATCATCAACGTAGAGGGAAGTGGTGATATTTTGTAAGCGTGGTAGATCATTAACGTATAGGATATATGCTACTCTGTGGTGGAACACCAGCAGGCAGAATACTATAATTGGAATGGGTGTAACGTAGCCTGAACTGTGAAGGATCTAGAAGAGAGATAGGATTTTCCGAGTATTATGAGATAGCTAGGAAAGCCATAGCGTAGAATTTTGTAAACTAGGCCGTTATGCTAAGTTGTATCAAAGGATTTTTCAATGTCTAATAATAGTAATCCTGTATGTTTATTTAGATTAAATTGGTCAGTTATATGATCAGTTTGTCTAGGCTGTAATTTACACGACGACAAATAATTATGATCTAAATCCGAACTGTTTCTTTTAGGATGTTACGTTCATTGGAATAGGCTTTTAGGCGTAGTAGAATAACATTCTCTGATATTTTACTTATGTTACTGATTAGACTAATCGGACGTATGTTTTGTACAAGAGGGATTATAATCGATTTTTACTATAGTGAATGACCAGTAATATTGCGTTTATTACGTTTAATTTTTTGAGGCAAATTGTATCATGGTTTATAAACAATAACGGTCCTCCTCCTCCGTATAATAAATTATTCCTTCTTCATCTTGAGAATTTACATCAATTTCCGAACATAGCGATATTTCTAGAGAAGTTGTCCGAGTTTATAAAAATATGAGTTAGTAAGTACAGTATCACGTTGGGTAAGCTCTAAGCCATATCCTTTAAAAAGAAAATACTTTTTCCAGGTTTCTTTAGCTTACTGGCATTATACATTGATTAAACTTTTCGTCTATTTTGAAAAGTGTATAGTAGTTCAAAGCTTTTTAATCATTTATCAAGTGAACATAAAAAATAAAATATAAAAATGATACGCTTATATCGATCCAATCTCAATGTAAGCATTCCCTCTTTTTTCCGTCTATGGAGATCACCGGTCTTTTTCGTCCAATTTACACCGGCTGACCTTTTTACATCATCCTGCCATTTTGTGTTCGGCCGACCATTACTACTGTATCCTTCTCTTAGCAGCCATTCTGTTATCCGTTTCATCCAACTGTCATAATTAGGTATAACTCCTGTATCATATAGATCTGCAGAGAATCTTCTTACCTCCATCGGACAGTCAGTTTTATCTCTAACAACATTCCCGCTGCGATTTTTCAGATTCGTCAACAGCTTACTTCCGATTGACAACGATTCTTTAAATACTTTAGGCCCTGTGTTGCGCCCAATTCATTCATTAATTACCTTTGGATTGTGTTACCTTATATCAGTTCTCTTTTATTTTCTAATTTTCAATTCAATCCATTTAGTTTTTGATATTTATCTTGTTTACTTTTAGCATTCTTTTTCGTGTCATTAAATCTTCTGTCGCATCGCTTATTTTATGATTCACACTTTTTTGTTCGCGGTGTAACTTTGATTGGAGCTTCTTTCATGATTTTAGAAATTAGCCTTGATTGTTCACTTATTCCGAGTTTTTTAATTTTTTTTTTATACGTGTAATTTTAGTTCTTCTCGACACTTGCTTCTGTAATGTATCGTAGTCAATTTGGAGGCTCTATTCTTATTGTCATCTTCACCCAAGTGTATACTGTGCTCCTTACTAATCTGTGGTCACAGTATTAAATCTCTTTAATACTGATACATCCTGTACTATTTTGAGAGCATCGACAATGATAAAATCTACTTCATTTTTATTTTTAAAATCTGGACTTCTCCGGGTTCATCTACTCTTTAAACTTTTTTTTTTTTTAAAGAAAGCTTCCATTATAAAGAGGCCATTACTTGAAGTTAAATCCACCGTTAGATTATTTTATAAATACTGTTTTTTCACTTTGCTAATTTTTGTAAATTGTATATATATATCTAAATTAGTATTTTGTACATTTCACATTTTTTATAAATTGTTTATATTTTTATATTTTATTTTTATGTTCACTCGATACAGCTGAAAAACTTTGTAATTTTTCATGAAAAAGTTTAGAGATTTTAAATAATTTTTCGTTGTTTAATCTATTTTCTACATTAAACTTAATAACCATGAAAGTTTAAAAGTACATATTAATCTTGTTTTCGAGCGCGTGATTAATTTTGATTGTTCTCTTCCTCGGGCAAGGTTTGGGCTTCTCTGTTCGTATATAGGATCGCTTGAAATACCAAGAACTTCAGACACTGGCTATCAACAGAACACAATAGCCGTTAGATTAAATGAATAGAAATTATATATACACGATTACACAATTATCCTATATAAGTCCATTACTAAAGGTAGACCTTACTCCCATTCTATTTTCAACTCTGACTATATCATTTGCCAACGTGTTAAGTGTTTGCCCGATTGCTGCTTTATATCGTCAAAGACTGATTTTGCTAATTTCCAGTTGACAATCTTTTCATGTCCACTCATTCTGCGCTTCCAGTATCTTCCACTATCCGTTGTACATATTTTTTCTTGGTTTTCCGTTTTCTCGTTTTTCATTAAGTCGTCCTTTCATGAAATTCTATATTATCGGATAAATTTTAAATATACATGAAATCGTTCCCTAGATGAGATGTACATAAACTTAACGATTGTTAGAGCGTTTCCAGAAGATAATTGCATATTGACTTTGAAGGTAAACGGGCTGTACGCATATCCTACAAGAACATGTTAATAAAATTTCTGTTTGCACGAGTAAATTTACACGACCGTCAGCCATTGCTCCAGAAATTCTATGAATCGACGGCCGAAATTAATATCGCGAAAATTCAACATTTCGACAATTTCATGTAGAACGGTTAGTGCCCTTCGCCTTATACACTCTCCGTTACGACCTACGCATATGTAAAATAATTCTACGTGCACCGGTGTAGAGAATTTTTCGAGAAGCTATATAATTAATCGATAATATTATAGCTTAAATTCACCGAAGAATTTGGTGCCGAGATGCTCTGATAGATTCCCTGACAATGAAGAAACTGTTCTAGCTATTATAACTGATAAAACTTGGGTTCTCTTTATCTAACCCGTGTATAACGGCCCGGATGATGTATGTTTTACAAATGACATAAAGTAGTCGATAATGCTGATGTTGTTAAAGCAGAGATAAGTAATAGATCTCTATGTTATATCTTCCGTGTATGTGTATACATGTATATACATGTTATAGGTATATTTAGATATATTTCATAATTGTGGCCATCGGTGTCGTGTAAAAAATAATACCAATAAAAAATAAAATATCTTTAATGGATTGTTTTGCTGTAAAATATTCCGACGAATTATTCCGGTAATTACTTCTTTTTTTCACGAAAATTCTTGTTCAAATCTCCGATTGTGCTCTTTGGAAATTTCGATGTCTGAATCACGCGAATGTCTCGTATAGAAATTATATTATTCAGTTTACTGGCTGATAACGTAAACATCGATAATGACGTCACTTTATCACTTTCCGTTCAGATGTGATCTTACGATTGGTTGGCGGTTGTCTCGCCTTCGATATCCCATTTACACGATCCAGTCGCAACGAATACCGTCTTACTCCTTATCCGGTTTATATATGATAAAAATCTATCAATTGAAAAGGACCATTACAACGAGACAACCGGAATAAGAAATAGAACCAAAAAATAAATAAAAAATCTTATATCTTAATTGGTAAGTTTTTAGCCTAAATGATTTTCCAGCATTATAGGATAAAGGAGCTGCTAGTGTGCGTTCGTTCTCGATGTAATTTTTTCACTCGATTTCGTCCTAGCGAACAAATTAAAAGTGCGGTTGGCCGCTAGAGCTGTTGGCGAGTTTAAACTATAACGTCGTTAGAGCGATACACCCCACCACCAAAAAAAAAAAAAGAAAAAAAAAAATTAAGATTAGAAAAAGTTTATTTATTATAAAGAAAATGAACAAAGAAAACAACGTAAGAAAAATTGGCGAAATACCTACAACGAAGAATTTCTTAGTTTTCCCGGATAGTTTTACTTTAGTAAACTTTGCCTCGAAGAAAAGCAAATTACTACAAACAATAGAAACAACGAAACACACACACACACAAGCATAGAAAACAACGCTGTCTTTAATTCTGCGAAAATAATCGGGAATTGTGCCAAGGTTCATATTTTTCTTTTAACGTCAGTATGTTTTTTAGTTGGAAAAGAAAATTAAATACATATTAAGAATACAAAGTTGCGAAATACAACGTACGTAATATATCAATAAAGACCGTAGCGATATGTACATGTACATATTACACACATTTAATTATATAATAAATGGGCCAATGAGAAGTTTTATATTTATCTAAATTAATTGTTAATACCTATTTGTTTTATTTTAACAACTCGTACATTTCTGAAATATGTATAATATATATATATATATATATATATATATATATATATATATATATATATATATATATATATGTAAAAGAATTTTTAATTTAAATTAAAATAAACGAAATAATTTACTAATTTACATATAATAAACGTATTGGAATAAAAAGAAAAAATGAGGGAATATGAGTACGTACTGCCATTTATCACCACTCCATGATGTTGATATGCGCAGAAAGATATTCTAAATGTCAGTCTATCTGGATTTGGATCCATACTTTACGCTGTTAAGCTCGTTCAAAGTTGCAATAGCTATCCATACTTTACGCTGTTAAGCTCGTTCAAAGTTGCAATAGCTTTTTGGGTTATAAGTTGTGTAAAAAAGAATGTTCAAGTTAGGGAAATGGTTTTGATTTTCTAACTAGCAGTGAACGTTTAATCATATAAGTAAACACATGTGTATATATATTAGGGAACATTTGATCAGACTTCCCGATCAAAGTCTGTACTCAATCAGAAGGGCATCTCGATTACGCAATTCCCCCTAGCTAACTTTATAATCCAGTTACATGCGTCTCGATTATTCATTCATAAATTAATTCCATCTGAAACTACCTCAATCTATCTTTAATACATCTTATCAGAAATAAACATTACAAATCGCAGCTATTAAAATATTCAATCGCTGTGCTGCCGCAGTGGATGGAAAATCCAATCAAGCAGAATCTCTCAATCATCATTTTAAGGATAGAGGGCCTACCACCCAAGTCCTGTCTGTTACCACTGGTTCATCAGTGTTGTATACGGACGTTATTCAATCGGTTTGCTCAGCCGTCAACGGTATTAGCTTCGTCAATAATTTTCCATTCTTTCAGCCGAACTTTATGCGACTTACCTCGTCGTGGACTACCATAGTAAGCTCTAATATCCAACAGCTATCGGTTGTATAATCCGACTATCTCTCGTCAGGGTTCAACTATTTATACGATCTGCACACGGCGCGTTAATTTAAATTAATAACAGTAATATATGTATCACATTCGTAGAAGTCTGTGCACGTACAATTATATAATACACGGGGGTTATTCTTCAAAAGAAAAAATATTCACCTCGACCGATTGTTTATAAATAAGTTTTCACCTAATGCTCCGATATATTTTATAAGTATACACCACTACATACATCAGCTGAAGCCTGAATACGCGTGCGTGTTTATGAAAGCTGGTGAAACGGCGACGATATTATTTGACAGCGATACCATCTCTTACAACTTATAATCCGAGGGGAAATTGAAAGAAAAAGAAGCGTAAGAAGTCGCTGAACAGACTGGGCCAACAATATGAAGTAGTAGACACCAATGTTACCTCAGTAGCGCGGGAGTACTTTCACGATGTAAAAGATGAGTATAATTGCAATTATGATCGCCTACCTCTTCGAAGGGTATGGCGCGTAAAAGAAGAAGATTAATCGATATTAATAAAATTAGCAATTATTGTATTAGATTATTATTTTCTTGTTCAAAATGAAGCGAAGTCGAATTTAACGTATCAACGCCAGACCGCGTGCTTTTTATATAGGAAACCGTTAGAACGCTTCGAGTACAAGTAAAATTTGATTTCTATCCACGAACAAAAGAAAAGCGCCCAGGACGCGGGTAAAATAAAAAATAGAAACAACACGTAAAAACAACTCTGGGAATATAGTCAAAGGATGTTATCAAAAGCTAACGACAAAAACGACCTGCACAGTCTCCTGTATTTGTACTACTCCATTATATTTGGGTGTGGTACAGGCTGCGTCCATTATCCATCCGAAATAATGCGAAACTTCTATCACTAACATTATCAATAAACGTCTGAAGGGACTTTTCGCGACTACTATAGCCTTCTTTGAAAAACAAGAACAGACTCGTTTGCACACGCATAACTCGCATAAATACATATACGCTCGTATCGTATCGTATGTATACATTAAGCGGGCTTGTAAGACTACCGTCCGGTTGGACTTTATATTATTTTTTTATCTTTTATTTTTTTCTCTTTTTTTTCTAAACGAGTCCATCAACGAGGCCGACATGGATCAGTTAAACAAACTGACCTTTAGTTTGTACATCGTCATCATCG
This sequence comes from Coronaproctus castanopsis, assembly GCA_032883995.1. Lineage (NCBI taxonomy): Eukaryota > Metazoa > Arthropoda > Insecta > Hemiptera > Monophlebidae > Coronaproctus > Coronaproctus castanopsis. Next base: position 207,120,647 of record CM065053.1, on the reverse strand, counting down.
TGTAACAGCTACCAATAACCACCCTTTATACATAAAAGCTACTTTCCTGCTTTCAAAAGCTAATTTAGAACACAAAGACATATATATATATATATATATATATATATATATATATATATATATATATATATATATATATGAGTACATACATAAAACTCTTACATATAAGAAAAAAAAACACAACGTAATTTAACCTTTACGAGACAACATAAAAGCCCGCGGCTACTATTTATGTTTTTTTTCGTCTTCTTTTTTATGTTATCAATTTTCGATGTTTCTTAAAATAGGAAAATCGCGAAGGAACGCAATTCTTCTAGCTATCTTACTAATTAATGTCGACTGATTTAAAGACACGTAATTCAAAATCAGTCCGCTTAATAATTCTTCTCTACATTCGATTTCTCCGATAGCGACTATAAAAATCTAACGATCGGGTGCTGGGGCGTCTTTCTCTATTCCACACCTTAGCTTCTCTATCGTTTTTTTTTTCTACGGATCATCTCGAATAGATTGAACCATTTATACTTCCTACGGAATTGTTAAAATTTTTTACATAATACTCTACTTTTTAAATAACTCTCGAAAATCCTTAACGTGTATTGTGTAAATATTTTTATCAAACTGAAGTATTCCAAGTCGACTAAATTAGCAATAAAAATATGGAACAGGCTGTATCGTTCACGGATGTTTACAAAATACTCCAATTTACAATACTCGACTTCCTTTACAACTTCTTCACATTTATTCGGACGTTGTACACAGCATTTCCTGTTGCGTATTTTATCGGCCCACTTTACGCGAAGTATTCTACGATATTTCAAAGGCATTCAGTTTTCAGAACCGTACGACAATACAGAGTTAATCTTATTTTCAAATATAATTTTATTATATTTTTACTACTTATTATTTGCTTTAATTTTCGAAATACGCTTCCAGTTTTTCCAAATCTAACTTTTATCTCTCTTCACGTGCCCCATTGATCATCTGTACCATTGATAGAAGCCTCCACTTCTTTACTACGGGTGGCCCTTTACATGAATTCGTGTTTTTGTCTTTCCGATTACCGTATATATTTCGATTTTTTAATATTTACTTGTAAACTAGAATCGTATCACATCTAATATTATTTACTTTATGTTTATTTACATGAACACCTCCTTTAAATTTGTTCAGTATTTCTTAAACTTTTTTTTCTCGTAGTATATTCACGCTGGCTATATAGGTGAAAATCGAAAGGAAACCACTAACGGGGAAGAAAAGGACTGGAAATGATAACATCAAGCCGAAAACCGTTAAGGTCATTGCTGCAATGACGATTATAGAGGCAAACATCCGATTTAACTGGATATAGATGTTGAGGTGGTACACAATCTTTGGAGATCAAAGACGCAACGTGATGATGATGATGATGATATTAAAAATTCATAATGAATGATGCGACCTTGTCTGACCGTTTTCAATTTCTTCTGTTGTCATGTCCGTTACCAAACGTCGGCTAACATTTCTCCAATTCTTTCTCTATCCGATGGATTACGAATCAGTTCATATTGCATCAGGAGCAGATGGACAATGCGGACTCATCCGGTGAAACCTAGGGTGCCGCCGCTGTTTGTCGTGAATCACGAAAAAATATTCCACGTTCCACTGATGACGTAATACTACCAATACCAACAGGTTATCGCACTATATAGTATTACGTATAACGAATTAGAAGTAAAACCGTCTCAACCGGCACCGACACTCCAGTTCTGAGTTCCGAATTCGTCTATGAACCCCTCCATTACCTTCACCACTGTTCGTATTTATTATTCAGAGATCAACCGCTCTTTCTGTTTAACTGACCAACTGACGACTCGATTGGCCGTAGCAATTAGAAATCTTATGGAGATGATAATTAGTGCCGAAGTCAACGAAGCTGGTATGTACTTGATACAGTTGGACACTACTCAAGACATATCTGTCAAGGATCGGTGCGCCATTGTAGTTCGATATGTAAAAAAAAACCACAATTGTTTACGAAAAACTTTTAGATGGCGTTCAGTACACTTCATCAACTGGCCAAAGTATAAAAGGTGATCCTTGCAAATGGAATTGATGTAAAAAAAAATGCGTAGATAATTCGACAGATGGATTTGAAAACATGCAAGGTCATTATAATGGTTTTACTGTTCGGTTACGAAATATTGTTAATACATGTTTGGTGTTATGCACATGTACTAAATCTATTCATTTCGGACATCACAAAAGTATCTTTAGCCGCTAATTCTTTATTTGGATTTATGAATGATATTGTATTTTTTCGAGAATCGTACCAAAGAATGGATATTTGGAGAAACGTTACCGAAAACTGCAAGAAAACATTGTCCAGAATAAACGGTACTAGGTAGAACAGTATGGACTTGACTAATCAAGCAGAAGAAGACGAATCGAAATCGAACACCGATTTTAAACCTGAACTATGCGGTTCTCGGTTTTCCAAATTTTACTGCAAAAATTCATATTATGCTGTTGTTGTATTTTAGAAAACTATAGCCTGATTTCAAAACCCTATGGAGTCATTAAAAAAAAAATTTTGGGGTACAATCAAGTTTTTTTGTTGTTCTTATTTTTTAATTTTAACCCAAAATCCAAACTTACCGCTCATTCTTTTAATTGTAAACTAGAATCCAAAGTATTTTTTCATTATTATCATTTTTTAAAACCAAAGTTTTCTCCTCCGAATTATAGGTAATAGATATTTGTATTTCATGTGCTTTTTTTATATTCTTATATTGTAATCGAATGCTGTACTTTGAATAAAAAAAAATTATTCGTTTTTTTGTAAGATAAAAATCACGGAAACCCCTCTCCGTGGACTTTTAAAATACGCTCCGAAAACTGGCGCCGGTATGCGCTATGCCAGGTTAACTGACGATCCATCATCCGCCTCTGAGTTACGTCATACTGCTGCACTAAGTTCTCCGCCAATGTTGTTCGTCCTCGGGTGGCGCATTATATGTCCAAAATATTTAAGTTTTACATGTTTGACTTTCTACCGTATTATGATGACTAATTCCGATGCAGGGTGACTTACAGTTTTTTTATAATACGTCAATCTTTAACATAAATTTTTATATTATTTTCTAATATAAGCGTCATCTTGTTATGATTCACTCGGTCAAAGGCCTTCTGAAAATCCACCAGACATAAATATAGTGTGTTTACAAAACAAATAGATGTTATAGAAATAACGAAATTAATGTTAACGCATTCCGAACACGGTTCTTACTCTACCTATACTAAATTAGACGTACGCCCAATTATAACACGACCGACAAAATACTGATCGTAATAAAGTCTGCATATATTTAAACGTATAATATTTTACTCGTATCGTTTAAAAAAATAAACTTCGGAGAAAATAAAAAAAAAAGATGACAGATTTGTTTTTAATATAGAAAATTAATTATTAACTTATTCCGAATTAGGACGTTATCTTTAATCAATTTTCGGTTACTGCATTCGGGATAATTGTACTTTACGTATAATATTACCGTATTTTCCCTAGGATTAATATTTACAATAACGTGTGTATGTGTGTGTAAACGTGTTATTCTGGAAAAATATACTCGTCATTTTGTTAATTATACTACATAGGAATTAAGGTTCCCAGTTTCAAATTTTGAACCTCATTTACTAGTCGCAGTTTCTTCCAAAAACGTTAACTATAACAAATTATGACTTGTATAAACAGAAAAAATGATTTAATTAATTTAATTATATTATATATTTGGAATGTAGCGATTTTCGAAAAGCTTTGTGGTCTATTTATATATAAAAAATTTTTTTGTTGTTCATTAAAAATCACTACATTTCACACTTGAAATTACATGTATATACGTATATAAATATATGTGTGTGTTACCATCTTATGCGTTCAAATTATATTCTAACACCGAAATATCATGTGGTAAAAGAGCTTTACGAGGTATTTATTTTATTGTAACATCGTTATTTATATTGCTTATTCAGGAAAAAAATTTTCTCATACGTAACATTTTACGAGTATTCCAAAATCTGATATAATTCTCAATTTTTTTTTTCGTGTTATAGAATAAACTTTTTCTACGACAAAATTATAAAAAGGGGGGGGAGTAAAGAAAATATAAGAAAAAAGGAATTTGCTGCACTCGAAAAATATTCTCCAATATTCTGACCTGTATATATCAGCGTTACATTTTTCGTCTCGTTTTTTTTTTCTCAAAATATACATTACAACTTTTTTTTGGGGACAATTTTTATACGATACGATAATAAAATGTAAAAATCAAGGGCTAAGAAATAGATCTTTAAAAAAGTCGTGTATAGGAATGCTCTAAAATTTAAATAAATTTATGCACTCCTTAAAGTTATTTACACATACGTGAATATTTTCGAATAATTGGACCAGAGGAACCCGCATTTTTTTCAGGCCATCCTGGCTCTAAACTTAGTATATTAGACTTTGTAAAAAACTTTTCTAATTTTACAAACCCAATACGATTTAATGAACTCTCTTCGAACCACAATTCAATAATGTTTTCTCTTGGTGGCAATCTTAACCAAGTTAATTCGGAACCCACGTTTAATTATGCTAAAGCAAATTGGAAGAAATATCAACAGCTTCTGCAAAATGACGTTAAAATTCCAACATCCCTACATAATCCTATTTCCATCAATTTACAACAAATTCCCCAGTAATATACCAAAAATGAGTAATCAGCTTTGGAAACTTGATAAATTTTTCTCTTGTGGACAAACTTTCTTGCCGCTTTTAATAAGATCGGGTAGTGCAGATAATGCAGCTTACTCGAAGAAAAATAAAGTTGAACTTATAGGTAATTATTTTGAAAGCATACGCGAACAGAATAATGCAATGTGTACTCGCTATCGCGAACGAAAAGTAAGAGAAACAATAAATACATTTTTAATAAGCAACACGTCTACATTAAATGTACATGACCTAACATCTCCCACAGAGGTCAAAAAGTTTATCAACTCCCTGAATAACAAACACTCCTTTGGTCATGATAGAATTAGTGTAAACATGATCAAAAACCTACCTCGTAATAGTTGCTCTCGCAACATTATTTAATTCTTGCATTCGTCTATGTTATTATCCTGTGTCGTGGCGATTATCGGTAACTGCGCCCCTCCGAAAACCTGGTAAGGACGCTTCCTTGATTAAAAACATACCGCCTATCAGTCTACTCAGCAACATTAGTAAAATATTTGAAATATTACTGGTTAGACTAAGAAAACATTGTGATACAAACAAAACTCTTAATAATTTTCAGACCCAACTTAAATACCACTATGCAAAAAAAAAGATGTGATCAAATCGGTGATAATTTTAATAAAAATAAACACACTGAATTAGCGATGCCATCAAGCTGGCGTGATAGAAGTTTATTTTAATGAATTATGGTTTTCCCACGTATCTAGTGTCCATGATCAAATCATACAAACAGAAAATTTTATGTTAACCCTTTCAGTCGTACATTACAAAATGTACAAAACAAAATTGTAAATTTTACACAATTGTTTATTATACAATACTCTATTTTTAGGTGAACTATAGATAATGTTCGACGTATTTATATAAGTATTTTTAATATTGTGGCATTTTACGTCGTCCAGAAAATAAATCATTTGGTTGTAATTTTAAAATTTCACGTACCATATAATGGACATCGAGATTAACAGGGTTAAAGTAGCATTTGGGACCACTATGATCGACAGGATTAAAATTACAACTCATAAATCTAAAATCGATTATGCCGCAGCAAGAGTACCACAGGGAAGCGTACTTGGACCATTTATGTTTATTATATACATAAACGACATTCCCACTATAGACAATGTCCACTATCACGTTATGGTACCACCGCCTTATTAACATCATCATATCGCATAGATACCATTAGTAACAGGTTAACTCACGGTAAATAGAATACACGGTAGGGGTCACGCGCAGGCTGCTTAGCAGCTATTACGTCATTAGTGTCCAGTCGAGCTCGACGATGTACAACGTAAACGCTACTTTCAGTTCCTTACTCTAGCTGTGATTATATTTACAATTTTAAATTCCTCTCTTTTCGATATAATTAATTTATTTTAATTTTATAACAATTAGATTATATCTATTAACATTATTTAACGCAATTAGTATATCGCTGTTTTGTTTTTCAACTTGTTTAAACGCAATAATTTCGTTAAAAATTGTAGTATGAGGCAAGTTTCATTTAAATTTTTGGATATTTTAAATAATACCAAAAATATGATAAAAATTTATTTATATAAGCAAATATTTCACTCGCCAAATTTTAGTTATTGCAATTTTATCAATTTATTCCTTTTTTTTTCGTCCATCGTCGGTATTTTTTGTTCTTTTACTGGACTTCTTTTTGTTTAGCGTCTTAATTCTGATGAATGTTCGTGTTCTGACGAAACAGGAAATGGCGAATTCATCAATCCCGATGCTGCTGTATCTCAATTTTAAAATGTTGATCAATGTTTTCATTACCTCTGAATTCCTATTGATGTTATCACTGCCGTGGTAATTGCTAAAATCTTTTTCCATATTATATACTACGTCTGTCCACTGCTCGGTTGGATTCATTAACGCACCCCTCGATATTGTTGCCAGCCAGTCTGTTTGCTTAGGTGGATTTATTTTTGTTGGATGCCCGTACTCAAAAAACAGTATCTAGTCCTTTTTTTTTTACACGATATGCAATGTAACCAGCTAGCATTTTTAACAGATCTTTGTTTTCACCTTCTACTTGGCCCGACTTTTCTTTATCATCCGATAATGTTTCGATCACGCGAGTAAAGTCATTTTCTTCTTCGTGAAAATTTATATCTTTTTCTAATTCTTCGTATTCCGATGATTTACTTTCGCTTCCTTTTTCAATTTCATTTATTACGTCGGCCCTTAATGTTACCAGCGCTTCATTCCACGAATTAGCAGTTTTTATTATCGAACCCGCATTTTTACTAAAAAAAAGGCACTTAATTCTTTGATTTACAGCAGTTGGCGAGGGATGATCATAAAATTTACCCAAGCTTCTAATCAAAGCGAAAGAAGTAAATGATTTTGATTAATCTTATAAGCAAATTTAAGATCTCCTTGTTTCTGTAATTCAATTAATTTTAGAAAAATGTCTTTAGTTACAATTTCACCGCTAGATAATTTGTATCCTTGATCAAGAAGATGATTTCTCAATAGTTTCAACGCATGAGGAACATCGTAAAAAGCCCAGATCTTACGATTTTCACAAAGCGGATGCGTAATATTTGTTTTATCATTATTAACACCAAGGTCGGCCATAAGTTTCCTATTTGATGCGCCCATGTCACATACAAACGCACGAACTTTAAATCCTGTAGATTCTATCATTCTAATGACTTCAAAAAATAAATTTTTATCCACTGCACAGTCAAAGTTATAATATATGGGTTGTTTCCATTTTCCAACGAGGCTACGAATAATCATAACCTGCACGTAAGAATGAGGACCGCGGATTATATCCGAAATGCTGTCGTAACATATATCAGATTGAACTTTCATTTCATCGAATGAAAGTACAACATCTTTTTCAAAGTCCGTAAATATTCTTGAATGTGATGTCAAAATATTCAAACTTAAATTTATAAAACCCGGGGCAACTACAAATTCGCTCAAACGACGTTTTATAGTCACTTCACTTGGAATGGGATACTTATAGGCTTCTTTTACGAAGTTGAAAGATTTTTTTGAAATACACCTTAACGATATTGCCTTCGATATGTCGTCAGAAGACCAGCTGGAACATTTTCCACTAACGATTACTTGTTGTTGACACTTCGAGAAAGTTCCTTCAAACGCTTTTAGCCGAACTTTTAAACTCGTAATTTCAGCCTTCGCTGTCTCCAAATCCTTTAAAAGGCTTTCATTAGTTTGTTTTAAGGAATTATTTTCTAACTGTAATTTAATAAATTTATTATTATCGCTAATATCAGAGTTATCGGATGAACAAATTTCATTATTTGTTAAACCTATGTCTTTAGCGTTGCTTTCTAACAAAGAATTTACAACTTTTTTAGACTCACGTTTGTTATACCTTTCACTTCGTTCATTTTGAATATCTGACTCGCATTCAATTAATGTTGGTATTCGCAAATGAGGAATCGAATCCTTTTTTAAATTTTTCTTTGGTTTATACCCAAGCAATTCTGATCTCAAATCACGTTCAAAATCATTTTCATTAAAGTGACGAGAACAAACGCGGGCAGTTTCAATATTAAAGTCATCAGCTCTTTTGCTCATATGTAACCACTGTTTCCCTACAGCTTTATCTTTGGGAAACCGATGAAAACTGATTCCTAATTTATGAGCGTTTCTGCCATGATTAGAACACCCAGCGATGACACAACAAGGCATAATAAAAATAATAATAATATAGTATCAAAACGATCTAACCATTTCTATGTTGATGACGTAATATATGTATAAAAATTGATAACATAGGCAGTATTAAACGAGAAAAAAAAAAAACACATAAATTGCATAAGTTAATTTGTTATAAAAAATAAATAAAAGAATACTCGAACAAGCGGCGACAGAAGCACGAAATAATACGGAAGAACACGCGAAACAACGGAACGACTACTACAGTCGACTGTCTGAACTAGTGGGCACCGGTGACGTCAAAATTTCGTTTGACTACTGCGCAACTAGTTCGTGATACCTACCGTGTATTCTATTTACCGTGGGTTAACCGATGCAATCATAAAGCTATCCAAATTCTGCTATAAATGGAAAATCAAAATTAACGATAGTAAAACTGAAACCATAATATTCACAAGACGCAAACCCGCTTTAAACAACTATACTAAAACCAAAAATGAGCGCCTTGACTAGAAACTTGACGTTAGATACGTGGCTACTAGATAACAAACTTTTACAAAGCATATAAATGAATATATCTCTAGAGTAGACAAAATGTTATTTACAATATTTAACGGGCGATCAACGTTAGCACCCATAAATAAGTTATTAATATACAAACAAGTAATCGCACCTAAAATGTTATACGTTTGCCCTGTTTGGTCTAACATCAGCCTGAGTCATATAAATAAACTATATCGATTACAAAATCTCTGTCTCAGACTTATACCGAATAAAACAACGAATCGCTACGACACAGGTACAAAAAATACAAACATAGACGAATAAAACATATTTCACCAATACGATAAAATATAATTTTTTCGTAAATTCCAGCAATTTATTTATACTAATTCATGCTAATATTTTTTAATACGACATTGTTTACTTTAATTATTATTTTTTTAAGTTGTTAATTAAAACTTCTTCGATGCAGTTTTTTTGTGGAATTTTTATAACAGCTGACTAATAAGTTTCTGTTTTCATTTTCGCGTATATTTAAGTTATGACTAAGTTTTATGAAATTCATAATTTTAGACTGTTTTCTGTGCATAATTATTTTAACAATAACTTTTTCTTCTTTCTTCTTTTGTATGTGTAAGACAGAGATTGCGAATGGGAAAGACGTAACTCAAAATTTCATCGCATTCAAAAATAAATCCTAAGAAAATACACTTGCACACACGAACACTCGCAATCTGCATCGTCGTATTTATAATAAATTATTCGCAGCGACTTTTTACTTTGATTTCAAATTGACTTTAATGCCGGAGATGTTTCGATACTAATTGTTTAACACCTACTCATCGTCTACATGCGTAATTATTGTAAATGTTGGTTCCGTGCTGGGTGTCTGGCTTATTCAATCAGCTGCAGTGCGTCTGAACCATACCTCCGGCCCGGTAGCAATACACGGCACATGAAAGAAGTCCAGTCGTAATAGGTGTTATATTATTTATTTTCATTTTTAAATAAATTAAATTACTTTTTAGATTGTGCAATGTTGTGATTTTTTATTAAATTAATTACAAAATTAGTCAAAATCAATAGCGTTTATTTTCTTTGCGAAAAAATCGCAAAGCTTTTCGGCATTTAGGTCATTATCAAGTTTTAAAATAACAATAAAAATAAAAAATTAAAAATACAAAAATTTTTTTTCAGATTGTTTTAAGTATTTATTGTTCGTTTTATAATTGTAAATTTGTGATTTAAAAAATTTTATTTTTGTGTTTTTTATTTTATATCTTTATTTTTTTACTTGATATTGAAATGCCGAAAAGCTTTGTGATGTTTTCGTGAAGAAAATAAACGTCAGTGATTTTAACTAATTTTGTAATTAATTTAATTAAATTACCGTTTTCTACTTTCTTCTTTAAAAAAACTGTCCTAAAGCGGATAGAAGAAGAAGATATTTGTTGATTTACATAAATTAAAAATTACGGGTACCGGAATTATAATGTCCTCACACCGATTTTAATGTAAACACACACACACGCGCGCGCGCCTATATAAAACAATATTAGCTGATGTTATCGAATATTATTAATTATGTTTAAGACGTCAGTGCTTATACTTAATGTAACTCTAGTTGGCTGGAATTTTAATTTCCGCGATCGTTGAGATGTGCTCATTTTCACACGATGTACAATTGTCGCGGAACTTTTGTATAGTAAGAATATAATCTGGAATAAAAGGTAAATTTAATATGTCGCGCGTGTCCATTATTCCGGTATATGTCGGGACACTTAATACGCGCGTTAAACAACTATTTTGTATTAATTATAATTTAAAAACTTCGTCTTCGAGATAGAAGACCAGGCGGGGGACAAGCGTATGTCACATCGCAGGACCTATAAACGATTTATAAATGTTGCGATTAACATTTACGATGAAATAATTGCTTTATTAAGTTAGTCGTTTATCAAAATAAAACATCCAAATAACGCGCACTATTCGACCAATTTATAAAATTAAGTGATAAAGATGGCCTTAGTTTTTAATGCGTTTATTTCGATTTATACGCCGATTTCTAATTGATTTTTAATAGCAGTTGGTCTGTAAGAGTTGCAAAATATTGCTGCATCATCCGCGTACAGAGTAACCTAAACTCATCACCCGAGACGATGTTGTTCGGTGTCTGACAGTTGCAATTTTTACTTCTTATTCGAGGCAGTGACCCAAAGCAATCGCTGAATGAAATTATTAATTACTAGCTCGGTTTCGGACCCGAAACAATAGTTTGGCTGGAGTTTCCTCAATTGCGTTAGCGATTAGGTTAGCGGTTAGAAAGCAGACCGCTAGTCTTTGGAAATATATATAGTCTCAAGTTGAAGGTGCACCGGCTTGGAAAGCGTTTCAGTAAATGAATGCAGGCATAATCCCATTCACTACTTCCTTAGAAATCTTATGTTCATCTTCTAATCTAAACTTGCATTCTCTAATTATTGTATTCTCATTGCGTACGGTAACATTATTTTATTTTCTTCCGCGTGAAACACTAAACTATCAAGAAATCTAATGAGAAACGATCATGATTCAAACGAAACCGAACTAATTACCAGAAATTTCCGTAAAACGTTTATTTTTTCAAGTCCAGCCAAAAAAAAAATCTCATTAAGTTTTATTTTTATTATTATTGTTACCAGTTTGAAATTTAAATACGTCTTCCAAATAACTTCAGAATTTTTTCCATTCAAATTTTTGTCACGTTTCGGCAATAAAATTTCGACCGACCACTTAACTTGTATGAAACTGTAGGAAAATTATATATATATATATATATATATATATATATATATATAATTTTTACCAACTAAAATTACACCGAGATTTAGTATGTTGGCAATGGATAGCGTAGTAACCTTGAAAAATCCGGGCGTAAACAATAGCTTTTAATTCTTTTCCAAATAGTAAGATTTTTTTTAAGCTCCCAAATATAATTGAATAAATGATGACGTATTCTTTACGACCATAAACCGCGAACGAATATATGAAATTAAATGTACCTTAACTTTAAAGTATTCGAACTGAATAAAAAAATATTTTATATATAATTAAGACAGGGACCGGAATTGCAAAAAGAAAATTAATTCAAGTCCAAATTCATTTCGGCAAATGGCTGAGTTGGTGAAAAGTGGTTAAACTATACTCGAATCGAGCTGCGCGATAAATTAATTAAATCGAACAAAAATGATTTACCAACGAGTTTACTTTAAGACCGAAAAAATCATATATCTAGAATTTATTTGCCAATTTCTATATCCACAGTACAGCTATTCTACAACTGACAACTCGCAATATGCCATCATCACGTCGGTTAAAAAGAAACTGGCCAAAGGATAATCACTTAAAGCTTCTTCCTCCTTCTCAATTCCTCCTAGATATGTCCTGATCAACGGACCATCAACAATATCTGATTCTTTCCCGTTGGTTCATCACATTTACTTATTGCACTATGTGTAGATTATAAATGAAAAAGGGAAAAGAAAATTTAAAAAAATTATCTATTCGAAAAATCGCCAAAATCCTTTCTTAAAATATTCATAAGGAAAAACAATTACTATTTGTATATATATATATATATATATATATATATATATATATATATATATATATATATATATATATAGGACGTGTAATGATTTTGCGTATCAGGAGTTTGTTCTCCAATTTCGGTTTAGAACGAAGCCCAACGGGCCGATATATTTGACGCGTTAACAAAGATTTTCCGCGTTAATTTTAAATATACCTAATACGCAGTGGCGTGCGGTGAGTTTTTCTAGAGGGTAAGCGATGACCATATGGAGTGTTACATCAAACGAAAATTTATTTACAAGAAACACGTGATAATACGTTTATTTAATACTTATTTAAATACAAAATCCATTCGGCGATCTAATTTAATAAAGTCGGTTATAACAAGATCGTAAAACGTACTCATAGGTTCATTTTGGAGCTGATTTAACAACGGTTTTTCAATGGATATCAAAGATAAGCCACTTAATCGTTCCTGTCCCTGTGTCGATCTCTGGTATGATTTTATTCGTTTCAATGCTGAAAACGACCTCTCTACACTAGCAGTTGTACTAGGTATTGTCAATATTAATTGACCTAATTTATAAACTTCGGACAAGATCTCATCGAACTCAGACGCCTTCATTGCTTCCACTAATTCATGCGTATTCATTTTATTAAGGTCGCCATCCATATACACCGAGAGCAATTGGTTTTTCAGCTTTACATCGTCGAAAAACTCCCCATAGCATTCTTTTAAATTTGAAAAAATTTCGTTTGGAAATTTTTTTTTATACTCTTCATATTTACTTGTATCTAGAAGCGATAAAAATTTCAATTGATCACGATTTCCAAAACGTTCACTCAGCTGAGTTAGAACATTGTCAAAGATTTCGTTGAACAGTGCACGTGTGTGTGTTTCCTCATATTCTGGTTCTGATAGTTTTCGTCTTTTTCTCACAACAAATTCTTCATTTTCTTTTGACTTTGCATAATTCCATATGCTTTTGAAGATCGCGTCGTTCCTATATTTTTGGATTTCCATTTGAATTTCTTGAATTTTTTTCATACAACATAAAATATCTAGTTGTTTTTTTTGCAAAATATCGTATAAGACATCAGTTAGCGCAAATATTTTGGAAAAAATTTCGATGAAGAATAAAGTTCGAACTTCGCTGAAAAATTTTAGGGACCCATGGGCTGATATTATGGTTTCAGTATCCCACTGTTTCGAATTTTCAATAACAGTTTGAAAAAACTCAGTGAAACAATGATGATATTCTTTAACCGTGCTTATCAATCTGGAAGAGAAATTCCATCTGGTTGGTGCGTTTCTTGGCATTTTTTTAGTAGTAAATTCACTAAGTGCATGTGCGCGTTTGGTTGATTTGCTAAAAAAAGCACCCAATCCAGATAATGTCTGAAAAAAAATTCTACATTCTTTTATATTTGAAGCGGATTGTGATAAAACTAAATTCAACGAATGACTAAAACAATGGACAAATAATGCTTTCGGATACAATTTTTGGAGTTTTGTGCATAAACCTCCTACTTGTCCTGCCATCACCGCTGCCCCATCGTATGTTTGCGCCACGAGTTTCTTAGCTAAATCGTATTCTTCGATGATACTTTTAACATACTCAAGTATACCATCAGCAGATCGATCTGCACTAACATCAATAAATTTAATAAATCTCTCTCGAGCTTTTGCAGTGTGACTGCATATATAACGTAAAACTACAGACAGTTGCGATTTATTTGAAACGTCCGACGTTTCATCCAGTAATATAGCAACGTACTTCGCGTTTTTGATTTCTTCTTTTATCTTACCTTGAACAACAGCGTGTACCGAAGAAATTAAATCATTCTGAATACGATTTGAGGTCCCACGCGGAACGTTGTAGATGTTTCTAGGTGTGTTTTTAGAATTATATCATATTTAGAAAGTAATTGAAGAAGGTCTACATAATTCCCACGATTATCCGAATCAGTATTTTCAGAGTGACCACGGAAAGCAAGCTCATGAACACCGAGATAACATACTGCATCGATTAATCTTTTTAAAATGTTTCTATTTTGTAGTACAACTTCATTATGTTTTATCACTTCAATTCGTACGTTATCGTTTAATTGTAAATCTATGCGTGACTTACCAAATTTTTTCAGCTTCATGGAGGAAAAAATATGAATCTGGGAACGTTCATGTTTTTTAACCACATTGATCAAATTATTCAAGTTATCATACCCTTGAGTAGGATCATTCCACACGCATTTTTCTTTTTCAGTACAAAATAATAGACACAGCCAACAAAACAATTTTCCACCATCTTCACAACCAGTTAACCACAAAATTTTTTCATATTGCGATATATTGAAATTTCTGGTAAAAGGTGTACCACCTTTTTTTTGTTCAGTTTTTAAAGAAGGTAATTCTGGTTTTGGCTTACCACAATTTATAATTTCTAACTGTTCATTAAAATTAAATCGCGAAAAAGGTTTTTCAATCAATTCCCGAACACGCATTTTGCTTTCAAAAAAGATGGGAGCACGCAGCAGATACACAAAAACCGCGTTATTAGTTATTAAACTATCCAGTGAAAAGCGAAATTACAGTCGCTTACCATAGGCACGTTTTCATCACGTTTACGTTTGCTAGTATGTCTTTGTGTTGGTAAATTATCCGAAGAAGGGAGGTAGTAAATAATAAGCGAAGTTCTAATCGCTGACCTGTTCGACCAGTTTGACAGACCTCGCCCCTCTTCAGTTTTCAGAACCGTTTGCAACACGTATTGAACAAATCCTTCTGTGTGTATGTGTAACCAACTAACATGACGCATCTGCATTTGGATAAACAGAACACTTCGTAATAATACTAACATTCTGTTTTAACTGTATATGTGTGTCAACCAGCAACTGTATGTAGCGCCACGCGTTCCGTGCAATTGTTGAAGCAATAAGCGGAAATGTGATCGCTTCCTATTTTAATACTTTTATAAGTTAAGATTAAAAAAATATTTTCTTGGGATTTTTCTGGGTAAGCGGCGCTTACCTCGCTTACCTGGAATGCACGCCAGTGCTAATACGTCGCTTGGGTTACCTGTTAATTGGATTAATGAAATACGTTATCTTGGTGTTTTTGTCGATCGCCGTCTAAATTTTTCACTCGCCACTTATCTCACATTAATATTAAAACGAAAATCCTTCCCGAACTCTCGCAATAAAATGATTCTTTATAAAACTCTTATACGCTCGGTAATAACTTACGCGTGTGTGGTCTTCTATTTCAAATTCTGCATATAAACAACTTCAATACAAAACAGGTGCCTCCGACGCGTATGAAATAAGTCAAAATACGAAAGAATCTCATTTATGCGTGAAACTACTAATCTACCCTTTCTTAAAGTTTATATATTAAACCTAAATTCTTCACTCAGTTTTTATCTCACACTAATCCACACATTAGGCCTATATTAAACTATTTATACGAAGTATTGACGTTTAAAACGCAACCTATAATATACTTCGTTTAGTAATTTTGTCGTATTGATTTTGTTCTGTACTAGAATCGGAGTTACCTTGTCGTAATCATCGTACGTAGTAAATGTGATAAATTACTTTTATGTATATTTGCAGGTTTTAACCTGTTAATATTCATCATTTAATATAAAATAACGATGATAAATATATATTGTTATTTAACTGCGGTAATGTATTTTTATTGTGGTACACATTTAGCATTTTTTATTGTATGGGAATTTTATTACGCAAATATACCGGTGTTTTGTTCGTTTATTGTTGCTTGCTGGTTGATCCTGGTTAACGTAAGACGAATATACGACCTACACAGATTTCGTTTATTCAGTCGAATTTTCCAATTCAATATTATACGATCTGGTACACTTGATTATTCCGGAGAAAAGTCACAGATTATTGACACGTTCGAGGAAAGCGATGAAAATACGCTGAAAGCAGACAGGTCTTACCCAGAATTCCAAAGAATAATTCGAACGAACGGACTTATAGCATGATTTAAAGTCTAGTAATAAAAAAATGAATCGTCAGCGAACATTGAAGTCATCGTATATTGTAATATCACCGTCGGAGAGATCCTAAGACCCTCCCTTGCGAAACATCCGCTTGCATCGGATGAAACACCGATGAACGTTATCTTCAGTAAAGATAATGTCTTCTTCTTTCTCTTCTCAACCTTGCGGTTGGTGGGTAAGTATCATAAAGCGCATTAGATTCGTCCACGAGAGCATGCTCGTGCTTTTATAAACTTTCGCCATTTTTTATGTTTTTATTTTGTCTTCCGTTCATCGTAACTTCAATTAGGTCATCCATTCCGAATGTCTGACGAAATTCCCGACCATTTCATTTATTCTCTTTTTTTTATCGTATTTTCTACATTTCGAACGCTCTGTGCTAATCGTTTTACCTTTTTAAAACCGTCCATGTTTCTGATCCATGCAACGTCGTACTTCGGATAAAGCTTTTTACAAAGTGTTTATCAGCTGATATATTTTTTGATACAAGGCCGATTTTTTCAATAACGCGTTTTTCGCTAAGACTATTCTCCTCCTTATATCTTTCATACGTCTACCATCTGAGGATATTATGCTTCCTAAGTAGGGGAACTCCGTTACTTGATCTAAGCTCTGTTGGTTTAGGACAGTATTTAATCTTTGATTTCCGTTTCTTGAAAATACCATCGCTTTAGTTTTCGCAGTATTTATTTTCGTTTTACATTTTCTTTTTAGTACTTTACTTTTAAGGGTAACCCCTTCTCTTTTTCCGCTATTATCGCTATATAGTCGGCGAATCTGTATTTTTTAGCATTAATATTTATTCCATTATCATTTTTATTTTCTAGATAAAAATCTATCGCCTCTTCGGTGCAACTCTTAAAATGTAACGGAAAACGTTTGACGTACTCCTTTGCGTATCTTTGCATTTTATTCACCTACGATTACTGATTGGTTTCCGTAGATTCGAAACAGGAGACGTCGATTTATTAGTGAATACTTCCAAGGAGTTATTAAATAGTATATTTCAATTTGCTTTCTCTATATCTACAAAAGCTATATAAACCTTTTTTCCTACTTCAAAAGCTTTTTCAAGTATCAAACGTACGGAGAGAGTTAATTGGTAAATTGATCGAAATAAAATAAATATCGTAGACAATGAAGAATCATAAATTACGTTCGAAAACAAAAAAAAAAAAAATATTTTTAAGCGTTGAGAAAAAAAAGAACGAAAAAAAAAATATAGACATTAATAATGAAGGAAATTTTAGTTTTTACATATCAGATTAAATCGACCTAGTAGCAAATTTCAAATGGCTAATAGAAAAACACACACACCTACAAGCATACGACATCGCATGCAGATAGATAGTAAAAAAAAAAGTGCAATCTCATCCTTTATTCTGCCGCAACTGACATTTTCGACTTATTACATTTTCGGCTGATAACGGTTAGCACTTTCATCGTGGAAGGCTTCACTTCTCCGGGGATGTTAGATAATTTAAAATTTCGCAATACTTCCTCAACGTAGAGTTATATTATAAACGATTTCAACGGTGAGAATATAGATAAGGCGTCGTGATTTATAAGAGTAATTTAGCAGATGAGACTACCAATTCTTCGGATTATTGTTTCCCTAGCCTACACCGGATAGATTATTTATCGCTACTTAGTATTCATTTTGTTACTGCGATACTCTTTCAGATTAATTATCTATCTGATCTATTTGTCTGTGTGTTTGTGCATTGTAAACTATTGAACATATATATTTTATATATATATATATATATATATATATATATATATATATATATATATATAAAAAATGCATTTTCACCGGTTTTAATAACGGCCGGTGGTTTATAAGAAATAACAAAAAATGCATAGCGTACATATAGAAGACGGACGGTTTTGTTATTTGAATAGCGCAGTTGATAAGACACAACGCAAACCGCGTGCTCCACGTTTAGTGTACGCAAGAGAGATTTGTTTTTGTCCAGTTTCAGTTACAAAATATAATGAAAAGAAGCGCGCGTTTTGCGTGGAACGTTATTTTCGGCGTAAATCGATCGCGACAGTGCAAATAGAGTTAGGAAATTCGATTAGATTTTTTTTTTGTGGGGTTAGCCGCGTTTACGAAACACGTGTCCAGGGTGATGTGGAAGACCTGAAAACTCGGATTTCTGAAGAAATCTCCAAAATTCAGCGACCTATGCTCGAACAAGTGTTCGAAAATGTTGTAAAAATACTGAATAAATGCTTCGTTTAAAATCATTTCAACGATATCGTGCTTCAAAAATGATTTTGTCAGCTAATCTATCGTTTTTCTATTTTTAAATAAAATTTCAATCAAAAATTTTGATTGATTAGTTTTTGAGTTAAAACGACCAAATCGTCCGTCTTCTCTGGGTAACCCTATATTTTTAGATGTGTTTATGCACCGACAAAATTTCTTCTAAATTTCGGTCAAATCAATCGAACCAACTTAAAAATTAGAATAATTTAAAATTCTAATAAACCGAGCGAAGTCTTTTTCTTATTTTTTTAAAATATAAATAACTTAGACGAAATTAATCTGCCGAAATAAAATCATCTCTTAGATTTTATAATCTATTTTCCACGCTTCGGTCTTATTTTACGAGCTGCTTCAATCATTCTTCCATCGAGATAGGTATCGACATGTCTAATACGTCTTTGTTCGTTATAGCAGAAAAATCTAAAGTTATTCGTAAATGGAACAAAAAAGAAAAGAAAATGGAAAATTTCACAATTTCCTCGAAGTTTCAATCGAATAGTTCAACAAAGCCTATAATACACACAAACCGATAAATAAATAAATATATATATATATATATATATATATATATATAGGTTGTTTATTTGGCGTAAGACACGTGCTACAAAATTTTTCGGATGTCGTGCTGGAAGGCAAATTATCTTCTGCTTGAAAAATTACAGTCCATTATAATACCAGACTTCTTCTTTGCTTTCATCTCTTTACCTACATTGTTTTAACGCTTCTTTTTTGTTGTCCTTTCTTTCGTATCGACAACGAGATCCTAAAGATACATTTTTCAAATATCTGTTTGGATACATATATACACATATATATATAGATATATATATATGTATATAATGCTGATGATGAATTGTCGTTATATCCCATAGGACGTCGTGATCACGACAATCCAATTAACTCGTGAATCGTTTTTTTCACCGCCGTGTGTCCATTGCCAACCAGCTGCATGCTGTTAATGTTGTTATTTTTAGGCACATTAAATCCAACATTTGATCTGGCCATCTTCGATGCGGTCTTCCTTTTTGTTTTTTACCGGTTGGTCTGGCTTGCAATATTAGTTTTCCTAATTGCAGAGCGTTTCGTTTAGTAATGTAACCAAACTAGCGCAAAATTCGTATCCGTATTGCGGACAATAAACTGCATTTTTCGCCTATTCTCTGTAAGACTATCTTAATCGTGATCTTTTCGTTCCAAGATATTCTTAAAAGCCTAACACCACAGCTCGAAAGCTTGTATTTTCTTTGCTTCTTTTGTATTGATAGGTCAAGATTCGCGACCATTATGTGAAAATAGAGAAAATTAACGACTTCATTATTCGAATTTTAGTGGCCATCGATAAATGCGAATCTTTCCATACTTTAGCTAAACCAATGAAATTGATTCTTCTTTTAATTTCACTTATACATTAGCCATCTCGCTGGATATTAAAGAACCTAAATATATGAAATCTTTCACTATCTGGAATCTAGTTATATCTGAATAAGCTTCTGCCTCCTTATTAATAATCATAATTTTTGTTTTTTGAATGTTTATTTGAAGCCCGAAGGCATTACTCATAGTCTGCAATTTGACCAGCAATGATGTTAGTCTATCTTCTGAAGTTGTTATTATATGTGTCATCATCATATCTTAAATTGGAAATTCGTTTTCCTCCAACCTTCGTCGCAGTCAATCAAAACCTGCCTGATAATAAATTCACCCTAAACATTAAATAACAAAGGAGATAAGATGCATATATCCTACTCAAATTCCACCTTCACTCACTCTCAACTCCTGATCTTCCTGATAATGCAGTGTATCACCACAATCATCAAACCATTCCTTATTCAAACTTACTCGTTCACAATAAAATTACAAACATCCTCCATAATTTTGACATCAACCTGCCTCCACTCTGCAAAGCCAACCATCTGTCTATTCCTCCTTCGATTTCCATTCCCATAATCTTTGACACGTCTCTCCTCAACTGCCTCTCATTGCCACAATCCATTATCGAGGCCTCGTTCCAAAATCTAATAAAAATGTATGGTGGCCATGAAGTACTATATACGGATGGTGCCAAAAAAGGAAACTTCACTGGTTGCGCCGTCATATACAAACATGGGACAATCCGATGTCCACTACCATCTACATTCTCTGTATTGTCGTCAGAGTTATATGCAATCTCCTGCGCAATTGTTATTGCAGAATCGGAGCTAAAGCATGACATATTAATTTGTACAGATTCTCTCAGTTCAATTCGAAACATACAGAATAGACACGAACATCAGCATCCGTTCGCGAAAACTATACTAGAAAAATCGTTTATCTATAGGCGACAAATTGTACTTGCGTGGATACCCGGACATCGCAATATTGGTGCAAACAATGAAGCTGACACAGCGGCAGCAGATTCATGTAATATAACGCCGGTTCCGGTCATACCAACGACATGTAAAGATATGACGATCCATATCTGGAACAAGATGAAGTCGATAGCAATGGAACGATTCTCCATCCTCCCTTATTACGATCGTAACGTCGCAAACCCGATAATGCAAACATCCAGACGGAAAGATGTGGTCCTCTTTCGCGTTCGGTCCGGACACACACGTCTTACGCACCAGTTCCTGTTCACCAGGGAAAATCGGCCTACCTGTCCTGCATGCAATACTCCTCTTACCATCACTCACATCCTAGTTTCCTGTCCAACATATACCTTTCAACGTCAGCTTGCTGGCCTTCCTCTCAACCTTCCCAACATATTACAACGCACTTCATCCGCCGAGACTAAACTTCTCCTCTTCCTTAAAATCACAAACATCTTTCCTCTAATCTAGTTTCTTACACCTTTCCTTCCGTGCCTCTGGCCTAAGTAGCAGGATACGGTACGGTCACAAATCAAAAAAGAAGAAGAAGAAGATGCATCCGTGTCTTGCTCCACGTTTTATATTAAACGGTTTGGACCATCTCCCACTCGAGTAAATACATCTATAGGGATGGGAAAGATATAACAGTATATCCTACGGGTCGTACGTAAAAAATTCCAAATGACAAAAAAATCTATGGAAAGCTAAAAAAAAAAGAAGGCTACTACTATGCGGAGCATCGAATATCGATTGAAGGAAGGAACGGTTTTTTAATCAACTTAGAAAATTTGTTAGAATTATTTCTAATTTGTCGCAATTTTTCCTTTTGTATACGACTTTTTCTTTTGTATACGACTTTTCCTTTCTTTTTCGTAAATAAGGAAAAACAACTGATTTTTTAAAAATGAAAACTAAATTAAATGATAATCAGTTATTATGTACTGCATGACCGACCACAGAAGAAGTATATATATATCGCATGCACATAAATGCAATTAAAGTATATTGGGGACGCATATTTAGAAAATAATGAAACGCTCTTAGATTTTGTAATAACACAAAAAAATATTACCATGCGCATGTACCATGTTAACCTACACCAAATAAATAATTGATGTAAACACGGAATTAAATGAGTAATCTATGCTTAATTCTACGATGTTTGTACCTAGTATAACGCATGGTGAAGCTTTCTCCTATGAAATTAATTTAACTATGTTGATGTATTCTACACCTATCGTAGAATTTTTTCGATAATTTACTGATATAAGAAGATGTTTAATTCCGAGTTCATATCGACAATTTTTCCATAGTGAAGATTTAGTATAATTCTGCAACAGTGATTTCGAATCGGGTGTAATTTTTTAAGTGTACTGTTTGAAACTGAGATATCCAAACAATGCGTAGGTTAATCTGAGCCGAATATGTATATATAATAATTTCTTATTAACGACAGATAAATACGTCGATTAAAGATTGCTGAAAATATTTAGTTTATTATCAATTATGTAATTAATATTATACTATTAAAGGATAAATGAGAATCCAGGATAACACCTAAATGTCAAAAACTTGATTTCGCCAGTAAATACTTTGACCATTAATAGGTAACCTACACCGCCTTGTGAAAAGTATAGCTTCAGTTTTTTATCAGTATTTCGAGTAATTATCAACATTTTCCTAATAGTATTAGTAGAAATAACCGGATGACAGGCTAACCGAGTTTAATCATTTTAAATAGACATTCGGTAGAACCCGAAATTTTAAAAATATTTATCGTATATAGCACGCGTTAAAAATCGCCTGGCTGTCATATCGTACGACGTACTTTTTATATATATTTGCTAATTTATAACTAGCCAAGATATCTAATAAATTATATCTTAAAATATATAAATAATCCCCTCACAAAGATTATAGGATTAAGTTTCTTATATTAGTTTGCTTGAGAGTTTTGATGACGGTTCTATATGTGAAAGTCCGCGTGATTTTGGTTTCGTAACCGAATCAGATGTTTTTATGCGAGCCTACGGATAATCCACTGACTCGGTTTTAATCCCCCCCCGATGTACTTCATTGGACGTGTACCACGGCATCCGGTAAATTAGGCGCAGCACCTTGTTCTGGAAACGCTGGATAATCAATTTGTATTTTAATGTCATTGCGAGAGTTGCGCTGCGTAGGACCATGCTGGACATATTACAGTTTTATATGAAGCGATTCTGCAATGACAGTTTGAAGTGTTAGCCTAATAGCCGATAAAGTTGTTTCAACCGGCTATTGAGTTCTTTTCTTTTGGATATGTAATGTCAGTCGTTGATTTAGATAAACACTTAGATATTTATATTTCACTTCATTGGTCCTTGGAATCGCTTTATTTTCGATTAGCATTTGCTGTGTGGTTCTCTGTTGGAGAGCGTGATGTATGATGACTGAGTTAATAGTAAGTTTTCACTGTTGCGCTTACTGATGAAACTGATCAATACTATTTCGAAATTTCGTAATGGCAATTTCAACATTTTAATTTGACGCGACTATTACAGTATCATCTGCAAAACGGATATATTACTTCGTTTTCACCTTCGCGAATCGTACGACGCCAAATATTTTGCTATGTTAAAAACGGATATCGAAATAAACTGTATTTTACTTAAAACGGTTATGCAAAAGAAACGTATATAATTTTTAATAAGGCGCGATTATATAAAAACGAGAAACCTTCACCGGTTACTCGGACCTCGATCAAAATTAAACATAAAAAATAAGCTGTCGCTCTATAAGATGATCGTGAAACCAGTATGGACAGATAATAGCAAAATTTATAAATTATTTCTAAATTAGATACTTCACGAGTTAAAGCAAGACGCCGTATTAAAAATGATTAAATACAGAGAGAGACAGTACAGAGAAATAGGATAGGAGAGTTATTTCATAAATATCTGAAAGAAAAAACCCGATACCACCTAAGTGGACAGAAGCGGAAATAATCCTAATTTATATAAAAAGAGATACACGAAAACCTGGTAACTATAGACCGATCAGTCGCGAATAGAGTATCAAAATTATTTGAATTTAATCATCCAAGAGTATTAAGCAGACTTTAGATCCGATTTTAGTTGACAATTAGAATATTCATACAGAAATGCGAGGATATAAAACTGTACAAGGCGTACATTGATTTCGAAAAATCATTTCACTCAATACAGATATAGGCTGTCAATAAATGCATTGTATAGTAGTCGAATAGAAAAAAGAATATATACAACTAATCAAGAATATCTACTAGTCCGCAACGATGCAAATAACATTATAGACCCCGAAACAAAACAAAAAACAGCAATGAGAAGAAGGAGTACGACAAGGAGATGAAACTGTTTATCGCTGTATTAGAATCTCTATATTCAGAAAAATAGATTGGAACTCTAAAGACTGATGGAGAAAATCTAAATCATCTTAGATTTGCAGATGATGTAGTGATATTAAGCAGCAACGCTGACGAATAAAAAGGGATGATAACGGAATTAGATGCATATTCGAATAATAAAATAGCGTTAAGAATAAATTCGCACCGAACAAAAGTAATGTCAAACACAAACGAGGAACTAAGAATAAAAATTTATGACGTAACAGCGAATGCACATACCTCGGACAAAGAATTACGACAGACAGGAATAATAATGCTAGCAGAAATAAATCGCAGATCGTGAGTAGAAAACTAAACAGCGTACTCAGAAACGAAGAAATACAGACATGTTTAAAAAGGAAATTATAAAATCAATATGTTTTACCGGCTCTTATATATAGCATTCGTAAACATGGAACAAAAACGAAATTAAGGATGCTAAGTAAGACGAAAGTAGCGCAAGAAACACTACTTTCGAACATATAACCGGAAGTCAAATAAATAGATAAGAGAGAAGAATTCCACGATGGCCGTAACGGGTCGGATACATAGACCGAAGAATATATAATAGATGAACAAAACGGATGCTGGAATGGTGGCCAATTTACAAGAAGATAAACAGGGTGTAAGACAGCTAAACCGTTTTTGCGTAAAACGAGTCGCGGGGAAGTAAAAGAATGGCTCTAGATCGTAATAAGTGTAGCAGTGAACTGATATAGGCTATGACGAAGATATAAATTCTTTCTAAATTAGCTACTTCGCGAGTCTAGTATTAAAGTAACGGGCCAGATGTGTGATTTTCAAACCATCTAACTAGGTGGTAAATATTTTATCTAGATTCTTCGAAACAAAGAAGAAAAAACTTCTCATTCGGTATTATCGAATATTTATAAATTTTCTACTCGAAATGAAACGTCAACGGGACATTCGAAAAATTTCTTGCTCGTTCATATTACGCGAAATTCTGATAATATATAATTTAACACCGATAATGGCCGACTGAAAGGGTTAACCACGCGTATATGTATGTATATACGTTATCATAAAACGAACGTTAGAAAGGGATGTAATTGAAAATACAACCCTTAGACGGAGTTACACGAGTCTTACATATATATATATATATAATATATATATATATATATATATATATATATATATATATATATATATATATATATATATAGTTGACATTAATAATACGTTTCTACGTAGGGTTAACTAACTAACTCATCCCTATGCGGATTTCTATTAACTTGGAGGAGATTTCAACCCTTACAGCTATCAATCAATTCCGCGTTATTCACAACCATGTAATGCGAATGAACAAGCCGGCGGAAATTCCGACGAACGTAAGAACAACCCTTATTCGTTAAGCAATTGATAACGATGTCACGATGATTCCTGTATTATCAATTTTCGACGAGAAAATTTCAAAATTTCCTACACCGACTGATCTAAGTTAAATACACTTCACCAAATCCGTTTCAACGATATAAGGGTGTATTTTCTCGTTTCTATTATTATTATAACTGAAACGGTAAAATGTTGAACATATTGGAAGAAGAAGAAATATATATTTACCAAACATATAAACAAAATCACGAATAGATGAATAATTGAATAATTAAGAATGTTGAGTACCTTATATATATATATATATATATATATATATATATATATATATATATATATATATATATATATATACCTTAGTTAACTTACTAATGTACAACGACATCTAATGTATATGTGATAAAATTGAAAATTTAAAACGTAAAATTTAAAGTTTTAAACTTTTAAGTACAGGAAAATATTAGAAAACAAAAAAACTGCAAGAAAACGGTAAAAATAAATTATAATTAGAACTTAAGTAAAGAGGGAAAACACATGGTAAATAGGAAAATAATTCTTAAACAAGTAATCTATGTTTAATTCTGCGGTGTTTTTATTTAGAATATCGCACGATGAGACTATGTCGTAATCGCCTATAGTGTTAA
The DNA here is from genome assembly GCA_032883995.1 of Coronaproctus castanopsis. NCBI lineage: Eukaryota > Metazoa > Arthropoda > Insecta > Hemiptera > Monophlebidae > Coronaproctus > Coronaproctus castanopsis. Next base: position 207,094,109 of record CM065053.1, on the reverse strand, counting down.
TTAATGCGCTGTCACGCATTATACAATTATGGTAAAATTTACTAGATAATTTGTTTATATAAGTAAGTGTATCTAAAAGGTTGAATGCATATCACGCAATTTAGTACATTTATGGGCGTTTAATACTGCAGCAGTGGCTTTGTAACAGCTGTGTAATCTTTTACGAATACTGTTGTAAACCGAAAACCAAACAGGGCAGGCGTAAGTTAATCGGGGTAGTAGATGTGTATAATAACTTTTTGTTTGAAATAGATAAAGAATTGGTGGAGTATACAGCTTTCAGCACGTTGTAGTGGTTTTATAAATTATAAATCAAACAAAGTCATAACACAGTTTATAAAAGTTTTTTATTGCAAAGCTTTTCGACAGTTACGTGTCATTTTCAAGCGTACACAATAAACATTACAATACGAATTATCGGAAATATTTATATAACGACAACTTTTAAAATTTGATACACACTTAGCTAGACGTAATTTCACTTTCAGATTTATTTACAATAAATTTTATTTCTAAAACAGATTTTGAAAAATAATTCTTTATCAAAATTTATATACATATGCAAACCGGTTCAAGTTCCGTTAAAATGTTGAATATATTGGAGAGTAGTGATTTTATAAATTATAAACCAAACAAAATATAATAATCACTAAAAGTTTTTGCATAATTTAACTCTCCAATATATTCAACATTTTAATGGAACCTGAACCAGGTTTGGAGATATCAATTATGATGAAGGATTATTTTTCAAAATCTGTTTTATAAATAAAATTTATTGTAAATAAATCTGAAAGTGAAATTACGTCTGGCTAGCGAAATATGTATATCAAATTTTAAAAGTTGTCGTTACATAAATATTTCTGATAATTCGTAATATTTATTGTTTACGCCTCGAAATGACGTAACTGTCGAAAAGCTTTGCAATAAAAAAATGTTATAAACTGTGTTATGATTTTGTTTGAAAAGGTAATAATATTTGTTTTTGTTTTTTTTATTGAAATAACTAAAGAAAAATAACTATATATATATATATATAATCGTCTTTTAGAATTTCCAGAATCTTTCACCTTTTCAAAGTCACCCGATACTGATCTTTTTATTAAACAAAATTATTTCGGTTTTTGAAAAAAGTTCAAAAAATCACTCGAAAAGGTGAAAATATAATATTTCTCGTATCGCTTTCTAGACGACTAGATAATTTAATAATTACGTTATATAAATATTTCTAGGATTCAAAATCTCGAATGCGCCTTATATATACACGTTATTAAAAATTTATGTACCATATAGAGCACATTGTAACTCGAAAAGAAGACGAATCGAAGGATTTGAGATGACATGCTACCGTCGCGCCCTATACGTACCAAGGACAGCGAAAAGGACGAACATATCCGGTACTGAAGGAGTTCGGAATAGAAGAAAAACACCTAGGACAGGTTCGATATAAAAATGGATAATTCAAGGAAAGATGAATGGTAAACGAGGAAATGTACTCCCATCGCTGGCGACGAATTATACGAAAAATTACATGTGGATCATGATGCTCGAAACCGAGCAATGATGATTACGTAAATATATAAGACGATTAATACAATTATAAAGAACGAGAAAGTAATAAATAGCAACATCACAATTGACGTAAAAAAGGGAGTTAGACAAGGATGCCGCTTGTCGCCAGTTCTTTTCAATATACATATAGAAGAAGCGATGAAAATATTTGCAGAAAATAGAAAAACTGGCATAAACGTTAACGGTGTGTGATATAATTCTATACGGTATGCAGATGACAGCGCTGATAGCGTAAAGTGAAACAAAATTACAAGAAGCTATTAACGATCAGCACATGCTACTAATCGAAAGATGCAATATGAAAATGAATGCGAATAACATCAAAATAACAGGGATTGACGGATATGAATATACATTTTAATGGGCAAAAACTGGGGCACAAATACAAGAATTTCGCTATGTAGGAAGCGCAATCACAACGGATGGAAGAAGCGAAAAAAAGTTAGAAGAAGAATAGCACAAGCTAAAAACGCGTTTAATAAAAAGAGGACCTTACTCTGTTCCAAAAAAAAAAAAAAATGTTTCATCGTACACGAGAAAACTATTTGTTAAAACCTGTATTTGGAGTGCGACACATTATACGGTTGCGAATCCTGAACCATTTTGACAAGTGATAAATCAAACTGCAGGCGTTTGAACTGTGGTGCTACAGAAAAATGCTGAAGATATCTTGGACTGAGATAATCACAAATAAAGAAATACTTCAAAGTGTGGAAGAAGAAACAATAAACAATAATAATGACAACAATAAAAAATCGAAGAAACAGCATGATTGGTCACTTAATCAGACACTATCGCTAGATCACTAATTTAATTGAAGGGAGATTAAACGACAATAGACCAAAAGGAAGACCGTGAATCAAAGTTATGAAAAACACATTGAAGATAATAAGATATGCTGAAGTGAAAAAATTAGCCCAGAACAGAAGATTACTAGACAGCCATGCTGCCCACCAACCTAGTGGTTACGGAGATAATGATGATTGATATATATATACGTTAAAAGTTTACGTATCGTAATAGGCGACATGTGACTGAAATTGTAGAAATAATTGCGTTTAGAACCGAAATGACCCCGTGACATAAAAATTAATCGACACTTTGTTAAAATATTAAAACGAGCATGAATTTATGTTACTCGTGTTTAAAATACTAATTTTTGTGTATTTCTCCTAGTATTCGCCTACGTATGTTGAGACATATGATACAAACGATATTCTAGGTACAACCACCATAGAATTAAATCCAATTTGTAATAATTAATATCCGTTTCGATTATGTTTTACTTATATACTTATTAGCTAACATTGTGTACTTATATATATATATATGTGTGTGTGTGTGTGTGTGTGTGTACGTATCTATTTCTTGCCGTACTATCCAATTTTACTTATTTTTATTAATTTTTTTTATTATTTTCTTTTTTAATCTAATATTTATTAAATTTTATTTACCGTTATTTTTCTAATACATCAATAGTATATGATTAAGGTATTTCTCGGGGAGGTAGTTAACATAAAAAATCTGTTGTACATTTTATCTCGTACGATTTTTCATACACTGAACACAAAATTACAAATTGTATGCAGGCGTTTATTATAGAATACACGGCTTCCTAATAGGCGAACGGTAGATAATTTTCGACGTATTTTTGAGAGTCATTTCGCGTCAATCGGAAAATAAAATTCTGAGCGTTAAAATTTCACGTACCATATAGACATCGTGACTAAAAGAGTTAAATAAAACGATTTCTACTTCTCCTCAAGCTCGACTATATAATTAGCCGATTTTACAATTTGACAAAATTTTCCCGTTGTAAAAACGTAAACTAGAGTACGTAATTAAATTATTTCAATTATACTTCGTCCAATTAAAATCGATCGACGTTCGTTTTCAAAAAAAAAATAATAATAATACAATAGTATTAACGTGGTAACACTGATAAAAAGACGTCCGTCGTCATTATAATTATAGGCAGTGAATGGTGTCTTTTGAGAAAGCGTTGTTGTATATAGAAGGCGTTGCTCGCTTCTTGTCTTCGTTACTTCCGAAACAAAATTTACCGACCTCTTTCAGGACACGCTAATCCTTTTCTGTGTTATCTATTTTCGTATCCAAGTCTTTTTACTATATCTCTCTCGTATATCTTTTGAGTTAGGGTGACCCAGAGAAGACAGACGGTTTTGTTGTTGTGACTCAAAAACTGAAATTTTTGAATGAAATTTCATTTTAAAATAGGAAAACGAGAGATTAGCTCGCAAAATCATTCGTGGAACACGATATCGTTGAAATGATTTGCAACAATACATTCGTTCAGTCTTTTTACGAAATTTTCGAATACCTATTTGAGCACAGGTCGCTGAATTTTTTCTTCAGAAATTCTAGTTTTCAGATCTTCCGCATCTCGTGGACACGTGTTTCGTAAATAAGGTACCCGGACAAAAAAAAAAAAAAAAAAAAGACGAATCAAATTATTTTCCTAACTCAATTTTGAGTGGGAAGCCTGATTAACCACATATCCACGTTTAGACTAGCCCATTTCACACTGTTTTGGTTTGGAACCAAACTAGCCGGGACACGTGGCATTATGTTTATATTATTGTAAAATCGCAGTAACGGAATAAAATTACTATTTTTTAAATTGTGCCAGTAATATTAACATTAATCGCATCGTCGTGATTGTAGTAACAATAATAACCAGATAATCAGTAATAACGATAAAACAATCAGCAATTAGAATGAAATAATCAGTAATCACGATAAAATAATCATCAATCGGAATGAAATAATCAGTGATCGCAATTAAATAAGTAATCGTAATTGTAATAATAATTGTACTATTAAAATAATCAAATAATCTCGAATCTTCTACATTCCTAACGAGTTGTTACTGAACTTAAAACAGTTTAATAATTAAAATCTGCGAAAATGGAGAGATCTAAATGATTTCAGAATATGTATTATAATTACGATACCGAAGGCGAACGGAACAATTAAATGGACAGATCGTGCATGCTTATCAAAAGTACTAACAAAAATTATATTAAATAGAATTATTAAGAGGAAAATAGAAGAAAATTTAGACGACGATCAATATGGATTTCGAAAAAATATGAAGGAACAATAGAGGCGATTCTAGGAATCGGACAAATAGTTGAAAGAAGACCGTGAATAAATGAACCAACTTTAAATGAACCAACTTCTGTAGCATTTGCCGACACATAGAAAAGGCCATCGATAAGTTCAATTCGGAACTTCTGCGGAACAGTTTCAAAGTAATAGTTTACGAAGACAGGATGATAATAAAAAAATGGCAGGAACACTGCATGTCACCAGGTTAATCAGTTAATCATGGACTTCCACAAAGATCAACACTAACGCCGATAATTTTTAATACGTATATCAGTGATATGCCAGACACATAAAAAAAAATTTCAATGTGCAGACGACACGGTGATGACCGTGCAACGAAAATCACAAATTAGTTTGTGCTCGCACAAATGGAAATGACGACCGAATCCCCGCAAGACGAAGACAGCATTTTTCCACCTAAACAAACCGAATGGCAAAAATCTAAAAGTATAAAACTAGCAAATACAAAATACCCAAAGTACTTAGGCATGACGCTTATCATATAATGAGCATCTCCGATGGTTTTATCCAAAAAGGTAAAAGCACCTATAAATCTCGTTAGAAGACTCGCAAGTTCGACTTAGGGTGCTGATGGCAGAGAACAACACCGCCGAATATTGTTCGTCCATCTGAGCTGTCATGTTGAAAAAGTAAATATAATATTAAATTAATCATATCAGAAACGCTTAAATCTACACCACACTTATGTGCTAATACAGTTTCAGCTGCAATTAGACGCGGGATAGCGCATTATTCAGAGATAGAAATAAGTTTCAGATGTGCCCCGAACGGCCAATATTTCCGAAGAGATAAGGTCCGCATATCGGGACTTAAATCCGGAAAATCACTTTCGACAATGGATAAATTATTAGCAGAAGATCGAAAGATTTTAATAAATGGAAAATAAAGTGGGGGAAAGGAGTGTAGAACATGCAATAAATTCCAATTTACTTGTCGACCCCCAGAAATGAAGTTAAAGGAATCGATTTATCTAGAACTTAACGACTGAGCCGTAGACTGGTTAACAAATTTAAAATTATAGTTATGATCGGAATTTTGTACATACAACCGACGATTATATGATAAGAATGAAGATGATGGAAAAAATTATTCGAGAAGTTGAGGACAAAAGAATCTGGTAAATAGATGTAGAAAGTGCACGAACGTGAATATTTCGATTTGTCGATGACGTAGCAATCGTGAGGAACCGAATATTAGACTGTTTTGTTTATTACTACGTGTATTTTGCAATATAAAAAATGTATTTTTTTTTTTTTTTTTTTTTTTTTTTAATGGGGATGCCTTTACAGCTTACCCAACGTGGAGCCGTAATAATCACTAACTCATATTCTTATGAACTCGGACAACTCCTCGAGAAAAGTCGCTATGTCCGGGAATAAATCTAGATTCTCAACATGCAGAAGGGACATTACATTATAAGGAGGACCACCACGAGATGCGTAAAGTAAATATTGAAATAAATTGAAATTGAAAATTATTTTGCACATTATTACTCGAAATTACTCCTTATAATTTAAGCGTCAATGACAGTCGTCATATATGGGATCAGTATTGTTTAATATGTTGCCACCCTCAATTGAAAATTGATCTAAAAAATTATAAACGACGTCGCAAGCCCTTAATACGTTATATTATTAGTAAGAGATAACTGTGAAAACTATATTTATAAATAAATATGATTTATATGTGCGTTGGTATGTCTGCATGATGCGGTGTATGCGAATATGTGTGTACACGTACCTGATGCATGTGCATGTATGTACGTATATATGTGTATAATACACATGTAGTTGTGTGTATATATGTATGTATATTTATTTGTGAATAATGATATGTAAATATGTGTACAAGTGCATTTATGTATAGGTGTATATATGATTAAAACGAAATATTCTCATATTAATATTTTTACTTATTTATATGTATGTATGTATATATGTGTAGTATGTATGTATATATTATGTATGCGTATATACGTGTATATGTATATATATATATATATATATATATATTACCTTATGTAATGTTTACCTATTGTATACGGTCGTTCGTTTTTATTTTTGTTAAGTATATCGATAATTTATAATTTATTTTCCGTAATTAATTTTGTTTAATAACAATGTAATAAATTAAGACAATCGAATTTGTTATTATGCACGAATTTATTTTCCGCTGCTCCCGTAGATAATGCGCATTTGCGGATTTTATTATTAACTTATTTTCTTGTTTCTGGTAAATGTAAAAAGAAATAAATTGAATTGAATTGAATTATTATTCATTATATAAAATATTAATTTATCGGATAAAATGTCCGCAAAATTCAATTGAACCGAAATTAATTATTATTATTATTATTACGATTACTTTTACTCGGATTGTTATTACATTATTTTATATTATTATTCGATTACAATAATTAACTTACGCTATCGTGTAAGATTACCATAATTCCGGATAAAGAAGGAAATAATAATAATAATAATAATTGAACCGTTAATAATCGTTTAGAAAACTGATCGAAAGTTTTAGACAAGAATCGTAATTTCGATTATCGATATTATCCAACTAATTACGTAGCATCCGAATTAATTCTAGGAATATAATCCGTTTCGAACGAAAATTTTCCAGACCTTGTTACCATTTACTAAACTAAAATCGGCACCTCTATCGATTTTTATTTTACATTCTTCACGGGGAAAAAAAAGTGAATTAGTCGAAAAGAAAGACGAATGAAATTAGGGACAATAAATCGTATAATTAAAAAGTACAAAAGGACGCGTCAACTTCTATCGTGCACACACACATATAAATACATACACACAGATGTCGACTTAAGATGAAATGACATTTCGTCGTTAGCAGTTATTAACGTAATCAATACAAAAGAAACTCCTGACGACAGGAGGCGGATTTAATTAATTTCTAAAATAGAAATTTCTGAGTAAATGACTCGTTAATCTCTTTTTGATTTGATGGAAATCCCGAAATTACAACAACGAAGAATGTCTATAATTACATTAAAATAGGGAACTTTTTTTTTTTTATTGGACACACCGTTACAGCTTACTCAACGTGATAATGACTAACTCATATTTCTATAAACGCGGGGACAGCTTCTCTAGAAATATCGCTACGTCTCCAAACAGATGAAAATTCTCAAGATAAAGAACGAACAATATATATTATGGAGAACCGTTACTCGGTGATCGCGATAATTTAAAGTATAGTTCAGAATGTAAAAGAAGGGCATCAATAAGGTTTATTGCCCGTACAACATAGACATGACAGTCTCAGTAGTAACGCCCGAGTCGCAATCCACCGATAATATAATTCCTCGACGCTTAATATTGTTAAAAGTTTGGAAATTTAGGAAGAGACGAACTGATCGAACTGAGAGTTATCACTGCTGTATATTCTACAAGTATATTCGTTTCCAAAGTTTCCTATGTTCCGACTGTATGAAATGATATCGTGTGCAGAAACTAAATACTACACCATTTCACATTGGCTAATCAATCTACAATTTCATTGTCGGGGGTTCCTCGACGGTAGTAAGAACAAATACACCCAACAGATGATTGAGTCATGATGAATGAAATCAACCTATCTGACGCGTTCAATTTGTTTTCTAATCGTACGTTAATGGTTGTCTTGTTCGCGTTCGTGGCTCGATAACGTTTTAATTAGGTTCGTCGGGGGACGTGATTCGTTTATCGTTTGTTCAATGTACGCGAATTAATTCTCTCTAAATATAAACACACGCACACCTATTTACACTAACAAGGCACCTTGGCAGAGTAATACATACATAATAGTTTTTAAGTATAAGATAAAATCAACTGATTTGGGAAGATGTCAGTGGAAAATTTAAGAGAAGACGGAAATGCTATTAAAACGAGCACAATATAAAGTAATAGTAACATTATTTTTCCTAACATATACACTAAGAACACAGACGACATGGACTAGTTAATGATAAGAGTGACGATTACACAGTGGGAATGAAAATAACCAGTTTAAATTGAAAACGATACTAAAGTTGAACATAATAATATTAAGAGCAATAATAATAATAATATAGGATCATGGGGTAATGTACATCGTGAAAAATTAGAATACTGAATAATGAACATCTTTAAATAATTTCACCCCGATAGGTAACCTTAAAATCGCGAAAATACTTTAAAATCTTAAATTTCTAGACGGTATAATTAAAATTAATAGATTAGGTAAAGCAGAATTGTACACTGTAAAAAGGCTGAAATAACCAATAAGATTGTTGATAATTATGAAATAAAAAAAAAAACCTGGGGTAAAATGCAATCACTCCCATTTATTACTTAACGTGAAGTGTAGTAATTAGAGGTGTTGATACCGAATTTACGGACGAATAATTGATTCAAGATGTGGATAGTGAGCAATATAACGTTTCACACGTAGACAATTAGTCGAAGAAGAAATAGTATATACACAAACAGTACAAATATTCTTTGAAGGACAATCAATCCTAATCCTCAGTTGTATATTAATAAGTTTAATTTTACGTGTGAACCTTAACACAGTTAAAACGTAGGAAACTGCAAGGCGCAACCGCCTTTAGTGGTGAAATTATCATTATTAGCGAGTAGTAATGCTGCATTAGTTTCCTCAATTTTTCATCTGTTTTCTGCAAGGTGTCTTCTATACTCTATCTATTCTCTTGTCGACGAAAACGAATTATATCAACTGAGTTAGACATTACAAACTCATCGTACGCGACTTTTATAAAACTTTTACCGGCAACTTTAAAACAAAAAACTTCATCTCGACACGATGCTGCGGGATTTTTTTTTCCATTTCGACACTACGACGCATACCACACAACAACAGCCACCGAGTCGTAACAAATTATCCGATCAACTTGAAACTTGAGATAGGGGTAGAGAAATCAATCCCATACGACGCATCATAGTCGATAAGGATGTCGCGGTAACAATTCATGTTTGCGCTAATGTCCGCTACCGAATATAAGAATCTTTGAATTCGTGCGCTTAACTATTTCTCTTCGACTTTCCGTTTGGCATCACTCCATTCTTCGAGGTCGTGTTCTATTCTATAGAATTTTTTTCCTCCGTATATACCTTGCTCGAAAAATTTCATAATTTTAACCGAAAAAAAAGGTTAGTCTTCTCGTGAAGTCCGTTTAAGATTGATGCATTCGTTTGTTCGGCTGTCAGGCTGTTCGGCGTAACCCGTCGCTATATATAAAGAGGAACAAAGAAAAGTCCACTCGAAATGTCGCCCTAATGTCGTCTGCTACATAATAAAACGGAGTACTAACTAATGAAGTTGCTCTTATTTAATTTTTAAAATTTCTCCAGTTCGTCTCTTAAAATTGTTAAAATAACTCCACCCGTTTTGGAAATACTCCCCACGAATTTGCTTGTGTGTATGTCACGGGTTATTATTTATCATATAATATAAATACGTATTATCCGTTCTACCTCCTCGAAAAGAAGGACTCTTTTTCTCGGAACACTTTTAAACTCTTCATCGAGTATGCAAAACGAAAAAATAACCGAATAGCACGGCTAGAAAAAATGAATGGAAAACCACTTTCTTTCGTCTGACTTTTGTTCGGTACCATCTTCTACTACGATTTTACGACCGCGACGCGTCGACAAATTAATAACGAAGTATCAACGCCAAGACGTTCCTTCCGTTTGTTCTTGTTAATGATGTATAGATAAATATATATATATAATTTTTAGACATTTTTCATATTTAATTCTCGAATGAAAACTCCTAAGCAGTTATTATCTCATCTTCGAGTTCGAGTAGTCGAAGTTTAAATAAAGTTACGTCATTATGTGAAAAACGAATTGAAGAACCAAATCTTACGAACAAAACTTGTCCGACGTCGAAAAAAAAACGAAGTCGTTCCGAAAACGTTATCGTAAATTTGCGATGAATTTAATATAAAATTATTAAGACAAGTGATTCCAAAAATAAAATATTCACTATTCGTATCTTAAAGCGATAGAGAAAATTAAAAGTACCGATTACCTCGATTGCAACATATAAATGATCAATGGAAAACGAAAATTCGAATTTAGAATAGTTGCTAAAACTAAAGCAAATATTACATAGTAGAAATGCCAAAATTAAATTTGAAATTAAGATTAATAAAACGCTACTGTAAAGTTCTGAAAGCTAGAAAATCTCGAAAACTGAATATCCTTGAAATGCCGATAAAGTGGACAAAGTACGCAACACGAAAGTCAACGTATGAATAAATGTAAGGAAGTTGTAAAAGAAGCGAAATATGGTGAACTGAAATATATTGTCACGTAATCCCGACCGACACAGCCTGCTCCATGTATTATTAATGAGGGGGAAAAATTGCAGGAAACCTACAACGGGGAAGGAAAAAGACAACTCGGTTACAGAATCTGTCGGACTGGTAGAATTGACCGGTGATAAGTTTGCTCCGAGACGTTTTAGACTATGTTAGCCAACGTTCTGCACAGACGCTATAAAATTACTCCGTATACGTTTTCTGTAAAATGGTGTTTTTTTTTTTTTTTCGGGAAATATTTTTAGATAACTATAACTTAATCGTGTAGAATTTTGTTTCATAAATTGCCTTATTAATATTTAAATGAAGAACTCCTTATTGGTTTTTTTCTCGCGGTATAATAATAAGATCGGCGCCGAACTGAAGTTTGGGCAATACTCCTTACCGATTCTTCTACTACGATTTTTTTCGCAATGTCTGATAGACGGATACATCGATAAACTTTGTCGGCTATCAATCGAGAGTTCGCAACGAATGTTTTATTCCCAATACGGATAATCGATTTAATTTCGGTTTGAAAACAGAAGATCGAACATAATGGATGAAATTCTCAGACCGACAAAAGTATTCAATTGACTGGAACTATATTTTAAGGATGTCACTTCTTCGAACTCCTGCGAATTGTGTAACATAACACACGAGCTAAGGCGAAAGTAAAATCAAAAATCTCTAATTCCACCATCTCTATAAATACAAACAATAAAAAAAAAATCGTTTTTTTTTTTTTTTATTTTTTTAAAATGGGGATGCCATTACAGCCTACCCAACGTGATAATTCCTGACTTATAATAAACTCGGACAACTTCTCTAGAAATATCGCTATGTCCGGAAACATATGTAAATTATCAAGGTGAAGAACGGAAAAAACATTATAAGTAAGACCATTACAAGAGTACAATTCAGAGCGAAATATTATTAAAGGAGGGCACTCGTAAAAAAAGTGATCAGGATTGCAAACTGCACGTCCAGCGTGTAGAGGACAGTAAGTAGTTTCTCTAATGCCCAAACCGCAATCTGCTGATAAGTACAATTCCTCTCCGCTTAATGTGTTTAAAAAAGTAGAACCATGGAAATCTAGGAAGAGACGGCTGCTGTATATACTAGTTTTTTAATATACCGACTGCATAAAATGTATGATATCAAATAGTTGAAATCGCTAAATATTTATAATATGAAAAATCCGTAAAACTTTTTGGCTATTAAGCCATTATCAAGTGGACATATATCAATTAAATCGTGATCAATAATGCGAAAAAGAAAATATAATAGGAGGCAGACAATTTAGACTTCAAAAGATCATGTAGGAACAATGATGAAAAATCATTATCTGAAAACATTGTAAAGAATTAAAACCCGAAATCGATAGTATTAACCAAAATTGTAAAACTTTACATACGGGAAAACGATATAAAGAAGAAAAACTATACTCGAAAAAAATGGAATAAAAGAAATAAAAATAATTTATTAAATTCGATGATAAATTTTGACGATGAATTAGTTTTAAGAAGTATATTATAAATTTCAATTTTTTTTCTATACGTAAAATTATTTATATATAAATTTTATATTGCTGATTTGTTGATTGCGTTGTTTACCACATTCACTATCGGATTATTTTATAAATGTTTTTCACTTTTTTACTTTTTTTTTTCCTATACATATATAATTTTTAAAGTAAACTTGATAATGGTTTAATAGACGAAAAGCTTTTCAGTCTATTTATATATAAAAATTTAGTGATTTTATCCACTATTTTGTTGTTTATTTTTAAAAAACACTACATTCCACGCTGTTAAAATCTATAAATATAACAGATGATCGGTTTTTAAAATACAAGAAAACGAGAAAATCGCAATTTTGTGTAAAAAGCGACCTCTTCTTTCGAATTATCGCTTAAAATATTTTTCATACTTTATAATTTCAACTCGTTCGTTGTTAAAATAAATTGTACGTAATTAAAAATTATTATTTCTAAAAAAGCAGGATAAATTTTTCATTTTTAAATATATGTACATGCAAACATATATGTGCATGGATACATATGATATACATAATGATGGATGCCAGCTTGTGGTTTTCACGCTATGATTATGAATATTTAAAAAAAAAAAATGGTAGGTACCGGGACGATATTTCGAAAAAAGAAACCAAAGTTTCGGACATATTTACACAGTACACTTCGAGGCAGAACACCAACTGACTGATGTGTGTATCCATACACCTTTGAAGGAAAATAACAATGAGAAAAATACAGACCAATTTAGTGGTGGTCTTTTAACAAGCAATCAAATGTGTGATATAGGTAGTAGTAGTTGAAGATATCGCCTCAGAACCTGCACTATCGCTTTATAGACGTTCCTTCGATAATTCAGTGAGTTGATGTTCTGCCGTGATAATGGACTGTGTAAATATGTCTGAAATGTTGTCTTTTTTTTCTTCAAAATAATGACCTGGCATCTACCGAAAGTTTTAAAAATATCAGTTTTACATATATATATAGGGAGACGGCGCGTGTGATTGGGTAGGAGTGGTGAGTGAAAATAGTACCAAAAACTGGGACAGAAAAAGAGATAAATTACAAATAAGCTAGAATTTCGAAAGATTTGAAAGAAAAAATTAATCGGGTTTCTAACATAAAGATCTTTTCCAAAAACTTGAAAAGAGAAAAAAAAAAATTGAGAATTGTAAAATATATAATCGTTTCGTAAAGTAAATTGCACGACGAAGTATTAGTTTTCAATTTTATTTTTTTTTTTATATTTTTTAAAATTAATATCGAATTTAAGTTAAAATTGAAAAAAATTCGTTCGAAATTCCATTAGTACGTGTGCGTATAAAATCAGTAATACGCTGAAATGTGTATGGGTTAAAAATTGTAAAAACGGGACGAAAGAACATAGGCGTCCAGAAAATAAGTACAAAAAAACAACATTTTCAACTAAAAAAAAAATTTCATTAAGCTAAAAAAAATTTTTAATATCATTTTTTTTTCTTCGTTTAGTAAGTCGATAACACGTGATACATGTAAAATAAAAAAGAAAACGATAAAATAAAAGAGGAAAGAAATAATAAGAATAAAATCACGAATTATAAAGAATCCTTATAAACTAATACGACGTTTACACACTTTACACGTACGATGATTCATCGCCTTCTAAATTAAGCTTTAAAGTTAATAACGCAAGTTAGTACAAATCTTTTATACAACTAGAAATAATACAAGACTAGCTCTTTAATTATATACACACACACACACATACAAAATACGCATACGTTTTGTTTCCTAGCATTTAAGAAAATAATTATTCGAAAATTCCGGAGACAAGTGTTAAACTCAATTATGAGACATGGGAAATGAAGGATAAAATATTAAACAAGTTTCCAAGCTCTCCAGACTGGAATCTAACAATCGTTTCATCTTCCATTCTACAGACCTGCGCACGCTCATACGTATATGTAACACCTACATATACGTGTGTATGCGATTATTTATATATATATATATATATATATATATATATATACACACATATGTATTAGTGCATTCAGGCGTTAAAGAGACTAATTAGTTAATACGGAGCTTCATTTACCCTCAACCGCGACTATTAATTTAGTGCTAATTCTCACGAAAAAGACGCGAAGTAACAAAGAGCGATGAAGTGGAATTTACTTTTAAATTAATTAGATCGTCCTCATTCTGAGTGGTAACCTTTGCAGGGTCAATACCTTTTGAAAAACTCAACAAATTACTTCCACAAATAAACAGAAACCCACCTCCCGCGGGAGATATCCTCTATTATCTAGTTTAAAACAGATAATCATCATCAATTATTAATATTTGATGTATATTAATATTATTATTTCATTTTATCACGATTATTGCTCTCATGATTATTATTTTATTTATTCTTTATCATTATATATATATAATGTTGATGTATTGGATAGTAGTGATTTTGTTTTGCTAAATATATATATATATATATATATATATATAGATAGATAGATAGATAGATAGATAGATAGATAGATAGATATGCGAGAATGTATATAATAAATGCTTATATTTTAATAATTCTATGTCGACAAGTGAATTAACTGAAATAACAAATACTACACCAATGCCAATTACATCGAAGTGTCGGTTATCTAGCCATAACGGGGCCAAGTAAGACAAGATCAATATTATTATTACAGACTTTTAAAATTCGTGAAAATATGTATCTTCCGAAGTTAGTTGCCAAACGGAAAGCCGAAGTGAAGTAGTTAAGCGCACGAATTCAAAGATTCTCATATTCGGTAGCGGACATTAGCGCAAACATGAATTGTAGCGACGACATCCTTAAGGCGATTACGGCTAACGGACATATCGATTATGATACGTCGTATGATCTGTAGATTGGACGAAGCCGATGCACGACAAGAGGCTTCATTTTTCTAATATAAATATACTTTTGTCGCATTTTCAAATTTGGTCTATGAAAGCAGCACATATTGACAAAATTAGTCGTGTACAGAGAGCAGTGGAGAGATCTGTACTTGGAATTAGAAGAATTGATCGAATTCGTTACGAAACTATAAGGAATAAAACCAAAATGAAGGGCATTGCGAAGAGGGCAATCATTCTAAAATGGAAGTAGGCTGGTCACATGATTCGTCGGAATGGTTTGGCCAAAAAATTTAACCGAGTGGATTTTACAATAAAAGAAGACAACCGTTAAGGTGGGCAGATGACGTCAGACAGCGGATGAGTTCTACTTGGTTGCGATTAAGCTCGGCCAGAACGGAATTTAAGAAAAATTAACGATGTCTAACGCGGTTTCAGCTGCTGTAAATAGGCTCGACTAAATTATAGAATAAATACATTCTTCTGCTGATCAAGCTGATAATTTAAAAATCTGTGATATTATCGACGCTACTTTACGGATTAAAAATCTGGGATCTATTAAAAAAAAAAAAAAAACAGGCTCGCTCGAAAAGCTATTCACCAGCGTGTACTGCGTAGAATTGTATGTGCCTGTCGCAAGATTACGTCACAAATTCCGTCACTCTATACAACAAATCGTCTAAGACGGTTCAGATACGTTATTTGGGTGAAAACAGGTTTACTAAAAGTTTTTCTATGGTCAACTGCTGGAAGGAATGCGTCGTTCGCGATGGCGGTATAAAAATTTCATGGGGGTAAATATTAAAAAATTGTAAAATAGATCAAAAAACATCGGAATTAACGCGCAGTTACAAATGTCCTACTATGTTCATACAGGAAAGCTCGAGCCATAGCATAAATAAAAATCGTAACCGCCTACCCAGCACAGGAGCAAACTTCAGAAATACTGGCGCCTTGAATGTGACGTATGTTGGCAGGAGTGTCCTGCAAGAATCGAGCTACTTCCTCAGACCGCATCGATGGTGGATAGTACTACCAGTGGACTAATTATGTACACGATACACCAAAAATGTAAATTAGTCCAAAAAGAAAATTTCCACTTCATTTTCACTAACTTTTAGCCTCCCCATATGAACCATCTCTCAGTACGATGATCCCTTAATTGACAATTATCCATGTTTTTATAGCGCGTACGAAACATGAACCCAATGCGATGTATAAAATCGTATAAATTATCATCGTCGTGTGTACAGCGTCGCGTTTAATTTGTGAACTTTTAGACTTCCCGTCACCAATTATTTCATACACTCGTTCTAATCGTGAACTCGTTGGATTCCTCACGTTTGATGCATCGACCAATTTAGGTTACTTTTCACGAGGTGATGGACCAAAAGCTAAAGCCGTAAACGATTAATATACAACATAATCGATCGTATCATCTCGCCCTATAATCAATTCGCCTCTAGCACCGAGTCTGAAACTATCTGCTTCCAGATTGTAGCGTTTTTTCTCGACTTTTTCGATTCTTTCGTAATCGAATTATTACTATAGTATTCTAAGAAGAATTTAATTTTAATTTTAATTTTAATTTATTTCGTTTAAGAGCGAAATTTCTAAGAATAAAAAAAAAAGAGAGATCGTCGGTAATCGGACCAAAAATAAAATCCCTGGAAACAATAATGTGAAATTTTAGTAAGCGAACTTCGACTGTCAAAATTCATTTCGGAAAATAGCCTATTCACCCCTAGGAGAAATTATTAATGTTCCAACATAAAAATCAAACCTCACTCGCGTCAAAGTTATATTTAGGACAACAGGATAAAGGAAAGTATTATATAAAACTAACACGTACACACAAAACGACGATTTGTTCGTATTAACATCGAAAATAATGATAATAATCATGACGATATAAGCTCGTCGGTTCTTCTACGATTGCGGTATATATATATTATATATATGGTAAGGCATTTTGTAGGTGGCGCGGTACACGAAGCGTGTCAAAGAGTCGTTTATTAAAAAGAAATACCGTATGAGAAACTTTTGTCAGAGGTAATTTAATTAAATTTATACATCCAATACATCCGCCCCGAACTTCGACGCTACATACGTATCATTCAACGAGCGATTATTTCTATGACCTATATCGACGGCGGCAACGACGCGCTGAGGTATGTCAAATAGAACTAGACGCGAAAGAACAAATTAAACCGGAGAGTAAAAGTGGAAATATAAAAAATAACATGGAAAACCGTTTCGATTTTACAATACTTTAATTAAAAATCTAAACGTCAGGTCGAATCGCATCGAGGATTGAAATATTTTTCGAAATCGTAATAAATCGTCCGCATTTAATCAAACCGCTGCAGTAGTAGTTAAATTCAAGATGAATTTATCCGATATGTTAGAAAAAGATAACTAAATTAAGGAAACGTACATTAAAAATACTTTAAAAGAAAAACAAATTTTTTAACACTTTTAATAATAAAACGTAATTTAGAAAATTAATAAGAGTAGAAAAATAATAGCATTTAAAAAGATAAAACTCCGATCTAATGAAAGTTTTCCGAATTTTACTAGAAAAAAAATAACATCACGAAGAAGTGTGAAACTTTGAACTGAATTCAACGTGGAGATTTTTTTAATTCAAAATGGACATACGTGCGTTAAAGATAATTTAAAAATATATTCGTTAAATTTATACTGTACACTCGTTAACATCTAGAAGTTAGAAATAAATTGCATTTAGCATCGTCTTTAAAATTAGGAAGTACGTAATGAAGGGACATATAATTTAACTTCTACAAATCCTCGTTATATTCGTTATATTCGTTATATTCGTTATAAAGGATATTATAAATATATTTATCGAAATTTCGTTTTAAGTGCTTGAAATAAGTACACCGCAATAAATTACTATTATTGCAATTGAGGTTAAATGCCTTGTTTTTCTTCGTACATATCATAAAGCAAGATTTGTTTCAATTTATACTGAGCGATTAAAATCTGTGGCGCTATATTTAAAATGTCCTATTCATATTTTACATTTTTTTTTTTTAAATGGGACCAAGACTATTACTGTCATTTGATAACATTCTACACGCAACGCACGGATGACGGTGTTTTTAATATTGATGAACTTCATATTGAGCTACTTTTTCATTTAGGTTCTATTCATTTCAAGTGTAAATTCATATGTAATAGCGAAGATAATGTCGAACATCAGGTTCGGTCCTGTCCCAAATACAATAGCTTTCTGTTTGAACTTTTCTATCGACAAGTAATGGGCTAGCAATATAACTTAAAGAGATTATTGTTGATCTTACCCCCTTGGATGCGCCTAAATTATATAATTCAATTAAGGCCAATAATATAAATTTATAATTCGAATAGTCCGCTTAAAAAGGTCGAAATGTTAAAACTAGATCAAAAACAAAAAAAAAAAACTGTTTTTGTTGACACAGCGTGTGAATTATTTCGCCCTGAAGCAGCCATTATAGAAACTCCATCATATATTTTGTACGAAATTGCGTACATCTGTATTTTTGACGTCTGACGTACACGATAATATTTTTACACTTCCAGTTGACTCGTATGTTAGTGGTTATTAGTTTCAATCGTTTACTTCCGCTAATCGGGTTCATCTTTTCATTTAGGAGCGCTCCGTTCGAATTAGTAAATCGCGCCACGCTGATTTTTGTTCTAATTTCATTTAGATCATCTTTATTTATTAAAACTGCTAATTATTGTATTTAATCTTTTCGCTACAAAATCGTATTGATTTTCGTTTAGGTTTTTCTCCGCAGTTTCGTTTCGATTTCGGAATTATTTTCAACGGTAATTCGAACACGTGATTCATTACAGCGAATGATTCCGTTATTCAGAACGTGTTTGTAGTCAGTATTGGTACAAAATTAGCTTTATTTATTTTACGCGCGATCATCATTACGTAGCTCCCTCCGTAATTATGTTCGGTTTCAGACTGTTCGATATCCTGACATGCTTTATCGTAACAGTTAATTGTACATTGAGGTTTGTTAATAGCAAGGTTTTGAAATCGATTTTTTCTTGTTCAGTCGCTTCGAGTGTAATTTTGCAAGTCAATAGTTTCTGGTTAATATTGCAATCAGCCACTGGATATATATATATACGTCACAATTTTTTTTTACTATATTCATAAATCGCTTATTTATAAGAATATAATGAATCTCTCATGTCTGGAGGACATAATTAGGAAAACCTAAATAGCTCACAAGAGGATTATTTTTGGAGTCAAGCTCAAAGATGGCAAGACGGTTACAAAGATTAAGGAACAGACGAAATTAGTAGACGCAAGCGGATTGCAGGGCTAAAATGGATGGGCCGGACATTTGGCAAGACATGTAGATGAAAGACGAACTAAACGGGTATTACAGCGACGGTCAATTGGTAGTCAGCGTCCACGAGGAAGGCCTATGTCTAGGTGACGAGTTGATGTTGTTAAATGAACAGGAATCAATTGGATCCGAGCCGCACAAGATAGGAATCTTTGGGGAGAATGCCTACATCCAGCAATGGGTCGATATAGGCATACCGTGTTTTTCTTTATATATATATATATCATCAATCGTGACTCTATGAATCCTCATAAACGAACGTGTTTGGCCGCCATGTAATTCGATCTGCTGCCCGGTCATTTCTCGTCCTGATGCGGTGCCAGCGATTCTTTTAATTCCGTCTCGATATCTTGTAGGTGCCTCCCTGTTCATAATCGTTTTTTCCAATCCATTCTGCGGTATGATATGTCCTGCGTATCCTGTTATTCGTCTCTGTACCACGGTTTTAATCTTTGATCCACCTTAATTTCTTGAAGTATTGACAAGTTAGTTTTTTTCGCAGTCCATGGTATCCTTAGCATTCGCCTCCAGCAGTGCATTTCAAGTTCATTTAATACCTGGTGTATCCCTTTTTTTAATTGTCCAGCATTCTGATGCATATAGGAATATGGTATATATATATATATATATATATATATATATATATATATATATATATATATATATATATATATATAAAAATTGTTCATACGAAATCACGGGAATGTTATGGTATGTGTTACTTCAGCAACGTCAAACGATGATAATAATTCAAATTTCATGAATAGCCACATGCTCTATATATATACACACACACACACAAATACTTCAGTTGACAGATGTTACCTTTTAAACATTCATTCAAGCTAATCACGTTTTTGAGTTGTAATAATTACAGTAGGTAAAGTGGTCGACGTATCCTTTGTCAGGATTTTTCTTTTTTAATATTCGCATTAAAGTGTCCTCGTATTAATGTTATTTTTACCCCGCATACTGGCCTGTAACCGAACTGAATTAATAACGAAGTAAGCGACGCTAACTTTTAAGAATCATCACATTTCACGCGAACAAAAAAACATTAAATTATATTTAAACAAAAAAAAAATTAAATTATATTTAAACAAAAAAAAATGTAGAAACAGCCTAAATAATTTAAAGGAAAATGGTGAACTAATTACGTGACTCGTAAATACTACGAACTGTTTCAAATTTTACTAACGACTAACTGAAATTTCATCAGAACACGTAGACGCACGTGTTACATTTAATCCTAAAAATCAGTATTATTATTATTATTATTATTATTACAGTAAATATGCGCACGTGTATCATTTATCCATTTTTATATACTTAGAAAAAAAAAAACGTTAAAAAATGTCGATAAATTTAATGATAATAACATCCGAATAAGATGCAAAACTCTTTTTATAAAATAATGCATATCACACACGATGATTTCTATCACGTATGGTACACAGGTAAAACACACACACACATATATATACGTGCGTTTTTAAAGTGTCTGTTCTTGGTAAATCGTTGGATACAATTCCATTTTGTATTTTTAAGGTTTATACATGTTTTGATAAATTTATATTAAAAAATATTCAATAATCCACCTACGACGTTTATTTAACAAAATTACCTCGTCCTTTGTCTACAATTTATGATAAATTTATTTATTTTTTAAATTTACAATTCTAATATCATCATCAATTTCCATCACCTATTCAGGAGGTCGGTGCGGTACGTTGGTTTGTTATAGTTGCCTCTGACTTGCCATTTGTATTATTCCGGATACCGACTTTCTTCTATTTATTCCTTTTTCTCGGGATTTTTCCTTGTATCGCAATCGTAAAAAAATCCTCTTCTGGTACTTTATGTCCAAAATATTTCTTTTTTTTTTCTTAGTGTCAATTTATTGACTTGACATTTATTCGATACTCCCGTATTGGTCACCTTTTCCTTCCACGATATTCTGCACATTCTTCTCTAGTACCGTATCCCGAAGGTCTTTTTGTTGGTCTACGAAATTGTCCATCTTTACAAAGCCTAACTGTGGACCATACAAAGCATTGAAAAATTCTTATTTTCTATCTTTATGTATCCGTTCTAGATTACTAAAGACACTTCTGCCGTAGCCTATCATTATTTTTATTTCTTCATCGTCTTTGCCATTTCCTGTGATTAAACTCACCTAAGTACTTGTTTAACCTATTCAATCCTTCCTCCATCCCTAACGACGGACATTTTAAAAACTTCATAGCTTCGCATGGTCGCCGATTTACGTTTTTTTCTCTGCTTTTTGAATGTGTAGAATTTGTAGCTAAATTTGTAGCGTAATTATAAATTTATAAAATTATAAATTATTCACCTGGCTTATTAACAGATTAGATCCAACTTTATCCGGACGCCGTGGTCGGATCATTTGTAATAAAATTACGAATTTAGTTAATAACTTTTTA
Source organism: Coronaproctus castanopsis (assembly GCA_032883995.1). Lineage (NCBI taxonomy): Eukaryota > Metazoa > Arthropoda > Insecta > Hemiptera > Monophlebidae > Coronaproctus > Coronaproctus castanopsis. Next base: position 207,071,843 of record CM065053.1, on the reverse strand, counting down.
AATTTTATTTTATTTTATTTTTTTTGTCGACCAACCGCTTAATTATAATATTTTTAATTTAAAAAAAAAAAATACAATTTTAACGGAGAACTTTTAAATTTATGGTTCGCAATTTATCGAAAATTTTATGAACAAATATACATATTTACAGACATTTTTTAGTGTTTCGCGATCGCCTCGAATTAATTATATAATTTAGGTTGGAAATCATATGGAGCTGAAACATGAAGCCTTGCTAAAGGGACAGCTAGAAGAATTAGGAAAATCGAAACAGTTCCCGAGAGGATTATTGTTGGAATCAGACGCAGTGGAGCGGATCGCCAGACTAAAATAGAAATGGATCGGACGTTTGGCAAGAGAAGTAGATGAAAGATGGACTAAGCGGATATTACAGTGGTGGCCAATTTGCAGCAGCGAGATGATGTTAAATGGAAAGGAATCAATTGAATCTGAGCCGCACAAGATAGGAATCGTTGGAAAAGTTTGGAGAATGCCTACACGTAGCAGTTGGTCGATATAGGCGTATTACGTACCTTTATATCTTATCGTTAGCTTTCTACCATTAAAATAGTTAAATATCCATATATAAATTTTTTGGTTAATCTTACGTGCTATCTATCTACTGTTTGTATAATGTGGACAGATTGACATAATAATAAGCTAACGGAACATCAATAAAAACAGATACCACACTCCGTTTATAGGCCACATGATTCAAAGAATATACAATGTAAAGGAACTTAACGCATCTGTAGAACTAAATCTTTTTATGAAACCATATTGAAGTTTGTTTGAGTTCCTTCCTATGAGGGGGAATGTATCCTGTGTTCATCGATTTATTATAAAAATTAACAATATATTTTTAGCTTCCTCCGGTATCATTTTGTATGATATACTATCCACCCCTACCGTTGTGTCTTTATTATGATCTAGACTACCAAATAATTCCTCTTTTTAGATAGAGTTTTCAAAAAAAAAAAAAAAAAAGGATAGACATACTCTGTTCGACCATCGGGCCTGCTCCATTACAAGGATCGACTGGGTTTTAAAATTGTTGTATGAAGCTTGTAAGCCGCTGAATATCAGTTGAGTTTACATATGTAGAGGTAGGGCTTGTAAATCTTTTAATTCTCTGTCATACCTTCTTAGTTGCCAAACTTGGACTAATACTACTACAAAATTTTCGCGTCATTCCTTTTTAAATCGTTTAGTTTGGGCTTGTTGCCCTTTATACTGTATATAATTTTGTATCGTAGGAGATGAATTGTAAATTGCTAGTGCTTTTCTTCGCAGAGCAACGTATCGATTACATTCGGAGACGTGCCGGACGCAGACACAATCACGTTATAAATAGTCCAATATTCAGAGATTGTGGAGACATGACTAAGAAATTTTCCAAACTGAAATCCTGTATTTCTGTGGTTATACACCGTTGGTATTGTATGCACGCCTTCTGAGTATTTTCTGTTATGAGAAAAAATTCAAAGCCCACGTATAGATCTATTTTGACAAGCTCCGGTAAATGATCGCTAGGTCTTTTCCTAGAGTCCAACCACTTCTATCAGAAATACCACAGGACGCTAAAACTAAAACCTTCTCTGCGTGTAGCTTAATCAGTATTAACAATGCGTAGACTATGGTCATTAATGAATTGTAATAGTTGAGTAGCTTCATGGTTAAATTTTAGCGCGCCCCAAGCTGGATGGAAACAATTAAAATCTCCCATGATTACAGCGGATACTTCTTGTTCAATCCTAATTCACGACAGAAAGGTTGCATCGTCATGTAACCGCAAAGAAGGCAATGGCGAACACACTATTCTATTTAACATCATACACGCACGTACCTTCACTTAACTGCTGTCCTTGAGTGCTAGCCCATTTTGTACTTAATAATAACAACACACAATGTTTTAATCACGATATTCGACAACGAACAATGGCAATAATTATATATATACATACTTGCCCATTGCCCACATAAATGTCCCTAGGTAGATATTAAGTGAATAAGAAATCACTTTTAGGCTACGAATTACATACTAACCCGTTCCTATTACTAAAACTCGCCTAGTAAATGCCGTGAACACATCCAGCTTATACACGATGAACTCCGCATTAAGCAGGTTAATCACCCGGATCGGTCGCACGAATAATCCGAAAACTACTTTTAGCAGAAGGAAAAATAGCATTTTTCATTTAGTATATCTTCTGCATCAGTACTATGATCACTTAAATGTAACAAGGCTTTTAGTAACGATGTCTTCATCCGTCGAATACTGAAACCCGGAGCCTCGCACACGTCCCTTCGAAACCATTTTGCCAAATTTTCTCCAACCAGATTTTTGAAACCTTCGCTTTCTTTTGGAATATCTGAGGAAAATCGTTCGTCAAACGACACGATCTTTCTCCACGATCGTGATAGCGTATAGACGATTTCACTTTTGACCATACCGCTGATATTACATAGACTGCGTCCGATAACGAATATTTCTTTCAAAAATTACGGTAGTTTTATAACTTCGCGAATAAAATTTGTAGTCAAAATTATTTTTTCGTTGACTTAATATCCATATCTGACGCGCCCAAATAATTAAAAATAAAATATAAATTACCCATTTTACAATACTATCACCTAAACTGGACAAAATTATACGCGTGATAAGCGTGGAAATATCTTTCTTCAAACATTTTTTTATCAGTCCGGAATGAGCACGGATAATCCGCATACGGATAATCGGGAATTCATATAGTTTCATTTATATTATATATTATATTATATATTATATATTATATATTATATATTATATATTTTATATATATATATATATATATATATATATAAACTCTTGCTTAATTGCTTGTCTATCCTTTGTCTTATCCTTTTAATTATAATTATTAATATATATCCTTATTTATACGGACGGATCAAAGTCAGCTCAGGGAACGGGAGCAGCAATGTTCATATCTCTTAATATTAATTATCAGTACTGGGACATCGAGTAGGCAATGAAATTTATCGAAAGCGGCGTCTTTTAATGGTGTGGTATTTTGTTTAATTTCTGCAACGATATCGTACGTTTTATATAATCGGAACATAGGAAACTTTAGGAACAGACATATTTGTTGAATATATACAGCAGTGATTACTCTCAGTACTATCAATTACAACCATCCTCTTTAAATATCCATGGTTCTATTTTTTTTAAAAACATTAAGCGTAAAACCATCAGCAGATTTTGATCTTGTTACCGGACAGCCTATTTTCTTCGTGCAACGTAAAAGAAAAAAACTTACTGTCCTCTCTATACCGGACGTGCAGTTTACAGTAATGATCATGTTCAAATACCTTTCTTCAAATACATTACGTTCTGAACTATATCTTAAATTACAGCGCTCATCATATAACGGTCCTCCATACAATATATCGTTGTTCATCTTGGTAATCTACATGTGTTTCTAGACAGAGCGATATTTTTAAAGAAGCTGCCCGTACGTATCGAAACTTGAAAATTACGATTTGTCACGAATCCCAAAGTGGATGGAGCGATGATTGTACTACAATCGAATGCGCGAGGTGGTTTGTCTTTAATTTCGCCAGTTGTATTTACTAGACCGATCGAATGGATGTTATTTAATTTAAAATGATGGACAAAAATCTCCGACATATTTGATTTACGGATTATTCGTGTATTTCAATTTCGAAGGATTACCAAAAGCTACGATATTTACTTAAAATAAATCTCGTACTAGTTTCCACTAGCCAGTATCTATCTGGGTTTTTTTTTTGTTTTTTTTTTAAAGTTCAATCACTAACACACATTCAATCATTAGCGCTACTATAATTACAATTACATTATTATTATTATTACTATAATTATTACTATAGTCATTACTTCATCCACTACTGACCATTTAATGTTTTTGAAACCGAATAGAGACATCCACTTTGGCCATTAACATGGCTTGTATGTTTCTCGATAGTACGCTGTCGTTCGTGTGCTTAATAATTTTCTCTAAAATTCGTTGTGTCAATAATGATTCGTGAGTAAATATTAAATTATAATTTCGATCGTCGATAATTATTATAATAATAATAATAATTCAAGTCGAATTCATCTTGCTCGTAAATAATTAAATAGCGCATCAACATCGTTACTTCTCTGAACAAACAAACGCTTTAAACGAATATAAATGATTTAGGAAGATAAATATAATGCCGAATCTAAACATTGGTACGATTATATATATATATATATATATATATATATATATATATATATATATATATATATATATATATATAGATAGATAGATAGATAGATAGATATCTATAAATAGTACCTGGGTAACGGAGTTTTACTCAGTTTTGTTTTTTGTGAAATCGTATTTTTTCATATTTAGATACGAATCAAATACTATTAAAAATCATTAAATACATATAACTACTTTAATCGTCGTGGAATTTAGATTCTTAAATGTCCCGAATAATTAAAAAAATGCCAGTTTACTGACAAATATTTAAGGGAAGCGAACGTCTCGAATTTTGGAATTTATCGATCGGATTTTTTTCTTGAGAATAATTCTTTCGTGAGGAGTTCTCGCATATCTTCGTAATGTGTCGTTACGTAAAGTTCCTGGCTTGATGATCCGGGTGACACGAAATTTCCAAAAAATCTTTCTAGGGCCGACTACTGAATGGAAAGTGGCGTATTAGGGACGTTTGTGATGAGATTTCTTATAGATCAAAAAAAAAAAGAGAGAAATTAATCTTAAACCAAAAATAATGAAATGTATAGTTACAAACCGGTAAATATATATAAATAACGGAAATAAAATTTACACGCATAAAAATTTGACAAAAGCAGTTAGCCGAAACAAAATAAGCACGCGATAAAGGGCATATAGCGTACGTGCGAGCTAAACGAGGTAATGTTTACTACAGAGTAAACGAAAACAGTAGGACAGCTAGATTGAATACACAGTTGTTAGATGAACACGATGGGTATGGCTGCTACGAGATATCCAAATGAACGCCGTAATTTGGAGATAAGAACCAATCAACGTTATACAGATAACGGGACAACAACGACAGACGAAGCATTAGAAAAAATATAAACATCAATCAGATCGTTTTATTAATCGCGTTAATACACGTTCGCGTAATAATTTATACGAATTTCAGATATGATAATGAAGGAAATAAAGGTTAATCTCGAACTTTCATACAAGTCTGTGTTCCTACAACTACACCCCTTTATTTATTCCTGCAATTAATATTTCTCTACGTATAAGTATTTATGTTGAATTATATATGTACATTGAACAAAGAGTTAAATTAATTCGTCTTCTTCTTTATCCGCCGTCTCCATCAAGAGGGTTGGCCATCTACAATTTGAAAGCATTCCGATCAACGACTGACCGGAAAAGTTTTTCCGAGCAACAATTGAACCAGCTACGAAGGTTGTACAACCGTGAAAGTTGTGGTCTTCCCCTCGATCTTTTACTAATAGTTTTACCCTCGAGTAACATTTTTAATATGTTATATTTCGATACTCTCACGATGTGACCTAAATATTGCAACTTTCGTTTTTTAACGGTTTTTCATAGCTTCAAGATTCTTTCCAACTTTGTTTAGCACTTCAGTATTCTTAACTTTTTTGAACCCGTGATATTCTCAGGATGCGTCGATAACGGCGTTGATATTTTTTTCTAATGTTCCGTCTATTGTCCAGCATTCGGAGCCATATAGTAAAATAGAGAAAATGTAACATCTGAAGAAGATCTTGATTCTCTGTTTTAATTCTCGACGCGTAAACAGATTTTTCATTTAATATTCTTCTCGCTTGTTCAATCCTGCTATGTATCTCAGGTCTGGAAGTACAATTCTCTTCGAGTATACTTCCCAGATATTTAACGCGTTGAACTCGCTTAATTTTTTCACAATTTATTTTGATCGAACAATGTATTTTTTTCTTTGAAAATCCGATCGCATTTGTTTTAGATATATTTAATTTTAATCCGTATGTTGCACTTTTTTCCACAATCTTGCGTAGCATATGCTCGAGTTCTTTTTCGCTGTTCGCTATTATTAGACGGTCATCTGCATATAGAAAGTTGTTCGAAATAACACCATTTGTTTTTAATTTTCCATCGTTTTCTTCTAGTGCCTCGTTAATTATCCGCATACACGTTAAAAATAGGGGAGGGCTGCTCCTGCTGTCACATTGTCTATACGGGCATCAGATCTTTGATTCCAGTACAGATAACTAATTATTCGAAGATCTTAGTTTCACTTTTTACTGTTTTTTTTTTTTTAAATTGAATTGATTTTTAAATTTTTTAATGATTTTAAAACATTAAAATTTAAGTTTATTTTATTAAAAATCAAGTTTTTGAGTTGATTCATTGTTTTGAGATTTTATTAAAAAATGTATTTTAACTTGTTTTCCTCCCTTTTTTTTTTGTACTTTTGTTAAATTTTAATATCCTTCTAGTTATATTTAAATAAGGTAATATATACATATATATTCATTTTATTTATTTCTCCAATTAATATTTTCATATATAATTCAACATAAATACTATTATATATATATATATATATATATATATATATATATATATATATATATATATATATGTAAATATTAATTCTCAATTTCCTCGTTGATGAACGAAGTGATAAAATACACGATCGGAAAAATATGATATACCGCGACTTATTATGCTGAAATATAGAAGAGATTTTTGACTAGCCCGAGTTAGATTTGGAAACGGAACAATAACATATTGGAATCTGAAGTAAAGGATGTGCTATCGAAGTTAAAAGCAAATATAACTCCAGGTTTTGAAGAAATGAGAAATGAACAAATAGAATTTGATGGTTGGAATCTAATAAAAAGTATGGCTGTATTATTCGATATGATTTCGAAACATAATCCTATTTCATAAAAAAGGTTAATACAAATACGATAGAGAACTATTTATCCTCAACCGGTAGGTTGGTGAGCAATTTATGCGACTACTTAGACTTTATGCATATTTTGTTGTATAGTGTAAGTAGCGTACGAAGATATGGCGCGAGCTCAGCTAAACACACATACACACCAACCCGGAAGAACTGACTGTAATCGCTTTATTATCACGACACAATACAGCCTAGAGTATTTTTATAGTGTACTATATTGTTACTAGCGCGCATATGGTAGGATTATTTATATTTTATTTTCTAATGATATTTTTGCATCGTCGATCGTATTCGAATCCACTTATAAATGAGCAGTTATCAATTGAACAGACCGGTTTTAAGGATGGTCTCGCTATAAATCAAGTCACAGAAAAATCGATGTAATAGCAGACAATATTATGTTTAGGTTTTGCAGATCTAAGACAAACGTAAAAGCGCGAATACTCGCAGAAAGAAAATAGAAATGCGTTTATATCGGAAAAGTGGTAAAGCAAGGTGATCCGCATTCAACATTATTCCAATCGTGAGTTCTATTTTTCTATCGGTCTATTGTTGGCTAAATACCGATCTCTCAAGGTCCACTTCCTCAGCAGCTTACATCTATCATATCTATAACACTATGGATAATTATTCCGAAATTCGTGCGTAGTACGTATTCCAACAATTACAAGCTTTTCTTGACGAATACTTGATTCTCTTATCAGCATTTCTTCGTTCGATATGTGATTCAGCCATTTAATTCGAAGAATCCTTCGAGAGAAATGGTCTAATCACCTAATGTATTTAATCATTATAGGTCATGTTTCCCCCATCATAAGACATAACATGTGCTACTGATTTAGGCTCCGACATTTTAGTCTCGGCCGTTAAATCTCAATTATTAAACACTATTTTAAATATTTTACAATACAAAACAGTAGTACTTTTATCCTTATTTACGATGTTGTCTAAGTAATTGAACGGATTTACTGTATGTATTTTCAGCACTTTTTCTTCGCCACTAGCACGGAACACAAAGATTTTTAGACAATTAAGCCATTATCAAGAAAACATATAAATTAAATATATAAATATATACAATATAAAAACTATAAAATGCAAAAAGTGATTTATAAAATAATGTGATAGTGAATGTGGTGAAAAACACAATCTACAATCAGCAATGTAAAATTTTACTATTACACCAGAGCACTGAAAAATAAAATAAGTAAGAACTTCTTTCTAATATAAAAATTGTCGAATTTTATGATATACTTTTTAGAACTAATTCTCCATCAAACTTTATCATCGAATTTAATAAATTATTTTTACTTATTTCTTTTATTATTTCTATTTTTTCTAGTAGTTTTCTTCGTCTAATAATTTTTTACTGCACGTAAAATTTTATACTTTTGGTCAATATTAATTGAATGTTTTAATTCTTTACGATGTTTTAGCAATAATTATTTTGTAAATTGTTCAGTATTTTTTACATTTTACATATTTTTATATTTGATTTTTATGTTCATTTGATAATGGCTTAATAGTCGAAAAGCTTTGTGATTATTTATAAAAAAAAGTTTTAATATACGGATAAATATATATATATATATATATATATGGGTCGTGTAATGAACATATATATTTAAAAACTGAAGTGAATTTACAGCTGCAGGTTTAATATTAGAAGATGATAAAAACACTTAACGACGTAGCCATGGACTGGCTAACAAATTTAAAGAGTTATTGATGGGAATTTTGTACAATTATATATAACCGACAATTAGAAGAAGTGTAAAGGTAACACTCTCTTTTTCTATTTGACTTGAACGGCTTAAGTACAAAAACTCATTACAGTCGACACTTTTTAATGATAAATACCTAAACAAATACCAATTTGAATTGGTTCGACCATTAAGTTTAATATCAACTTTCGGCTAGTCAAGAACTATTTAGACGACGTCTTCTCACAACTTTCGAGTTAACGAAACATGAAGTGCATATTTACAATATGTAAACCGATGAGGAAGTAACTGAAGCAGATGTGAACATATAAAAAGTTACATAACATTTTAATTCTCAGTTTTCATACATGTGTAACGTTGATTTATTGAAGAGTAGTGATTTTGTGAATTAACAAAACAAAATAAAAACAATGTTAATTACTATAAAATTTATTTTATTTATTGCAAAGCTTTTCGATTTTGACATCATTTTCAAGCGATACAAATGAAAGTTTTTGTATAACTTGAAAATGATGTAAAAATCCGAAAGCTTTGCTAAAATAACATAAATTTTATAGTAATTAACATTGTTTTTATTTTGTTTTGTTAATTTATACATGTATATACATAAATATTTATATATATATATATATTTATATATATAAAGCAGGAAAGATTAATATTAAATATAAGACGGTCCGAACGAAAGCGAAATACTTTTAGATACGGAAGAAGACATTGCGGTGGAGCAGATGCTGAACTGAAGTGGACCTGGCTAGGGCACATAGCTAGTGGGAAGGATAATATATGGACAAAACTGGTTTTGGAATGATGGCCTTTTCATAAGAGTAGAAACATTTGCAGACCGCTGACTCGTTGGTATGACGATACAACTCCAGCGGGGAAGAACTGAATTCAGAAAGATCAGAACTGGAACAAACGGAAAAGATGGGAAGAACATACGTCCAGCAGAGTCCGATATAGAATATTATATATATATATATATATATATATATGTGTGTGTGTGTGTGTGTGTGTGTGTGTTGGGGGGGAGAATTTGTATAAATTAATGTATTTTGTAATACGTACACATATATTTCACATTATGTGTACGCATACTACATACACACACACACACACAGGTATGTTTGAATGTCGCATATATATATATAATATATATTTTTCTTTACTTTCTAATGCATTTTTACCGAAATTTCTTCATACAAACGTATAACTTTCCGGTAAATTCGTAGTAAAAGGGATTTTGTGTACCATCTGCAAATAGTTTTTTGGTGTTTCCGGGTGTGGTCGTAAATATCCTTAACCGTACTAAAGGTCAAGTCGGAAACTTTACAAACTTAATTCAAACCAAAGTCCTAGACCGAAATAGCTGAATAAAGCTTAATACCGTACGATGGACAGATCGACTAAAAGAGCTACAACGCTCCTTTGCGGTTGCTTTCCTTATAAATTTCATACATATATATATATATATATATATATATATATATATATATATATATATTCTCTTAGTCCCTTATTGCTATAATCGGAAATTGAAAATTTGTTAACCGGGCCGTAATATAATGATATCCCACGGTGAAATAGTAATTAATAAGTAATTACGTTAAAATTATAAAATGGTATAGCAGACACACACACACACACTTGTAATTTGAGTAAAATTTTAATCGGTGAAGCGCGAAATAGGAAGTTTGTTTGTGTTTCTTACTGTTTTAACGAAACAAATTGTAACGCGAATTTAAACGTTCGTCTCGTAATTAAAACGGGTTTAATGAAATGAAATTTTACGTAACAATAGAATAACAGTTAACGACCTGATAAAACCGAAGCATCTGCAGATCCAACAAGAAATCCTTAGACGTGATATTTAGCTTAAATAACAATTTCACGGGATTATATATATATATATATATATATATATATATATATATATATATATATATATTTGTTCTATATGCGCATACAAACAACCCTTTTTATTACTCTAAGAAAAGTTCGTATCTATGACGACTCAGTCAGCAATTAGTAACAATTCGTACCTTATTATTACAACAATTATTTAAAAGAGCGGTTGAAATAAAATTCGTCGCGAGTTCACGATGTTATATCTAAATAATATTAATCAAAGATCGAGTTCATTCGTACATTCGGCCTGGAATAAATTGAGAAAAAATGTTTACCTTAATTATCCTAACGTCATTTAGAAGTTTTCACGTGAAAGCTGACCCGTAATACTTTTTTTTCTTTTTTCTTGTTTTTCCTTTTTTTAAAGTGGCGTTGGAATTTATCTGAGATAGCGTATATACGACAAACTATCGATAATTATGCATTACGTGTCTCTTACAAATATGTGCAATACGAAATAAACTTTAGAATTGTTCGTGACAAGTAGATATTAATGGAATAGCGAACTCTCGAAGTAATTAATTAGTTGTAGAATTCAACGGGATGTGCAGAATATTTTAAACATTCTGGCATTATGTAATCGCAATCTTTTCAAAATTAGTCGCTTGAAAAAAATCGAGTAATCGAATGAACCGATGTAATAGTAGCTGGCGGTTAGTTCGGGTTGAATCTTAATCTACAGATAGTAGTAACGATATAACCGATCTAATTATCCGAGGAATTTATATTTATAAAAGAACAAACGTTAAAAATTGTAGATTGGATCTTCAGCCTTCGGTGCCCTCCGCCCATGACGCGTTAGCTGATTTTAATGATTTCTTGCTGATTCAATTAATTCTACATTATTCCCGTCCAATCCTTTATGTTTCCATCCGAACTTCCTTCTGCCTCTTGGCCGTTTTCATTTTATTCTACCTTATAATATGGTTTTCTTCGGGAATTATGCGACCAAAATACGCAATTTTTCTTTTCTGTACGATATTCCACAGTTCTTTACTAATTGCTGCTCTTTTCAAGACTTCCGTATTTGTTATTTTTCCCGCTCAACGTAAACTGACCTCTCGGGAACCACATTTCCATTGTCATCAGCCACTTTTCAGATATCTTCTTTATCGGCCGTAATATATATCTTCCGATTACTCCACATCGGATTCTGATTTCTTCTTCACATTCTAATCGGCAATTAATTACTGATCCCGTGTATTTGAATGTCTCTATTTTTTCAGTTTATATATCGTACCTCGCAGCAATTACCGTAAATTTTCTTTTGGGTACATTAATTTCAGCTTCAAATTCCTGTATCTCGTTCAATTTATTTATCATTCGCTGTATGTCAATCAAATTTCCTGTCAAGATGGCCGAATCATCTGCATTAATGCTATCTTAAACATATTTTCCGGATAGAGATTAAATAAAAATGGCGATAATATATATGTCTTGCACACACCTTTATCTATCAATACAAACTTTGGCTTTTTGTTTCCAGTATAAAGTAGATCGGATGAATTTCTAAAAATAAAGATTAATGTTAGTTAAACCGATAACAATCGCATAGACTATTTTTATAACGGACAGAAAAAGGCCGGTATATCTGTTATAGTCAATACTACAGTATCTAAAATACTGCAATGACCAGGAATCCGGACAAATTGAACAGCAAAGTCAAAATTAAAAAGTAAAGTCGGAATAATTTTCAATAACATTAAGACGACCGCGAATTAAAAGGAACACATTTTAATTCTGATAAGAAACTTTTAGAATTAGATGGATGTCATAATTTTTTTAGCAAGGTGATTCTTAAGCGTTTGAATGATCCGAGTAAGTCTCTGAAGTGAATATGGAAGAAAACCGAATTAATAAGTATTTACCAGTGAAATCTAAAGAGAGAATGTCGATAGATTGACGATATCTTGACCAATTCGTACGTGCGGAAAGGAAGTCGAGCCAATGCATTTGTAGCAAGGATGAAATGATAGGAGTATAATGAAGTAAACGGTGAGCGAAAGTATCAAGGTCAATGCGTAAATTCCATAATTCTCCACGAGGAGTACTCTAATTAGGAGAGCGGTTACTGCATGCGCTTTCTTGGACTGTTGCGGCGTCAAGTAAGCTTCGCAATTAAGTATTGCGATGTAGGTTTTTTCGCAAATCTTCCGAAATCGGGGTAATATTACTTATTGTTGTCTGAATTTTTATTGACCACAGTTTCTTGTTTACTAGAACAATCATGACGACACTAATTATGTTATTCGTCATTTTAGTCCGCTACTAAAACATTTTATTAAATAACGACTTACGTTTTTGTTTTTTTTTAAAAAAAAAATATTATTATTAGCTGGGGCGATATTTTAAACGTCTACAAAAGCTACCTGCGCTATAATAAAAGTAGCGTCAGGGTCTTATTTTGAACATTTGTAGAATTGGACGCAAGTGCTTGTACTAGATGAACAAAAGTAAATATTTTTTGGATTAGTTTCAGATATGAATATTATTTATCGTTCGTATAAAGTGGATTAATAATTATATTAACATTATTTTTTTCATTCTTCATCATAATAAATAAATCATTTGTTTCATCATTTTCGACATTCCATCTGCGATATTAATGGTGCGTTATAATGTAGTTAGTCGTGCGTTTCGTGTTATCTTTGTTCTAATACCGATATTGTGCTAATACCGATATCGTCGGGCTGATAAGATAATAATTATTTCGTGTCGACGTTCTTATTTAACGTATTTCGGAGGTAATAAATAAAACTCGCTATCGGCTTGCCCGGCAGGCAAGCTGATATTGCTATTATTACTATTTATATAACAATCGAATAAATAAAAATGTCGGTTTCTCGCTCGCTGAAATCTAGCCGCAAATCAACTTCTGTCAAAAATAATAACTTCAACAGCTCTTATGAAGATGCAACATCGCAACCATCTAAATCAGGTGATATTTTACCATTACATACTAACAATGATAACGAAAATCTTATTAAATATGCACAAGATTCAAAAGAGGTGGCAAGTACAAGCTGCTCTACTCATGTTTACGCTCCAATCCCTTCCAGTTTGTATCCCATGGAACAAATGGAGGAAAGTAATTATCAATCAAACACACATGCAGATCATAGCTGGCAAGAAGCCACTAATAGAAAAAGACAGAGGGATTTCGTAAGAAGTATTTCTTCCGATATGGTAGAAAGGAAAGTTTTAAAACGTAATAATAATAGATATGCGGCTCTATCAGTTGATGACGTTAATATCAATGATGATGACGACGAAAGCCACCAATATAACGAAGATAAAACTGTAGAACTGAAACCACCTCCAATAACAGTGTATGAAGTAAATGATTATTCAAAAATGTTAGCTGACATTACCCATGTCATTCCGGCTACGCATATATCCTGTAAAGTATTATCTTATAGAAGGGTGGAAATTAAAACAAGTAAAATTGAACACTATCGACAGTTAATTAAATATTTCAGAGACGAAGCGATTGAACATCACACATATCAACTAAAATCAGAAAGAAGCTTTAGAGCTGTAATTAGGCATATCCATCACTCCGTTGACACAAAAGAAATCGCCGCCGCTCTGGAAAATTACGGACATCAAGTGAAAAATATAATAAACGTAAAACATAAATTAAGCAAGCAGCCCTTGCCAATATTTTTTGTGGAACTAGAGCCTCAAAAAAATAATACTGATATATACAACATTCAGGCACTTCTCAATATGAAGGTGAAAATTGAACCTCCGCATAAAAAAAAGGGTATTCCTCAGTGTTTTCGGTGTCAAAAATTTGGCCACACTAGAAGCTACTGCAATAGGGCATTTGTCTGTGTAAAGTATGGTGAAGGTCATCCTACACATACCTGCAATAGTCTAATCAGACAGCGAAATGTGCTAATTGTAAAGGAAACCATCCTGCGAGTTACAAAGGATGTGAAGTGTATAAAAAAATTCAAACACTGAGACATGGAGGACAAATTTCCGTAAAGAAATATAATACAAAGAGCCAATCATCTAACTGGCTCCCAGCAAATCCACAAAAGATTCCAACAGCCAAACGATCTGTAAAACAATGCTTAACAATCGATTCAAACCATACTATATTGTCAAATAGATTGCAAGAGTTAAATCAAACTCAAGTACATAAGCATAAATCCTATGCTCAAGTAACTCGTGAAAATGCTTCAAATTTTAGTGATCTAAAGCAAACTTCAAACGTCCTTGATGAAATAAGAGCATTATTTAAAGATATTATGCATCAACAAACAAACATGTTTAACAATATATTAACTAATATCATGTCAACGATGTTAAATAAAGAATGAAAAGTACTATAAAGCAAAATAAATCCACATACTATAAAATAGCCCTATGGAATGCCAATGGTCTATTGCAACATCAACTGGAAGTAGAGCATTACTTACACAAAAATGATATTGACATAATGCTAATATCAGAAGCTCATTTTACTGACAAAAGCTATATTAATTTTCGACATTATAAAACATACTGGACAGTGCACCCCAATAATAAAGCACATGCAGGAACTGCAATCATTATTAAAGAAAAGATTCCTCACGATGTTTTTCCAAACTTTAATAAAGAATACCTTCAAGCCACTTGTGTCACAATAAGACAATCAAATAACGTATTAAATGTGGCTTCAGTCTATTGTCCACCAAAGCATAAAATACAGGCTAAGCACTTTATAGACTTTATAAAAGGAATGGGAAATCGGTTTATAATCGGAGGAGACTTCAATGCAAAAAATATACATTGGGCTTCTAGATTAAACACTCCTAGAGGAAAGGAAAAAATTTAAAAATTGCCATAGATACGGAACACTGCGACACCATATCAGGAGGATTACCCACATATTGGCCGACTGATAAAAACAAAATTCCTGATCTATTGGATTTTTTATAACAAAAGGTATCTCTCAGTCATACCTTAAAATTGTAAATGATCAATATTTTTTGTCTTCGGATCACTCGATTGTAGTATTAACAATCAGCGAACAGGTGTGGCTAAAGAAAAAAAGACCCACCTTAACCAATAGAGCTACCAACTGGATTAAATTCCAACAGATACTAGATGATACCATAAATTTATCTGTCTCATTAAAAACGAAATCTAGTATTGATGATGCTGCAAATTTATTCACTAATCAGATAGTAAACGCAGCGTTCTCAAGCACACCATTGCTGGAAAACAGATCTAGACAAGACATAATATATCCCGATTATGTACGCAAACATGTTGCTATTAAAAGAAAATTACGTAGACGTTGGATAAGTACGAGACAGCCTGATGACAAAAGACTGTTAAATAATCAAATGAAAAAGTTGAAATTGTTAATCAGAAAATTTAAAAACGACTCATTCGCTGATTATGTTCACAACCTATCAAATACGAAAGAAAGCAACCACTCTTTGCGGAAAGCTACAAAATTTATGAAACAGCCAAAACCGAGAAATAACCCTCTAAAAATGCAGAATGGAAACTGGGCTACGGATGACAACATGAAAACAGAAATATTTGCGACCTATTTACACGATATTTTTAAACCGAATAAAGTAAAGTCACGATTAGAAGATTGGGTACATGAATATTTAAATCAATGTCCACTAACAGCGCATGAAAATATCAAACATTTCTCTCCTGTAGAAATCAAAGCTATAATTAAGAAGCTTGACAACAGAAAAGCTCCAGGATATGAGAAAATTACTGGAATAATACTAAAGCAGCTTCCAAGAAAAGCACTAGTCTTTTTGACTTATATATATATAATGCAATTTTGCGGCACAAATATGTTCCTGTGCTTTGAAAATTTGCTAATATTCTTATGATCTTAAAACCTGGAAAACCACCTGAAGAAGTAACATCGTACCGACCGATTTCACTCTTACCAACACTTTCAAAGGTTTTTGAAAAACTCATTCATAAAAGGATGCAGAAAATTATTGATAAAAATAAAATCATCCCACACCATCAGTTTGGATTTCGTGTTGGACATTCTACTGTGCAACAGGTTCATCGAGTTGTGAAGAAAATTGAAGGATCCCTTGAAGATAAGAAGATTTGTGCTGCTGTCTTTCTCGACGTCAAGCAGGCGTTTGACAGAGTTTGGCACTCGGGACTGCTATATAAATGTAAACAGATATTTCCATTGATATACTACAACATTTTGAAGTCCTACTTGGAAGAGAGGCATTTTCAAGTGATTGTCAATAATAGTCAATCATCTATATACAAAATTACGGCAGGAGTAACCCAGGGTAGTATACTGGGATTCTATACTCCATTTTTACCAGTGATATTCCGGAAAACTCGTTTATTGCAACTTTTGCCGATGACACAGCAATACTAGCTACTCATCACTGTCCTGATACGACTAATCGACAGCTCCAGAGTACCATTGATCTGACGGTTGATTGGTTTTGCAAGTGGAAAATAGTGATAGATGAGCTAAAATGTAGCCATATCATATTCACAAATAAAAAAATTGATCGTGGAAAATATCAGATTAAAATAAGTGGAAAGATACTACCACAAAATCCTTGTGTGAAATATTTAGGAATTCATCTAGATCAAACACTAACATGGTTGCCACACATTACCGCTAAGAAAACTGAACTAAATATCAGAATGAAACAGTTATACTGGTTACTGGGACCTATGTCTCAACTATCAATTAACAACGAACTATTGCTGTACTTATATTAAAACCGATATGGCTTTATGGCTGCGAGCTATGGGGATGTGCTTCCAAAAGCAACAAACAAAAAATACAGCAGTGCCAAAATAAAATTTTGCGCATGATAGCTGGTGCTCCATGGTGCGTGTCGAACGACACGTTGCACAGGGACCTTCGAATAGGATATGTAGAAGATGAATGTGCTGTCCGAAGGTATCTGTCCAAACTGGACTTTCATGGGAATCCGTTAGCAAAGAAGCTGCTAGAACAAGAAGAAACCAGAAGATTGCGAAGAAAACGCATCACCGATTTCAAGTAGAGTCGGTGTAGATAATTAATAGGACCACCCAGGTGTTCGGCTGTTGGGTCGACTCCTATTAAAATAATTTTCGTTCACTAAATCTAGTTGATGATGAGAGTCTCGTCAGTTCTAGATCTTAAAGGTTTATATAAAAAAAAAATTCTATCTGCAGCAATATTAAAATGCATTTATCGAGTTTCCGGTTCATCGTTTAACATCGTTATTAAGATCGTTTTCATGATATTACATTATCATTACCACTATCGTTATTACAATCATTTATTATTATTATTATTATTTAACAATAATAGACATTTGCCAAACTGTTAATTCATAAGTATATGTAGAACGAAAATAGACTAATTTTGACTACGGAATCAACAATTTCCTTTTAAAATATTCCGACATGAGTCGAAATCCGTTTGATTGTTAATTTTTTTTTTTTTACTGTTCCAATACCTGATTTCTATAATACATATTTAATTTACATAAAACTGGTATATCTGGATTTAAACATTTCCCTTACAAAGCTACATCATTATTAGAATAAACGTATTTTCGTAAAATTTTAACTAAACTTTTTAAATGCGAAAAACAAATCGCCGACTAAAAATTTTATAATCAACTTTTAAGTATGCATATATCACGTTATGCATATATCAACCCACTACTGGGTGTAGGCATATCCCAGACATTTCTAATGATTCCCGTTTTGTGCAACTCGGATCGAACTGATCCATGCATTTTTCACACCGTGTTGCTGGTCTGCATCTTTTCCTTTTTAAATTCAATGGGCACCATCGTAGGATACATTTTGTCCACACCTGTCATCGTCTCTACGCGCAATGTGTCTATTTTAATTTTGCTATTCGTTCCACTGTATCGGTCAATCGAGTAAGCTGTTTGCGTTTTCCTGATTTTCGTGATTACATCTTTCGTGGAATTGCATGTTCCTCTTCCGTATGTTAATACCGGTAAGACACATTAGCTATAAAATTTGCACTTCAAGCTGTTCGGTATAATGTTGCCTAACTTCTAGCCCGTACGAGAGATATTCTCCCCATTTTATAATACTCTGCATATTTTTCTACGCCGTTTGTAGTTATTTCCTGTCCTAGATAAACTGTACCTGTTTGATGTGCTCCCCGTTTGTCCTCATTGACATACCGAGTTATTAGTTATAACATTTGTTTTCTGTTTTTTCTAATTTCTAATTTATAGTTCATTCGAACTAGATTCTAATTCTATATGAAAGGTATTATAAATTAAATTTACGACATAAATAGTCCATACAGCTTGTGTGATGATGAAACAACTACCCGATAAATTACACGATCCCCTTCAAACAAATTCGAAGGTTACATTCGATAAAAGTTAAAAAATAAAAAAATTAAAAAAAATAACTAAAAACTTCAGAATTTCATCGTCAGTCATCTTTAAAATGATAATTCATACGAAAAAATGGCGGCCAAAATGGAAATAAAGATAGAGCCAGAGAAAGGCATTATGCGCAAAATATTTTATAAGGGTGAAAAAAACAAAACAAAAAAAAATCCATTTCATCTCTCCGAATATTTTCACCTCATTTTAATAAAGGCGCCGAAAAAATTATCTTTCGCTATAAAACGTTAAAATTTTATTCTTATTTCCTTGGCAAAAATTAAGAATTTTTTCCTATTTAGGTCGAACAATAGTTGAAAGGACCGCAAAATTACTTCCCAAGCGTTAGAACGGAAAAACAAAAATTCTTTTCGACCTATGGGTATGAACGTAAAAAATGATCATTACCAAGCCAGCCTGAAATGTACAAACCAAATGTACTAAATAATAGAAAATACCTGAGAGAAGAACGAGAATTGGAAAATATGCACGAACCTTTTGTATTATCTATCGAGGTATTTGTACGTACAAGCCCACGTACACATAATATATATAATAATGATTACAAAAATACACGCTGTATAAATACGCTCATCTTATATATATATATATATATATATATATATATATATATATATATATATATATATATATATATATATATATATATATATATATATATAAATGACAGAAACCTTTTCAAACGACTGATTATATTATCAGGATACTACCACTCATCATAAATGTAAAAAAATGTCGACAAAATCAAACCGCAAAAGTGTCTAACTTTCAAAAGATTTCCGATGCTATTATTGTTATCCTAAAGAGCAGCGATCATCCCCTTAGAGATTTTCCAGTTCTTTATTCTTCCCGAATCTAAAAGATCGCTGCCGTCATTATCATCATCAATAATTATTATAAGTGTTTCGTCCTTTGTTAGGAAATAATAATTATAATAATATCTGGATAAAATCGTGTAGATATATTAAAACAAGAGGAAGGAAAAGGATAAAGTATATAACAACGAACATGGGGATTGCTAGGACTTATGAAGTAATAAATTCAGCCAGACACACGAAGACATTTTTTTTATAAACACACTTTAGAGTATTAGAACTAATACGATCTTAAGTGTCTATGCTTAAATAAGTATTAAAATTAATAGGGCGGTATATGTTTAAAACTAGATAAACATATAATACGGCTTCGAAGACACTAGCTCCAGTATCGGCTTCTAATTAACACATATTTTCTTCTTCTTCTTCTTCACTAGCTATTATCAGTCCACTGCTGGACGAAGGCCTCGCCCAAATTTTTCCAGACGCCGCGATATTGAGCTTCATCTATTTGGACTGAACTTTTGGATTTCATCTGTCCACCGTATCCTCGGTCGTCCTAAGACTCGTTTGCTTTCAGATTTACACGATGTTGACGCACCTATACAGCAGTCTTCGGCTCTAGCCTTACATGTCCGCACCATCTCCATTTACTATGTTTAATAATACTTACTGCATGTTTAACTTTTTGTATGCGCTTTGTCGTCCATTTGTCCATCACAGTGATCCACAGCATAGACATTTCCATTTTTCGTTTAACTTTTATTTTTTGTTCCGTTTTTTTTTTTTTGTTAATATTTCACTAGCATATATTAAAACTGGCAGAACACACTGATCGAACAACACACGCCTTTTCAGGTCCAAATCGGCATTATAATTTGCAGGTATAGTAGACGTTTGCAATATGTACCGAGAGTCCACCGCCGTCCTATCAGCCAGTACAGCGCGGATACTATACATACCAAGATATTTGGCCGAGTTAGCTTGTGGAATAAGCTGACCTGCAATAAAAGCACGATGAAACGAATTTGCGTGTTACTATTTGTCTTTGTTGGACTTGATTTTCCAACGACCAGACCAACTAACAATGCGATCTAGATGACGTTGAAGATTTTCGCTTCCTTCTGGCCATTACTTTCAGATAGTATAGCAGTATCGTCAGAAAACGTAGCTATGATTGTGTTATCATCGGTAGGCAAATCACTAGTATACAGGACGTACAGGATGGGTCCAAAGACACTCTAACCTGTATCGACTGATATCGGAATAGACGCTCTCACAAATACAAAATTAACAATCGACAAAGATTACCCAGGCAAGAGGCTACACGTTTTGACTTCATGTCAGACTCTATTGAAAGCCTGTGCTACGTCGAGAAAGACGGCCGAGCAAAACTATTTATCTCCAAATGTTTTTTTTTCTATAACTGTTGTTACTCGATTAACTTATTCAATTGTAGAATGTTGGTTCCTAAACCGAAGATATGAGATAATGGTTATCGATGTGTGCAAACTTTTAGGGATACAGATTAGGTAAATCAGTAAAATCTGAATACCAACAACCGCGTTTATATATGCTCGTCTTTATCGATTAAAATCGAAACTTTAGACGATTCGAAATAAGATAGAGTTAAAAAATAAAAGACGACAAATCGAAAACGGATTAATATTAGCTAGACTAATTATCGTCGTAATATTAAGTGCATTTGATCATCTGAAACGCGTTCAGTAAAGCCTTTATAATGCAGAGATATATATATGACGTTGTCAAAACATTCGATACAACGCGGTATCGAATAATATACAGCGTGAATTCCCAACGTACTTAGTTAATTTAATTGATAGTTACTCGAGCAATCGATCTTTTTATGTGTCTGTCGCTGTTCGTCTCACAAAACATGTTCTGCGGGTGTTTCGCAAAGTAGTATAATTGGACCACTTTTGTTTACATCGTATCTCTACGATTTTCCGAACGGACCCAATACGCAAGTTTTACTGACGACGCTGAAATATTCTGCAGCCCCTCCGTAATAGACTAGCGGCTACTTAAATACTTCAACACATGACATATTAATACATGACTAAAACCGGAGCTATATTCTTCACCCGTAGGAGACCAGCTCTACCTGACAATCATCCGACGGTAAGGGGAAATTCATTAAAGTGGTGTGATAAAGTTCACTATATAAAGACTGACGCCTTCTACGCTCTCCTTAATCGCAAATCCCTCCTCATTTATTAATTTATATTCTTAAACCTATTCAGTCAGAGTGTGCTTTACGGTACGTGGACTTTTAAAGCTAAAAAAATTGTTTATTTTAAAATAAGAGACATTTACTCGACTAGAATGTCCTAAATAGATTTATATAATACGAGGAAAAATCTAGATATCACTTTTTTACCTCTTTCAGTCCTTTTCTTTAACACTTTCAGCGATAGATCGTCATTTTTCTTACACAAAATTAAACATTTGACTGGAGGAGGGTTAGAAAAAACGAATTTCTAGAAAATTCGTAATGTATAAGTATTTCTAAAAAATTGAAATATAATTCCAATTAGCATTAAAAAAAGCTTATGTGTACCGCATAGACGATACTACGTGTGAAAGGCTTAATTACTTCAAAATTAATAATCGTACGTGGAAATTAATAATGTCGGACTGGAAAAATTTTAGAAAGGAACAAAAACGTAACTGAGGTGTATTTATATAAATAAATACGAAGGTCAGTTAAGGAGTAATGAATAACTAAATAATGAAGAAGAAACCAATGACTGATAAACCCCGTAATGAGCGAATAAAATTTTAAAGATAGAAAAGAATGATGGATTAAAAAATCGTAATAACGATAAATAAAATCAAGTTCGATTGATTTTTTTTTATACATATATATATACATATATATACTCAGTGTATATGTATAAATAAGCAATCGAAACAGTTTACAATCTAACTTAAAATTACTTATATTCAAACGAGATTAACAAAGTTTTAATCTAACAATTGACGTATGTAACTAATTTAATACAAATAACAATACAATAAGATAAGCTCACATCCTGGATTAAATTTTTTTTTCCTTTTTTTTTTTTTTTTGGTATTTTTTTATATATAATACTGTGATTAGGCATACGTTATCCTACGTTTTAGTTCCTTATTAGCTAACTACTTTAGCTCGCAATAGTGATCAAAATTAGTTACTAAACCGAGTATGTATCGATTATAATTTACTAAGTATATTTTTGTTTTATAATCGATTTATATATTTATTTACTTATTAGTTTAGTACTATAAACAATCACTGGATACTTCGGTCTGAAGATAAATAAATAAAAATAAAAAATAAAAACATATACATATATATATCATATGCGCGCTAAATATAGTACTGTACAAATACACGCGGGGGCTGTACTAACAACAAAGCGATTACAATCAGTTCTCCCGAGTGTGATCTGCACTAACGTAGCATTACGATTGCCTCGTACGCTACTTACACTGTACAACAAAAGACGGCACTTAACGATGAAACACGATTTAAACTAAAAGTCGTGTCGATTAGGTTATTACATCGAAAAAATATCAAATTTACCGCCACGTCGATAATTTCTATCGGTGAAATACGTTTACGAGAGCCGTAAGACGAAATTTTGTGGAATCGAAAAAAAAAATAAAAAATAAAAAATATTATATTTGGAAATAACCGAGCGAAAGTGACGCATTTCAAAAAATTTGACTTTACCTCTTTACCTCTTTCAGAAATGACGTCCTGCCGAAAAATAAAAGTACTTACTACTTTCAAAACGAAACTGAAATCTTATTTCGCACGGATGACGAATGGCAACGAAGCGCGAAATCGTGCGCCCCCCCTTAAATTGTTGTTCACTTTTCACGAAGGAAGTGAAAATTCGGAAAAGTGCAAAAAATACTTGGAACAGATTTTGCAAAAGTAAAAATAAAGTATCTTCTGCATCTTTTTTTATTTTTATTTTTTTCCTGTATTATAAAAAGAACGGAAAACGTACGAAGGAAGGGAGGGCTAAGACGGAAAAATATAAATCACTTTCGAACGAACGCGCGAAGAAGAAGAAAAGTCTTTTTATTTTCGTATCCATTTTTCGTTTCTTTGATTATGGTTTCAGTCAAAAATATATCGCCGTCATTTATTATTCTCTTCGTTTTATTTACCCGTCTAGGCCAATACATTTTTATATAGAACTGAGAAAACGTTTAAATCAATCTCAAATATGAATTTAAATAATTTCGTACGTTCACTAATAATTATATGTACATTATTTTTGATTTATCGCGTAGTCGATCGTAAAAAAAAAATCTGCGCCTTGGAGCGTAGGGAATAAGTGAAACATAAAGACGATGTAAAATGCGATAGAACATAAATTTTAATTCAATACATTAAAGCCAACGCGTGCAATACGCACAATGAAAAGACACACTTATTTAATGAGCATAAAGAAAAGGAACGCAGCTCTGTCCGCTATACTTAACCTTACGCGACGACAACTCAAATGTTTTCATTCTGAAATCTACATCGCAACATGCATTGTGCAGCGAAGATTCGAGCGAAATAACGAATATCACGCGTGCGCAACAGAAAGAACACACGAACGCGCATAAACTTATAACGCGTGAAAAAACGGAGGGGCCCGACTTCGCTGAATAGGTCCGCCTATGTACCTATGTGTACGTGCACGCATGCGCAAGAGAAACAATCCTGCTCTCTCGCTCGCTCATTTTAAGAACTAAATCCCCCCTATATAGAACGCGCCAATAGAAGTTTCATTTCATTAATAATAATTATAAATTAACTTTTTCCCGATATTCGAGCAATGTAATTAATCCGTCGTCTAGTAAATAAATGGCCCAGTACTCTGTCGGCAGTTGCATCATTACGGTTTATCATACTTACCCGTCATTACATTAAACTCGTTACAGGCTCATTCACGCGTGTTCGTATATACGGTACGCGAAATTTTCACGTTAACCAAATTTTTTAACGCTAAATGCCTCGATTTTAAAAATATTTATAAAATAAATACATCGAAAATTATCTACAGTAGTTCGCCTAAGAAAAACGGCATTATGTAATAAGCACACCGTGTATAAAAATTCACTGGTAAATATGGACTAGAAAAGAGGAACAGCCGTGGTGGACGCCTGATTCAATTTAGCAAAAACAAAAAATCAGTTTGTTATTATAAACACACGGGTGAAAAGGAGCTACACGTGGAAATATTCGGGCGATGAACACACGATACCAAATAATTATATTGTAGCGAGATGAAGATACAAGAATCAAGTTAAAAAATCTGTAACATATCCAAAAATAAACGCAGATTCAAATCATAATTTACTAATAATAAATTCCAAGCTTAAATTGAAGAAAATTGCTATAAGGACAAGATGGAAAAAATGACACAATAAATATAAAGATGTAAAAAAAACTTGAAAGAAACACAGATTAATGATGATGAAACTGTTTAGATTAAATGCGGACATTCATTAATTCCGCTAATCAGATGTAAAGTATCTCAGTATGCACCTTGATCAGTGTGTAATGTGAGAAGTAAACACACAATACCAAAGCGTACTTGAAGTGTCTGCTGATAATAAATTATTGATTTATAATCAAGTTTTGAAACTAGTTTAACGTTATGGCTGCCCATTATGGAGCTGGTCTCAAAACAGCAACATATCGATTATTCAACAGATCCGGAATTTTAAAGAAAAATTTGTACGAAATTTTTCATTTTCTAAAATTATTTCGTAAACCGAAATGCGTAATTTCATTGTAAACAATTCATATATCTTCAACGTCGTGAGACTATCCATAAAATATAATACGGAAACAAATTATTTGCTAATAAACGATTGAGAGAAAAAACTGCCCAAGTGTAAAAAAAAAATCAGATGACATTTTCAAATCCAATTAAATTTATTCGAATTTAATATACGAATTTTCCAATGTATTTACAATTATTTATTGCGAATATTTACATTCTTCGGTTGAATGTCTCAATTGTCCTCATGATATAGTTCTTTACTTAAATAGCAAAATAATTTTCCATCTCCAGTGAAGTATCTGGATGTAACTTTTAATCAGAAGTTGACATGGAAGACTCACATATATATGCTAAAAAAAAAAAAAAAAACTAAACTTAAACTTGATACGAAAATTTACACAATATGGAGCCTATACGAGATCATTAGACAGTAATTCGCACAAAAATGGACTACGGTGCTGTAGTTGGTGGAAATGCAAAAGGATCTATTTTACAATCATTACAAAGTGTTAACAACTCTGCCCTGAGGATATGTTCATATGTTCAGGTGATTTTCGTACGAGCCGCTAGCCTATTGAACACACTCGGCGAAACATCATTCAAATTTCGCAGTTCCAAATGTGCCAAATTTTTACCCACACATAAGAAGTACTCCAAATTTGTCTGAATCAATCCATCGATCTGAAATGAATTTTAGTGGTAAATCCAGGAACAGTCGTCGGGCGCAAGCAATATCAATACTCAAAGACATCGAAATAGAAGTTCCTCTTCTAAATCAGATATGCCCGCATTGCCGCCGTGAATCTCACTGAATGTGGAAGTAAATCTTTCGTTACTCCAAACAGATCCTCGCAATAACACTTCTAGTACATTAGATAAATACAACGACCACCAAATGTTTTTCACAAATGGTTCAAAGTCAAATTCTGGTGTAGGATACGCGGTAGCATCCTCCAACGAAATAATAATCAGATTTCCACTCTACATTTTTCATCTCGGCTGAACTTTATGCTATAAACCTAGCTGTAATTTATATACAATATTATGTTGGCAGAAATCCACCGACCATCATTCAGCAATCACCAGCATCGGTAATTATAAGCGCAAAAATCAGCATAAGAAATAATCGGCATCCTATCTACCGGTCTTTCCTTTCAACCATTATTTATACCGGTTCCAAATCACGCTGATATTGCTGGGAAGGATCTAGCAGACACAGCAACTATAAATTCGGCTTACATGCGGCCTGCTCCCGATCTTGCAATAGATCTAAAAGATATCCGCAGCATAATAAACGAACAACTCCGCGCTAAATGGAACATGCTGCGGTTATTAACACCGATTAGAAATAAATTACGCTCATTCAAACCTTATACTGATTTATGACGATCTCCTCCTTCGTTGACACGTCATGAAGAAAATTCGTCGTATATTACTAGGACATATGCCTCTCACTCATAGTCACTTAATCAGAAAAGAATCACCACTTATTTGTTCCTGCAGCAATGTTAAATTAACAATAGTAGAACACCTTCTGCTACACTGCTAAAAGTACAAGGCTGAACGTATCCGATATTGTCTTCCATCAGCGTTACAACGATTTTTGCAGGCAATGCAGCCGGTCCAATATAACTTCCGTGTCCGTGCCTCTGGCTTCGTATAGCAGTATACGACACGCGTAAATGGATCATCTTATTAAAATTGTCTAGAGTCATCTAACTGAAAAGAAACGCTATACAATAAACACAGGTCGCAATAAAATTGATAATTTTGGGATATGTTTTTACACGTGCGAGACTGAAAATGTTAAAATAAGTTGTTCGATTTTTTCCTAACAGCGACACGAGTTATATGTTAACTTTATGTAAATAAGACGTATTTACATAAAAGAAACTTTCGATGAAAAGCAAAAGCCGAATTCATTTCTACGTTTACTTTTAAAAGATTACACGTTGAAAACAAATATTCAATTTATATCGAAATACGCGAATTAAATAAATACGTGTATATATATTTATATTTATATATATTTATAATACACGATACATACAATAAAGGAAGGAATAAAGAGCCGGCGTATATTTTGGAAAATATTTTCGCTTGAAAAATTTTGTAAATGGATTTAAAAACGAATACGATATTAATAATGATTATATCGTTAGAAATATTTTTCAAAAGCGTTAGTGTGCGCAAGTAGTAGTATAATCTTTATCCGGAAAAGTCCGTAATATATAAAATAAAGTTACTAATGTGCCGAGTGCTCGATGAGAAAAATGAAAAAATGGAAATTCGAATGATTCGCGGTAAACTACCAGAAACATAGCGGCTGGCGGCGGGAAAAGGGTTGAAAGAGGAAAAGACGGAAAGACGAAGAAAGCAAATGGGAGAATAATGAAGAAATAAATCGAACAGAAAGAAGAAAAAAGAATAATGACGCAATGCTCCAAGAAAAATTCAATTTTTCCTCGATGAACAACCTTCCACATCAACCCGTCCGATGACGTCATCTTCTTTTAACTAAACGGAAACGACCTTATTTTCAATTTTAAGTAACATCTCTCTATATATATATATATATATATATATATATATATATATATATATATATATATATATATATATATATATATATCTATGTGTGTGTAACATATGACATATACGTATTCATAAATTATATCTATATAGCTACTATAAATATTGCGCGTATATGTAATATATTATATATAGTGATGGAAAGCGCGAAGACCTCAAATTTAGAGACGAGCCTGTTTCTCTTACGTCAATTTTTTTTTTCACGAACAAAGAATCATCGGTTATCTTATAGGCTTGCCGCTTTGTTCAACTACTGTCTGTTTGTGTGTGTGTGTGTGTATTAGTTACAATCTCAAATGTAACAACAATGTAACAACTCGTCTCTTACTTTTAATAAATATGTAGACCATTCCGTACGAAATGGTTAAAAAAATAATAAATATTTATAACACGGAGCGGACAAGTAATTTTTTTCCCCCGACTTGGTCGGTTTAAATTTAACGCGTTAAACCGTTAATTTACACGACTGCCTCTGAAACCATACGAATGAAAAATGGAGATTCTCGGTCGTTTATCAGGCGATATCAGAATAAAACCGTATTTTAATAGAAATAACAATTATCATCATGATTATAGTAATCAAATCGAACTTACCGTATTATATATAAATAAATACATATAAATAAGTTATTTACAACGAGAGGACATTTGAATAATAAAATTTTTTAAAACTAAATTCACCAAAGTACCTTTATAATAAAATCAGCGAATAATTAACAAATATAAAACAGCTTGAATATAAATTGTGTACATTACCCGCAATGAAATGAAACTTATTTACCGAATATTTCGTACACATTTCACAAAGAAAAAGAACGCTATAACTTTCAAGTAGACAAGAATAAAAATCATAAAAACGTTTACATTAAAATAGAATATAAGAAAATATTTATTCTAGACACATTCAAAGCGTGTAGGTAATAATAACTAACCAATCAGAATGATCCACCTTCTACATTACATATAAAGATGATTATGATTATAATATACTTCTTAAAAGTAATTTTTCGACAAAATTTGTCGTTGAATTTAATAAATTATTTTATCTCCCTTTTTTTTTTGTTATTTCCATTTTTTCCCAGTAGTTGTATTTTCTTATGATTTTTTTCGCGACGAACATAGCAAAGATGGTAGAAATGAAAATGTAAGAAAATTATATCCACAAGGTAACGTATCGAATCGGAAATAAAAACAAAGACCAGTTGTTGTCAAGTCATTGAGAAAAATGCCGATGAAATTATATAGATTAAAAAAAAAAAACGATTGTATATGCATAAAACTAAAGTGTTGTATATAAACGAAGCAACTTTGCCACACTGTAAGGATCTGCTGTGGAAGACAAAAAGTCGAGCTCGAGAAATCAACTTGTCTAGTTCGAAATAGCGTCGTTGCGAAAATTATTTAGAGTATGAAAACGAATTTTGAAAAGACAAATCGTACTAAGATTTTGCTGATAAAATAAGATTAAACTTAGAAATGAGAAATAAATAAAAAAATTTGAACGGAAAAAGAAAAATTCCTAATATATTAGAAAATGTCAATAATATGCAAAAAAAATAATAATAATAATGAAAAACATAAAGACATAATTTTTTACTTACATTTCGTGTCTTATTATTATTATTATATCATAATCATTGTGCTTAGGTATGGATAACAAAATTATCCGTTGTTAACACTATTTTCATATAAATATATCATATATAAGATAATAGAAAGAATGCCAAAAAAAACAAAAAAACAAAAAAAAAACCACTTAGGGATTTATTTATATAGGTGGCCTGCCAGGATACTGTTGTTATTCGGGGTCAATTAGTAGGAAACGATGATTTTATTAATAAAAGCATCTCTCTACGGCTGCTATACAAGTCATAAGCAAAAATAATTAGCTTCAGCTATAGTTCCCGCATGCACAGGACAGTATACAGGAGGAGTAAGATTGATGGAGTACAAATGGCTGGGAAAACAATTTTGATTGGAACGAAATCTGATCAGAACGCACAAGAAAAGCCTACCTGGAAAGTTCTTTCGTGTAGATTGCACTATACGTCATCATGAAAGTAAATAAATACATCGAAGTTGGATTAAACAAAAAAAATTAAAGAAGATGGAACAATAGGCAATAATTTAAACGAAAAATTGTTTACAACAAAAATAAATAAATAAACAAGAAAAACAAAAAGAAAATAGTATAAAATGGCCGGTATAAAAATATTATACAACGAAATAAAAATTATTTAACTAAATTTAAAATAGGATAAATTATTTTATATTCAAAAGAACCATCGCAGACAACCAGAACTGTGAGCGATGATGACGTCATTCTCATATATTCTCGAATTGTACGTTGTTTACACTCGTATTTCATCGCGATAATACGAGTTTTATCTACTTGGGACAATTAAGCGTGTACGTGCGCTCAACTAGAGCTAATTTTTAACATCAGTCATATTTAACCCTTTCTGATCGATATCCTGCGTAAAATTTAATCCTAATCATATTTTTCATTCGCTGATTAACGTTGAAAAACATCAATTTCAAACATATTTATATATATACACGGAAAATTATCTACAGTTCGCCTAAGAAGCAGTATTGTGTAATGAACACCTGTATCGATTCCTAATTTTATGTGAAAATTTTATAATTATGACTGAAAAGGTTAATATCCGCCCGAATCTTTAATTATATCACATCATAATTATCGTCGTATTGTTCGTTGCTGAACGTCGTGACTAGCCATTGTACGTTAATTTTTACGTTCCAAATGAGCTAGCATCCAATGTACTATTTATACGCGGATGCGCACGCGTATGATGTTATATGGAGTGGGGGTGCCACTGCCATCTCCGGGATAATCAAGAACTACATAATGATAACAAACTTTCTATGCTGCATATAGCTTTCGAACCCTCGACCGTTGAATTGACAGTCAAGCACTCTAACAACTAATATATATATATGTGTGTGTGTGTGTGGGTTATTACATCGTATTCAGTCATAACCCTTTGTGCAACTAATATACCAGAAATTTTAAACTTTCTAATTTAACCGCATCAAAGATTCCAACTAGCAAGAGTTGCACATGATTAAATGTTCGTTATTCCGCACCGAGCCAAGTCGCGTGTCGATTTTCTTCCAAAATTTTCATTTTGTTTAAATTTTACTCGGTTCGTATCTTTCCACTTCTTATTCCGTTTAAAGTGCGTCATAAAGTAAAATTTAAATCGTTACCTGTTGGAAGATGTTCCGTTACATTACTAGCTTTTCAATTATTCTTAAAAGGCGACGTCTCAATTTTAATCATCCGTGAGCAAATTCTACATAGGTGGGTGACGTTCATTGCTTATTTTCCTTCGTCACTTTTCCCCTGTTACATTACATGTAATGTCAGGTGGTGCAATGCAACTGCATTCCTAGTTTCTTTACGAACATATTACGGAAAGCAACACACAACTTCAAATAACTTCATAAATCAGTACACATTTAAAAAATGCTTGACAGCTAATACGATAAGGTCCGAATCGGACATGAGGAAATTATCTCAGTGTAGACTATTATCTTGGTAATCGAAACCATCGCCCCAATTAATTTTTACCACACTAGAAATCGAAGCGATTAACTAACAAAGATAGACAAGGAGCGTAAAATAATGGTGCATATGAAACAAAGTCCGAGTAATGAAAACTATTAAAATTTGTCCTTGAAGGAAAAATTTGTAAAAAGCCGTTTCCAAATAGAAGACGGAATTCGCAGATGTGTGATTTTTAGCCTTGACTGCAAATTCCTGAAGAAGATTTTTAGGACAACGGCGTCTAAATCTTACATCGTGTAAATTGCTAATGTTAAGAATTTTCTTCTTCTACATAAATGCATAGCTGCTGTTTTGGTACAGAATAACATGATTTTGCCTAAATGTTGATTCGGTTGGCTGCTTAAGGCTCTTCCCATCTTTATCAATATCCCCATTGCTCAAAACAGTCAAGTACCTAGGACTAACGTTTGATCGTAATATTTCTTGATCCTCTCACATAAATAAATACAAAGCTTCATCTTTCAGCACTTTGAATCTTCAAAAAAAAAAAAAAAAAAAAAAAAAAACAAAAGAAAAAAAAAAAAAAACATACCTCTTATCGTGTCGACAGACTCGTTTCTGTACATTTTCTCGACCCCTTATACGTTCAAACCTCAAATATGGTCCTCCAACATTTACATCATCGAATTCGGTTCTGAACAGATTAATCACTGGCATCCAAAGTTCATGTGCTACCCTATGCCGCCGAAATATTTAGTTCTATATTAATTAATAGCTTTCCAAAAATATATCATACAACAGCTACCATTCTTCAGGTCAAACTTCTTTCCTCACATTGGTTCATCTCTCCAAAAGGTTGGAAAGTTTATTTCACTTAAGGTTATCAAAAGTTCATTCCAAGATTTCCTGTTGAATTACACGAACCGGTTACTTATATTCATAGACGGTTCCAAATTATGGCCGGATCTAAACTACTACTAAAAGGAATCTGATATAACACGTTACTCACTACCAAACAGCTTTTTAGTTCTATCTGTAGAACTATATGCTATAAAACTTCCGTTAAACAAACACTCTTTTATTTGCACAGATTCTCTTTCCTCGCTCTTCTGTATCTCATAAATGCACAAGAAATCACAAAATCCCGTAGCAAAAGAAATAATTTTAGTCGTCCTTTCCACTTCAGTCAATATTAACTTCGCATTGATACCCGGACACAGAGGCATCAGAGGAAACGAACTAGTAGATGATGCGGCAAAAACAGCGACCAGATAACTCCCGAATCCGAACATACCAGATCCCTTATTGGACTTTTGAAAACTAATTACATTCCTGCTAAAAAAAAAATGTCGAGAATATGAAATGAAGTACCAGTAAATTGCATTCAATACGGTCAAACACTGGCGTTTGGATTACTTCATCAAGATCTGGCCGACAAAATGAAGTTATACTGTGCCGTTTGCGCATTGGCCATGCGAAAATTTCTCATTCTTATTTATTAAATAATTCATATCTATCTGTAACGTATGCGCTCTGTTTCCTTATCTATTAAACATCTTCCGGTAGAATACGAGAAATTCAACCTATTCCGGTCCGAAATACACCTTTCAAGCTCTGTTTTCGAAATTCTTGATGACAACGAACAGAGCACCCAGTTATTATTTTGATTCCGAAAACTGTCCAACACCCTGCATAATATCTGAATTTACTCGTGGCCAATGTTGCAGTACATAGCACGTTAACGGATACAATATGAAAAGAAGAACAAGAAAATTTGATATAATTTCTGAAAAAGTTCCACCCTAAAATAAAAGGAAATCATTATTATGGCCGGTCATCAATACGGTTTAAGACGTGAATATTCTACACTTCAACAGGTATACCGCGGGTTACTAGAAAATACACAAACACGTTTTCAATAAAAGAAAATCCACCATTAGTAAAAGGAAATCATATTATAGCCGGTCATCAATACGGTTTAATATGTAAATATTCTACAATACTTCAACAGGTACATCGTACGTTACTAGAAAAGGTACAAACACGTTTCAAGAAAAGAAAATCTACCATTAGTTTCTGTTTTTTTTTTTTTTTGGATGTAAGCCAAGATTTTTAATAAATGCCTGGCATCACAGCTACGTAAATTCGGAATTCTTTTTCACTACTCTATCGCTTCCCTTTATAAATAAAGGTTCTGTAAGGTTAAAAATAATGACGCTGTATCTATAATATATCCGATAACGGCGGATGTTCCATGAACGAAAACATCCATATATTATATGTATATAAAATATAGAAAAAAAAAATAAATATATATATATATGTATATATATATATATATATATATATAGAGAGAGAGAGAGAGAGAGAGAGACAGATGAATGGATCAGTATTAAAAAAAAACATTACACCTGTGTATGATACGGCAATTTTTTATAAAGGTGTAGTAAATGTGACGAATAAAACGAACATATACATTTACTAAGTCATAATCTACAGAAGGTTATACTAAAATCTGAAAGCATAACACAAACGTAAATGAATGGCAAAAAAACATGTAATAATATTATATAAATTCGACGACACAATCACCCTAAATATAAGATAATTTGTCTGACCTGTAATTATAGTTAATTAATCTATAGCATTCGTCTAAATATCGTCGCGCACGCTTAAAATATTTTACTAAGGCGGAACTACTAAAATCGCATTTGAAGAAAATACGAGAAGGCAAGGTCGGATATTTCGAAAGCTTGTACGGAAAAACAGCGCTTACTTCGGATCGTATTAGGTGGGGCAGCAAATTAAAACCTGACGGAAAACAACGTCCCGAACCGACGATTCAAGCAAATGACGTTTAGCAACGGATTATTAGCTATAAAATATTTTACTAAGGCGGAACTACTAAAATCACATTTGAAGAAAATACGAGAAGGCAAGGTCGGATATTTCGAAAGCTTGTACGGAAAAACGGCGCTTACTTCGGATCGTATTAGGTGGAGCAGAAAATTAAAACCTGACGGAAAACAACGTCCCGAACCGACGATTCAAGCAAATGACGTTTAGCAACGGATTATTAGCTATAAAATATTTTACTAAGGCGGAACTACTAAAATCGCATTTGAAGAAAATACGAGAAGGCAAGGTCGGATATTTCGAAAGCTTGTACGGAAAAACGGCGCTTACTTCGGATTGTATTAGGTGGGGCAGCAAATTAAAACCTGACGGAAAACAACGTCCCGAACCGACGATTCAAGCAAATGACGTTTAGCAACGGATTATTAGCTACGATAATTGTCTCAAACTTCGGACGGAGATGTTGTAAAGAATTAATTGCGTTTCTCTTTTTAGGCGTCTCTTCACTAAAAACCACAGTAACGATGATGTCATCGTAATAGTGACTCCTGATGTACTTTAAAGACTTATTGCATATTGAAATATAAATTTGTATGTACGCAGCAGAAATCGACGCGTTCAGAACGGGGACTTGGCGCAGAACGCTATGAATCCCACAGGCGGCAAAACACAAAAATAGTTCTATTTTAGATCAGTTCAAAATAAAGCAACGGTTCCCCCATATTTGCCGAGAAAAAATTTTAAAATACTACGAACTTGTAATGAAGAAAAGCAACTTAGAAATATACAGCACCGATAAATATTACCACGAGAAAAACCACAGGACGGACACGGTAACAATACTAGGCCGTCAAACACGAAGCATGATAATGACAATCAGTCAAAATAGAAGTCGCTGGAGACAGCTGATACATGATGCAGCTTACAAGAAGTCATGGTTACTTGCTATTGCTTCAACGACTATGAATGAAATTAACACACACACACATATATATACATATATATACTTCATACTCTGATGATCACGACCATATCCACGCGAGACTAATTAAAAACTTACGGATGAAAAGTTACTTAATGAAATAATAAGTTCAAAAGGCGTAAGTATATTTTTCTATTATTAAAATTTAATGTGCATTGATATATACGTATATATTATATATATATATATATATATATGTGTGTGTGTGTGTGTGTACATATATGTCACGGTGCCATAATTGACAGTGTTCAAATGTCAACTATTGACGGTCGAGGGTTCGAAACTAAATCGCGACATAAAGAGTTTACAAAGTTTTTCATCATTACCTAATTCGCATCACCCCGCTCTGTACATCATATCGCGCACATCTACCTAGCATATAAATAACGTTTTGAATGGCTAGGCTGTATGTAACAATAAAACATACAATGAACTAGTCACGATGTTCGGGAAACGAACAAATAGAACGATGACAATTACGGTAATAGTGATGTTAATTTTGTATGATAATTTAATTTTCTGGCGCCTCATTCCACTCCCAATCGAATTTTTGTCGAAATTTTTAAAAAATTACAGTAAAAACAAGTTCACGAGCGTATTTTTGCTAACTGGTATCGAGCAAATTAGTCGGATTTTTAAAACGGTAACTCTTAGTTATATTTTTATTCAAATAAATTATTTATTTTGTAAAAGACCGATTACATGTATTCGTGTTGTGTTAAAATATGTTTAATTTATTAATGGGGGTTCTGGAAGTTGTATGATTATTCATTTCACAAAATGTTCTAGATTACCTTAATTAGTAGATTTTGTTAAACCGACTGAAAAGTCTCAATGTATATTAGTAGGTTTCACTGGAAACGATTGAAAACTAGACAGATTTTGAATTCAGTGATTCTTAGTTACAAATACAAATACAAATAAAGTATATTTATGATAATTTGTAAAGTTACAGAAAAAACGAGTAAATAAAAATGCGCATACCGAGCAGCGTTAACGCTCTTACTACCGTCTTAAAGTTAGTGTACAACGAGGTCATACATTAGTTTATAAATTATGCTATATTTTTACAGAGAAAAATACAACTAAAAAACCCTGCATAGCCGAAAAGATAAAGAAATTAATTATGGTTTAGATATTAATAGTATGTATTAATATAACTAAATAAATAAGGAAATAAAGAGAGAGAAATAATGCTACATTAATTTAAAAACGAGACTAATTTATAACGACCTGCATAGTTAGACAACCTGGTGCTAAAGCAGCGAATGTTTATCCCTTTTGTATTTATATTTTTTATATTTCCAGGTCAGTGAGTCATGAGTATAATTTCCAATACGTTGTACGATATGGTACTGGCTAGTCAGGCATTTGCTATAAAATCTGTTAGCTTTTTCCTGTACAAGGTCAAAGATATAAGGCTGGTTTAAAGCTGTATGCATGTCTGTTATCTTAGTGTAGTATGGAGCATTGAGTATGATCCGCAGGCATTTATTTTGAACAGTTTGCAATTTATTAATGGTGGACTTACTAACACCAGACCAAATTGGGCAGGAATATAATAATATCGGCAATATGTACGCTTTGTATATTATTAACTTGTTTTTAACACTGACTTTAGAGCGTTTGTTAAATATAGGGAAAATTTTGTATAATCGGGAGTAAGCTTTGTCCGTGATATGTTTGATGTGATCATAAAACGACAATCGTTTGTCCATGGTGAGACCAAGATATGTTAATCGGGATTTCGAAGATAGGTGCGTATTATTTATTTCAATGTGATGAGTTACTTGTGGTCTACGTCTAGTAAATAGGATAGCTTCCGTTTTTTCGATGCTAATTTTAATTTTCCATTTTGTGTAGTATTTATATATTTTATAGTAACTATTGGTGAGTCTGTTTGTTATTATATCGATTCGATAGGAAGATGTAAATAAAGCAGTGTCATCCGCGTAAAGAGAAGTATCAACATCCCTCGATTGCGGCAAATCATTAATATATAAAATATATAAGAAAGGTCCTAGGATACTGCCCTGCGGAACTCCAGCAGATAATATTTTACTACTCGAATAGGTGTCATTTATCTTAACAGCGAACTGTCTATCGGCTAGATACGATTTTATAATCATTATAAGTTGCCTGGGGAAGCCATAATGAATCATTTTATATATTATGCCATGGTGCCAGGTAGTGTCAAATGCCTTTTCTACGTCTAATAGCAATAGTCCAGTATGTTTGTTTAGATTAAACTGATCCAGTATGTAATCACTAAGGCGCGTTAGTTGCATAACGGTTGAGAGTTGGGGTCTGAATCCGAACTGAGTTTCGTTTATAATATTATGTTCATCTGAGAAATTTTTTAATCTTTGAAGTATTACTTTTTCATCTATTTTACTAATGTTACTAATTAAACTAATAGGCCTTATGTTTTTGGCTAGTGAGCTATCTTTCCCCACTTTTGGTATGGGAATAACAGTAGAAGTTTTCCATATTTTAGGGTAATGACCAGTGATTATGATAGCATTAATTATATTTGTTAAGTATACTACGGCTATTTTAGGCAAGTTCTTGATCATTAACGGGTGTATTAAGTCTTGCCCAGTGGATGATTTGCATTTAAGTCTTTTTATGAAATAACTTATTTCTTTTGGTGTGGCGAGCTTAATTGATAAGTTAGACGCCGGTGAAACACTACAATATTTACGCACAGTGAGATCAAGTTTTTTTTTTGTATGAGTTACGGTGGAGAGGGTTATGTTTTGATTATGCACTTGATAGTAATTCTGAGCTAAGAATTCAGCTTTATCTTTATCAGAATATGCAATGTTTTTATTGTGTGTTATTGGCGGAATATTAACATGTACATGCGCGAAATTTTTCGTAATGTTCCAGAGGCTTTTATCTGTGGTAGACAATGATTTTAATTTATTATTCCATACTTCATTACGATGTTCTAGGAGCTAAGTTTTTACTAAACGTGTTAAAAAGTTTAGGATTGTTTTCAGACGAGTTGTTTTATGTTTTTGGTGTTGTTTACGAAAAAGGTTTTTGATTTTTATTAACATTTTTATGCTATAAGGAATAGGCATGAGGTTAGTGTCCATAGCTTTCTGCGGAATGTGTAGTTGTGAGGATCTTAAGATAACATTATTAAGAAATGAGACTAGATTCTTAGTTATATTTTTATTAGAATACATTATTGATTTTTCAAAACACCGATTACACATAGTCATGTTGTATTGAAATATATTTAGTTTATTAACAGGATTCTAAAATTTGTATGATTATGTGATTTACTTCGCAAAGTTCACACATTTCTGGATGTTAGATACCCTTCAACTGAAACATTTATTTTTTCACTTTACTTCAAATAAATTGAGTTTATTTTATATCTGTTATGACTTTTATGATCATTTAGGGATATTTTCATTTGCTACATCATGTTTACATTGTACTAATAAAGAAACTAAATATCTGACTAAATAAAAACCGAAGTCGTTTTTTTTAAAACGGTGTTACTAATTAGTCGATTACTCCCGTCACTTGTGTGTATATATATATATATATATATATATATATATATAATGACGTGATAATAAAGCGATTATAATCAGTTCTCCCGGGTGTGTGTGTCCACGTGTACGCTACTTACACTGTACAAAATGTGTGTAGGTAAATAGTCGCTTACCTCTGATATGGAGATGGCACTTGAATGATGATTATATATATATAACATCCAGTAAACGTAGTTAAAATATTAAAAACGTAATCGTGGAATAGAAATAAAACTTTTCCTACGAAATAATTTTTAACCACCCATTAACGTCAAAAGTCACCAACGCACGTGGTAATCTAAATTTATTTCATTCCCTACATCAAACAAATGAAAACATGCGTGTAAAAAATATATGTAATATATAATTTTGAATATTTCTGTGTATACATGCATACATACATGTAGTGCATGTATATTTTATTATTAATTTATCCACTCCCAAACATATATACAACACAAAACACACACAGCCGAGCATGGAATGACTATATTTTTATATTAGCGTCGCAATAAGGCCAAAACGAACTAGACTCGGTTAAAGAGTCACGACTACTCATACTGGTAGCTGCCCATACAAGACTACATGCATTTTATATATATATATATATATATATATATATATATATATATATATTATATATAGCAAAGAAAAAATCTAAACGATAAACGCACGCAGTAATTGCCTCTAGAAAGATGCAGGTTGAATGGAAACAATTGTGAAATATTACATGGATACGGAAAACGTTATTATTGGAGATTAAGTTATCGGATAATTCGAACTATATAATAAGCTTTTCAGTCACATGTGCCCCTTAAATCGTACATGAAATGTTTATTTTCTAGTTGACACTTAGTGTCTCAATTTTAAACGTATTCATTTAAACGCATAATAACCGAATAAAATATTTTTTTACCACTATTTTGTAACGTAACACTAATTTTACCTATATATATTATAACAACAAAAAACCACCCCCATATCGTGTTATCCTACTGATTTTAAATTGTAAATCAACTGACGTTTGTTTACTTATTATTATAGGTAACTATTTATTAACGTAAATAATTTTAACATAAGGCGAAGTCCGATAAAAAATAAATCAAATTATTAAATTACCCGTTTCAAATTATCAGTTAGCCGCAATTTTACACACTACAGATATTTCACTTTAATTTAAAATAAACTCCGGTAAAAAATTATACGATATAATACCTCTCTATTATAAATTTTTTATATTTATTTATGTTATTAATATTAATAAAGTATTATATTCGCGTTATTTTTATAAGGTAGTTCGATAAAAATAAATAAAATAACATAATATATTATATTACCGGTGTTAAATTACGAATTAACCGCTATTTTAGCGAGTTAAAAACATTAAAATTTTTGTTTTTGACAAAACACAAAGCTTTTCGGCTGTTAGGCCATTATCGAGTGAATATTTAAAAAGATAAAAAGTATAAAATGAAAAAATATTAATTTAAGATTACAATTCACATAAACTGAGCAAAATTAAGAACAGTGTTAATAAATTCATTGTCAGAGGTTGTTTTATTAATACTGTTCTTCATTTTACTCAGTTTTTGTGAATTGTAATCTTTAATATTTTTTCATTTTATATGTTTTATCTTTTGAAATATTTCCTCGATAATGGCCTAACAGACGAAAAGCTTTGTATTTTTTGGTAAAGAAAAATTTTTTAGTGATTTTAACTTAGTTTTTGTAGAACCTTTTAGTGTTAACAAAGTTGTAGCATATATATATATATATATATATATATATATATATATATATATATATATATATATATATATATATACTTTCTAGTTGACGCGAAATGTCTCAATTCCAAAAAACATTTATACAAACGCGTTGAACATTATCTAGAGTTATCTAGAAAGCAATATTCATCATCATTATCATTAGTACTACATAAGAGAGGTCCACTGTCGTGATAAAAAGCTTCCATCTTTCCTGATCTTCGGCAGCTCATTTTATAATTCATCGTAGTTCTTTAACTCCTGGGTGTGTTTTTTAACGAGGTTGTTATAAATGTGTTTCACGGTTCACGCAGTTTCTTTTGCTTCCGATTTTACCTTCGAGAATATTTCGAAGTATTCTACTCCTTGTAGAGAAGTGCAGCACCCATCCAAGTTTATCCGATTTAATAAGGACCTTTTTTCTTCAACTTGTCGTACTAGCTGTTCGTTTTGGATTTTTTATTCATTTCGTTTTCCTCTAAACCAACATCTCGAACGCTTGTAACTTATTTAATATTAACTTTATTTAATGTCCGGGTTTCAGCATGATAGAGGGCTATATACACACGTATATCTTTAATATTCTTTTTCGGAGCTTCAACGGTATTGACTTTTGTCATAGTTCTTCTTGAAACGCGTACTTTGCTATAATTAATTTCAGTATCCCAATAGAGATTTTTTGTTACTATCCGGGCGTCTGGAATTGCTCAACTACGTCTTCGTGTAGATTTTTAAGCGATATTTCCTATTAATGATAATTGCTTTTGCTTGTATCTTTTTTGGCTTTTTTGTGTAATGATATTCTGTATGAAGTTTATAATATTGCGTAGAAATTTGATAACGGGTTAAAAAGATCGATTTAATAACATTAATAAAACGACAAAAAAAAAACTATTTAATCGAAATTTTTTTGGGGGAAAAAAGCGTATATAAAAAATTCGAATTTTTTAATTTTTAAATTTAACAAATCTATTCGTTAGGTTTTAATTCGGGTTTTTTTCTTTTTCGATTTCAAATTAAACTATTCATCGATTTTATTAACGCGGAATAAATAGTAAGTGCCACGGTAAATCTTAAACGTCACGTCATTTATATCACTGCTGTTATTGTTATTATTATTATTAAATAAACAACAAAAATGCAGTTAAAATGGCTAAATTTTAACATAAAAAAAAAACACACAAAACTTTTCGGCTATTAAGCAATTGTCGAATGGACATAAAAAAATATAATATAAGTATATATATATATATATATTTTATAAAAGTATAAAAGGAAAAAAAAAAATAAAGCAAAACGTAATAAAATACATTTAATCAAGATGTAAAATAATATAAAACATAGCAATGTAAAAAAACAGTTACTCATAAAATAATCATTAACTATCAGATTATTTTATAATCGTTTTTTCGTTTTTTGCGCATTTAAATTAAATATAGCTACACATTTTATTTTTTGTTGTTGTTTTTTTAATTTTTATATTTGTTATAAATTGTATATATTTTTATATTTTATTTTTATGTCACTTGATAATGGCTTAATAGCCGAAAAGCTATGTAATCTTTTAATATATGAAAAATTTAGTCATTTTAACTATTTTTTTTATTTTTTTTTAAAAAATCGCTAAATTCTATACTGCTCAAATTATTATTATTATTTTGTTATTCATCATACGCGTTCATCTGATTCCAGATGTCGTAACTTAACACATCAAGAAGAAAAAAGATTCGTAACATTTCTCCACGCTAAGGACCCGCCGTAAGGCTGAAGACCGTTCAGCTTTACGCGTGATTTCATTTATCTGTAATTTTGTTAGTTGTTTGATGTAATCAATGAAACGTAAGGGACGTCTTCCTCGATTCCGACTTCCTGGAACTTTTCCTTGAATCATTTGTTTCTCTAAAACACCGAATGATATGCTTAAAAAATTTAAGGCACTGACGCTGTATTGTGATTACTAATCTCCGGCATGGTGCAATGTTTAATTCCTGCAATATAGAATTGTTCGTTCGAAACGCGTTCCATGATATTCTCATCATTTTTCGGTAGGCTGTCATATCGAAAGTATCTCATCTTCTGTCGCATGGATCTTTTTAACATCCAGGATTCAGATCCATAAGTAGCAGTAGGTAAGACTAATGTTTTCATTAAATACTTTTTAGTTTCTTTAGATATATTATGGTCTTTCCACATTTTATTTAGTCTCGCTATTGCACATTTTGCAATTCCCAATCTTCTTCTTATTTCTTCTTCACATCCACTCTTATTTGTGAGTAGTACACCCAGGTATATCGATTTTTTCCTGACGCTGTATGTCTGGTATCATATTAAAAACTGTTGGAAGTTTCTGAGTCCTATGAACCACCATTAGAGAACAGTTAGATCTATTCAGTATTAAGTCAGCTTGTTTACTAATTAATTCTACTTTGGTCGAGTTTCTTCATTTCTGCTTCTGTATTTGCCAACAGCGCCGTATCGTTAGCATATCTTAGATTTGATATTTTTCTTCCACCGATGGATATACCACCATTCCAGTTCTGAGTCACTTTCCTCACTATCGATTATATATATATATATATATATATATATATATATATATATATATATATATATATATATATATATATATTATTAAACAATAGAGGGGAAAGTACACATTCCTGTCGTCGGACTCCTTTTCCTATGTGGGATTCGTCAGATAATTGTGATTCCACCCTTAAGCAGAGTTCTTTATATAAAGTTTTTAATTAAATGTATCAAGTGGTTAGGAACACTCATCTCCGTTAATATTTACCACAATTTATCTCAGTTAACGTTATCGAAGGCTTTATTGTAGTGCAAAAAGCAGAATATTGTTATTATTATGATTTATTTTGTTGTTATTATTCTTATTTTATTTGTACACAAAAATTTTGATATTCTATAAACTTTATTTTATTTCTACGTCTTATCTGTTTCTTACTTACTTCGCTTATTTTATTTACTTTGCGTTTATTCTACGTAAGCTTGAAAGAAACATTAATATACTAATATTCATATAGAAATATATATTTAATTTCATTGTTACTATATTTCATTAACTACAATGTCGTTTATAAATTTATACGATGTTATATATATTTTAGATGTATATTTCTTTATTCATATTAGTGTATTAATGCTTCTATTATAAGTTGGAACACTTATTAATTTCTCCACCTATTTATATTATATATATATATATATATATATATATATATATATCTATATATATATATATATATATATATAAATATATATATATATATATATATATAAATATATATATATATATATATATATATTTATATATTTATATATATATATATATATATATATATATATATATTATAATAAAACAGAATATATATATAATTATTTATTTAATTAAAGTAAAATATATTAAAATTATTATAATATAACCAAACCGGATTTGTAGTAGATAAACTATTATTATAAAATAGTTAAAATTAA
The DNA here is from genome assembly GCA_032883995.1 of Coronaproctus castanopsis. NCBI lineage: Eukaryota > Metazoa > Arthropoda > Insecta > Hemiptera > Monophlebidae > Coronaproctus > Coronaproctus castanopsis. Next base: position 207,027,447 of record CM065053.1, on the reverse strand, counting down.
TTTTAGTTAGTCAATGGAAAAAAACAGTAAATTAGTTTGACCAAATAAATTTAGCCAGTAAAAATAAATTACAGCCAGTAAATAATGTAAGAAAAATGTATAAAAAGGGATGGTTGTTCATTTTCAAGAGAATTCGAGTTTTTCCGTTAAATAGTTCAGTTGCCAGTTACTTGATGAAGACAGTTACAAAAGAAGGATGGCAAGTAATTATAAATCCGGTTTCGGTTAGTTTTTTATTTTATTATTTTTAATTAAATTATTATTTTTTAATTAATAAATATATAATAGTTTTTTTTTTAAAAAATACAAAATAATTTTTTTTTATATAAATACTTTATTTATTTTTTTATTAAATAATAATATTAATAATAGTATATACGAGGTATCGTGTAATATATATATATATATATATATATACAAATATGGGGTAGGGACAGATTATTATTATTTCTATTCTTATTTGGGTCCTAAAACTTGTTTGCCTTACTTACACGTTCTCCCGTAAGAAAAAGTTCAATTCATATTACAAATATTACTGTTTAATCTCGTGTTATACAACTCTGACTAATTTTAATTTATTGTTTTATTTACCTGAAATATATTGCTTTGCTTATTGATTGATTGCTTGATTGATGATTATGATGATGATGATTATTATTATTATTAGTTTTATTTTATTAGCCTAAATTAACTAAATATCTGCTACAAAGACGGGAAAAGTGTTAAACGATTAAACGATGACAGGTTTGCTAATTAATTATAAAAATTTACAAGAAAAATTAAAATTTACATTCATCAAATCCTACTGTATTTTGTAGCATGGATAAATTCACATGGTTCAGTCCTCTGCAGGTGCTGTGATTAACTGTTTATGTAAAGGCTATGTGGATTACTAATAATTAGTTTGGATAAATATTTCGATTGTTATAATAATCCAGCCGACACATAGTGTTGCGCACAGGCGGTTTTATTCCCTTTATTTTAGTTTCGTATAAATAATCAAATGAATTGTGTAATACCCTTACTATTATTAGTAGTAGTACTTTAATTAATTCCTCAATGTTTATTTATCCGTTTTTTTATTGTTGTATTGGTATTGTATTGAAATTAAAATAAATTTGATTTGATGTGATTTTCATTTTATGAAAATATTGTGTTCTGTGTAGATCAAATTTGCAAGTGTATATATGAATGTGTGCGATGTGAATGAACGGAAGATTGTATTTTGTCATTCAGGCATTTGTATTGCTCGTAGGCGTTTAATTTTATGTATCTAAAATACTTTGAGTCGAACAGAAACTTTCGAAATAAATTTGAATTCAAATTATTATATCGATTACCACGCCGAAGTTAGTTCGTAACCCTCGGCCTAATAGCAAGTAATAAAACAATTAACAAAGGACCCGGGCTTTGTGTTAAAGATGTAAATCGCTTTACGATTTTCTAAACTTTCCGTTTTTAACTCTTCTAGTGGATTATCTTCCAAGTCGATCTCATTCTTTCCTCCATCTTAAATTATCGAACAAAATAATATTTATTTTTAACGAAAATAAATTTCACAGTGGCTTTATAACAACTTGTCGAACTTTTATATTAAGGAAGAAGTAAAATTTTAAAAATAACCAAAAGTCGGAATATCGATTTTTACTTTTGTTTAAAATTGGGCCCAGTCAAAATCGTCATATTTAAACGAAACTTTTAAGCCGTCCATCCTGGAGTTGGTAAAAATAAAAACTTAACTCAAAATTGAAAAACGCACCTTACTACCACGTTAGAAATCGGGACGCCCGGTCTTAAGCTTGTGCAATTTTTGACAGCGGCCCCTTCTAAAGACAAAAGCCAGAGTTTTCGAAGTTTTATAGAAAACAAATACGGTTTAATTATCAAATTTATATTAATTTATCTTTTGTTTAATTGTAAATAACATATAAAAAATATGATTTGATATAATTTTTTTCAATAAATTTTTAATCTAAATAATTTTCCCCTAAGCGTGTACGTAAATTTTACGGCCACTCCCACTTAATCGTGCGCTTCCAGTGGCCGCCTTCAAGCTTACTGTCGCATCCCACAAATGTTGAATCTAACAGAGTCTATTCCAAATTTTACCCATAAAAAAAATGCTCGAAAAGTTAAATTTTAATTAACGTAATTTTTAAAATAATAATGAATGATTAAATTCCGAATCGAAATTTTCATTTTAAAACATTTCGGAAGTTGTCCCATTTTCACATGAAAATTATGAACTAAATGTGCTAGATGGTTTTTTTTTTTTTTGGTTAAATATATATTTTTCATATATTGCATTTCTTATTGTGAATATATACATTTATTTTTATTTAAACGACAAAAAAAAAGAAAAGTAATTAAAATCGCTAAATTTTACGTATAAAAAGACCACGAAACTTTTCATCTATTAAACCTTTATCAAGTAGACATCAAAAATAGAATATTAAAAATATAATACAATTTATGAAAAATATTAAAAGAAAAACAAAATATAAAATAAAATGTAAAAAATACTTAATTTATATGTAGAATATTATAAAAAATAGCAAATGAAAAAACAATATCCGATATGGACCACCAAGTTATTTTATAAATATCTGTTTTCCACTTTGCAATTTTTTTAAAACATTGTACTTCTAAATTAAATATTTTCTTACATTTCATTTTTTTCTTTAATATTTTTTATAAATTACATATATTTTTATACTTTAATTTTGATATCCACTTGTTAATGGTTTAATAGTCGAAAGGTTTTGTGATATTTTTATTTAGCGATGTTAACTACTGTTTTATCGCTAATTTTTCAAAAGTTCCTACATTCTACACTGTTCAAATATATATATATATTTTTTTTAACCTTAAAAATGACTTAACTGCCGAAAAGCTATGTTATTAATTATCAACATTAGTGATTTCAACTTGATTGTTTTGGGTTTTTTATATAAAAAAATACTACTCCCTATATATTTATCGGATTTTTTTAACATCTTTTTTTAAACAACAAAATGATAATTTTAAGTTCACGTTTAAATTTCAAACGCTACGTTCTGTTTTTTTACGTTGTCTAGGAGCGCGTTATTCACAGGTATTGTTTATTAATTCTATTGCTATTTAAAAATTTATTGCAATTATACAAACGTGATCCAAGACGTGTATCTCCCCACTTTCGCAGATGGATGTAAAGTTATTTTCCATTTGTTCAGCGTACACTCACATTTCCCTTGTTCCATATGGAATATTAGCCCTCCCCCAAAGACATCTGCTGTTAGACATAATATCAGTTAAAAACACGGCGCTTATATCAGAAAGTACGCTCCAAATTTCGACAAACTTGAATGTTTTCTGGTTCTTTTCATTTCATATCATTTTTTACGCGCAGCATAATTTCGACCGAATATCGTTAATTTGATGTTTTAAATATGAAGCATGTTTTCTATACGACAAACATTCTTTAATCATAATTTAAATTATTATTATTATTGTTATTATACGAACTGAAATGTTCTCTATATCTTATTTTTAACATTCCAGTCTCAATGTACCCCATGTGGTGCATAAAATTTTAATGCCAAAGAAATTATCCATTATCATAATAACGGATATATATATTACTGATATAGAACGTCCGGGTTAAAACGAATAGTTATTTGACGATTTTACCTTCTTCTTCAGTCAGGGACGGATTAAGGGGGGGCTAAAAGGGGCTATAGCCCCGGGCCTCACTTCTAAGGGGGGCCTCATAAGGTGAAGAATATATTTTTGAGTATAACTCAACAAAAAATAGTATACTATATGTAATGATATGAGAAATATATGATTTGTATAATTAGAAAAACTAGTTATGAAATTGTACAATACGCTTTTATCGAGTGGCATCCAGCGTGTGTGAACCGGATATATACGTGTGATATATATGCGCACAAATATACTCAGAAATTAAAAACGGAACGCAAACGAACTAAATCCGTCCGTGTGCGGCTTGCTGCGTTTTTTCGTGCGTTTCTCACGCTAATTGCATGGTAAGCAGATATTCTCAAAACACGACGTTTTTTTTTCACGTTGATGAAACGTACTAAAAACGCGCGTATGCGCCTAACCTAACACGATGTCAAACGTCAATTGTTTTACACGATCGTGCATATTTTTACGTGCACCGTACGATTCGTAACATAGCAGTTGAACTGTACCAAGTTAAAAACTTTTTGTGTAGTTTAGATATTTATTCAGTGGTATATTTTTGAAATGTCTCGAAAATTTGAAAGCGGAGCGCAAAAAAGAAGAAAAGTAGCAGAAAGAGAAGAGTTTGTAAATAAATTACCGAGATTAACAAGTTTTTTTCCAACAGAATCTAAAAAAAATAGTGAAAAATTAATTGAAAACGAAATTCGCGATACAGACAACATTGAAAAAGATCAATCGATCACAAGTGGCGATAAAGAAGTTTTATGTGATATTCCGATTAATAGCGATAATTATAAAAACAATCTGCAACCGGACGAAACTATTGAAACACATGCAAATGTTGATTCATCTAGCTCGAATGACAAAAGAGATACTACAGGTATTTATTAAAAAAAAACTATTCTCTCCAGTATTTTTATGATTAGTATTGGGAATTTTGTTTGGTAAATATGTTGTGCGGATCAACGTACCTATTGATTATTAAAAAGCTTAGTTTACATTGTATGCTGTTTTAGCGATATTTTGGGTCTTTGAATGCGGAACGCCGCTTTTTTTATTTTTTTTATTTATGCATTATTTCGGGTTTTTTTATTTATGTATGTATGAAAACAGTAATATGAAAAAGCAATATTTATGTTATGATACAAAGCCATAAAATAAAAAATATTTATTTTTATTAGAAACAAACAATATGTTATGTATAAAATAATAAAAGTATTATTTATCAAATTTTATTCCGAATATTATCAAATCAATTGTTTTTAGGTATTGTATTAAAGGATCCGGCACTGTGGCCTATCGAATTTAAGGATGACGACAGAAAAAAATATACAATGAAAGACTATTCTTTTTTTCAAAATAAAGATGCCTCTTTTGAATCTTCGAAGCGTGAATATACTAATCAGAATAGATATTTTAGTTCAAAATATTACTGGCGAAACTTGAATAATGGAGAAAAATGCGAAAGAAAATGGTTGATATTTTCCGAGTCAACAGGAAATATATATTGCTTCGCTTGTAAAATGTTCTCTGTGGTTTGTGATAACGTTTTCGTTAAAGGTTTTTCAAATTGGAAAAAAGGAGAAGAATTTATTTGCAGTCACGAAAACAGTAGAGAACACAATAAAAGCATGATTGATTGGGTTAATTTTTTACAAAGAGATTCGCATGTGGATAATGCGATGATAAGTGTAATGCGAAATGAAATTAATTATTGGACCGAGGTTTTGAAAAGAGTGATTGCGGTGATTATATATTTAGCTGAAAGAGGTCTTGCATTACGTGGAACTGATGAAAAAATAGGGTCACCTGGCAATGGTAATTTTTTAGGAATTTTGGAATTGATAAGTCAATTCGACCCTTTTTTAAAAAACCATATCGATACCTACGGAAATAAAGGTAAAGGAAATGTCTCTTATTTATCGAAAACTATTTACGAAGAGTTTATTACATCGATTGGTGAAGGAATATCAAACCATATAATAGGAGAGATAAAAGCGGCGAAATATTGGGGTCTCGTACTTGATTCTACGCCTGACATTACTCACGTAGATCAATTGTCTGTGATTTTCCGCTATTATTTGGATGGAAGTATCTATGAACGATTTTTTTGTTTTTTGCCGATTAAAAGCCACACCGGAAAATCACTGAGTTGCGAAATTTTTGAATTATTAAAAAATAATAACATAAATATTGCTGATTGTCGTGCACAAACATATGATAACGCAGCAAACATGTCTGGCAAATATTCAGGCCTACAAGCTTGGTTAAAAGAAAAAAATAATTTAGCTTTTTATGTTCCTTGTGTTGGACATTCTCTCAACTTGGTAGGTGAGAACAGTGTAAATGAATGCCTACATTCTATCAATTTTTTTGGTCTTCTTCAGCGGCTTTATTCATTTTTTACTGCATCAACACATCGATGGAATATTTTGTCAATGGAGCAATCTAAACTTTCAAGCTTATCAACAACAAGATGGTCTGCTAGAGGAGATGCTTCAAGAGACTATGTAAAAAATTTTGATGGTATTCATAAGGCACTAACCATTTTGCTGGAAGATACGGAACAAAAATTAGACACGCGAAATGAAGCAGAATCTTTATTAAAAAATATAGTTAAATATGAAAATGCATTTATGGCGATACTGTGGAATCGAATCCTTAACAAATTTAATATTGTTAACAAATATTTTCAAAAAGTAGATTTAGATTTAGATATAGCGTGTAATATGTTCACTTCTTTAATAGATTATATTAAAAACTTGCGAGAAAAATTTTGCGAAATAGAAATAGAAGCTAAGCAATTAAGTTGCTTGATTAATCAAAACTACACTCAGGCAAAAAAAAGAATAATAACTAAAAAATTATCTAGTGGTGAAAAGCATGTTGTCAATCAAAGTAGTTCTGATGCATTTCGAGTACATACTTTTTATGTCATCATAGATAAATTATCTGCCGAACTTGAAAAAAGGCATGAAGCCTATAAGTATGTAATAAATATTTTTGGTTTTTTAACAAAATTACTATTTATGGATGAAAATGAAATTCGTCTCAAAGCAAAAAATTTAGTCGACGTCTATTCCAAAGATTTAGAAATAAATTTATTAAATGAGCTTGAGCAATTTATACCGTTATTAAAAAATCAACAAATGGGCTTTTTTTCAAATTACGAGCACAATGATAACACTTTATATTCATTAAATGTAATGAATTGGATGATGGAATCTAAAATTACCGATATTTTTCCAAATATTTTTATTGCTTACAGATTATTTGTAACTATTCCGATAGCCAATACTGAGTCCGAGCGATCTTTTTCTGTATTAAAAAGAATAAAAAACATGTACAGATCGTTAATGTTAGAAGATCGACTTTCGGCTTTGACGATCATGTGCATTGAAAAAGACTTACTGAGATCTTTAGATTTTACCGACATAATTAATGACTTCGCCAAAAAAAAAAGCAAGGAAAAAAATGTTTAATTAAATATATTATTTTTGTAAGTATAATTTAATTGGAATATGTCTGTACATCAATGTAATAATATTATACCTATTTAATAAAAGTAATGTTGATATTTTAATCTTATCCTTATTTTTCATATAAGCAACTTTTTACATTACATTTTTATTGCTAAGGTGGGGGGGCCTCACATTTGCATATTAGCCCCGGGCCTCGTGAACCTTTAATCCGTCCCTGTCTTCAGTCACTTTGCATCGTGTAACAACAAAAGTAACTGTTTCAGCAGGGTGTTACCTGCATTTTACTCATAAATCTTTAAAAGAAATTAAAATATGATTGGCAAGCAAAGGGAGGATAACAATACCATAAGCAGAAGAGAACAAAATTGCCAAATAAGAAAGGAATGAAAAAATGGAAACACAGATATCCGATTGAAGAACTTTATTTATTTATTTATTTTGTTCTTGAACCAAGAATTATAGATACGAGAACGATGAATTAGACATTGGATTAAACAGATGTATGGGAGAAGAAACAGAACAGGGAAATGAGAAAAAAGGAGAGACAAAATAAGATGATGTTACACGGAGTCGGGTGCCACTACCTTCTCCGTATATATATATATATATATATATATATATATATATATATATATACATACATATATATATATATACATATATATATAAAATTTATGCGTATTATGTACGTAGTATAAGGAATTAATGTAAAATTTTAAATAATGCAATATGTGAAAGCACCGTTTACATGTCGGTCTACCCATTCCAGGCAATTGATTAGTAGTTAACACACATAACACATTAAGAAAAAACAAACCACGATAATACACACAAGGGTCACATAACATATCTTCATTATCATAACACCTTGAGACATTGATAATTTAATGGTAATAATGAATTTAATAACCATAACACATTTCACATACACCATGGTAATGCACACACGAAGAGGGGAAAAGACCGATTTAATTTGAAAAAAAAAAAACTCACCGACGGTAAGATAGTCAATGGATTTTGCAGCATTTTATGAAACAGTTTCTCGGACGGTTCACCGGCTGCTCTGTCGGTACTAGATCGCATGCTTCAGACTCTCAACCATAAGCCGCCATTCGCAGCTAGCCTACACATCTGTAGGTGTTTTAATTATCCGCCAAATGTGGACGCGCCCGATACCGATGGAGCTCCGATTCCTTGGTTTTACGAGTACCCCCAACAGAGATAAAATAATCGTGTAAATGTTCACGTGTGTATGGATGTGTTTATTAAGTGGGATCAAATTCTAAACTCCCGGCCAATAATATTCCCGCCAGTGTTTTGTGAATGTATTTAGGTCGTCTGCTTATTATGATTCAACGACGATTCAAGATTGCACATTTTTATCGACAATTTTGCAAAGAATAGCGTGTTACGCAACAAATTTTTGGATTTTCAATTTTCGTTGTTTCCAAATTTTCTTTTTGTAAACATGTCCGTAATATTACAGGAAATCGAACTAGAAAATTATAAAAATTGTAACGATAAACATACCGTCAGGATCACATAAAATCGTGTACGCTGTCTTATTATCGGGGAGTGATAACTTATTTTCGTTTACTTCGTGTTAAATAATTTTAATTTGAATACAATTACTTTTAAAGACTGGTTGTATATATAACAATTAACCATTAACTATGAAAAAAATGATTATAAATATATGCCGCGACTTAAATTAAAACGTTCATCAAAAAGAGATATTACTTGAAAAAATGATTCAATACGATAAAGCTGTATTTACCACATACAAATGTTTATTTCGAAAACTAAAAAATATCCTGAAAAATAATAAAATTTGTATAAAAGTGGAAAAAAAAATTGAATACGATTTTTTTATCGTTGTAATTCATAATGGCTTGCCGTTGATATTTTTTATTAAAATGATTTAACTAAAACATTTAGCAATCATGATCGCGTACAGCTGATACTGCTCGTTATTTTTATTCTATTTTTAAACATTAAGATAAATCGAATTTATTGGAAATCATCAGCTTTCTACGAACTATTAAGGTCCCAATAAATGAAATTCCATTTAATAATAACGTGAAATAATCATGTATATATTAACAACTCGTGATGCTAACAAAGTTCTGACGTTTTATTATTAGGAAAAATTTGGAAAAACCAAATTTTTTATAATTATATATATATATATCAAATTATTCGCGCTAGTTTTTACAATACGTACTATTTTAATGCGTTAGAAAATTCGTAAAATGTTATTTCGTTTATGGTAAATGTAAAGAAATTAAAAAATGTTTATAATAGTTAAAATTGTCATCTCCGACAATAATTATACCCACGGTGATGTTTACAATATTTCCACATATAAGTTATATCGTGATTTCATTATATTAATAATATATTGTCTCGCACGATTAATTTCGAATGTATTAGAAATCATCCATAGTTTTAAAATGTGACCAACCATAATTTAAAAAAAAACAAAAACGAATAATGATAAATTATTAGTCGAAAATAATTACTAAAAGGATAATAAAATTAGTTAACTATGTTAGAAATTCTATGTTTGAAAAAATGTAATAGTTCATTATGAGTACGCTTTCAAACATTTTCTCTTACTTTATTTAAAGTTCTGTTGTAATTATTTTTCAATTATTATAAACGAAAAATATCTGGATTTAATAATACAAAAGTCCCTATAGAGGTGTGCTAAAGATAGAACTGTTGTACATTCAGTACTAAGCTACTCTCCAATTTTATTATTATTATCAATTTTTTCACCTATTTTTTAATCGACTTTAATTCACTTTGTAAAATATGCTTTTATCCTTTATATTCTAAGTCTATCGACTGTAGAATTTTCAAAATTACGAAGAAATTTAGATGTCAAATACGCCGAAAATATATCTATATAATTCACTTCAATTAGCTTGTATAACAATTATTTTTTAAAATTTATCAAAAATAGCACGTTTTTAATAGCATTCTTTCATTTCTGTTACTTTTTGGTTTAATCGCGTATTTTAATATAGTTGAAATTTAAATTTTTCCAGTATTGCTTAAAGACGTAAATTTTCAATATCCATCACGTTATAACTGAAAAACGTATATTTATTGTAGAAAATTTCATTTTAAAAAGGCGAGGTGATATCAATACGAATGTTTTGCGTATAACGACATTTTCCAAAATACGCGTGTATTGATTTAAATTTATTTTCGAATTAATAACAATTTATAAATTTATACGTAGTGTAAAATTATATCGCAATTATATCACCATTTATACATAGTTCACAGTAGATTTACTTGTTATATCTTTACACGCGGGAATACGATTGTTTAAAATTAGTTTTCAATGGATTATTATCCTTAAAGCAGTTTATAAATCGAATAATTTGTTTTAAATAAAACTCTGTTTCATATTAATTTATAAATTTTAAAAATACTTTTATTTTTCTGTGTCGCGTATATATAAAAAACGGGTATAAAATTCCTAATGATTAAAAGAATAACAAAATAGCTAATAAGTGTAGATATTACAGTCTTTTAACTATTTTTCCGTTATAAGCATTTTTTACATTCTACATTTACCACGAATGAAATAAAATTTCACGAATTTTCTAACGCAATAAAACAGTAGATATTATAAAAATCACCACTTCGATCAATAATAGTCTAAAAATTTTATTTTTCCACCTTCTGCATTTTCTAATAATATAATATCAAATCTTTGTTAACATCGCGAATTATTAATGTTCATTACCGTTTCGGCGTATTATTAAATAGAATTTCGTGTAATAAGACTTTACAGCCATAACGAAATTTCCAAGAAATTCGTCTTAATGTTCAAGAACAGAATAGAAATAACGAATATATATAATTACTAGATATTTAAGTTTTAAATAATTAATAAATACTACCGAATAAATCGTTATTTAGTATACAACGATAAACGCGTTGTACTCGTAAAACTCTTATTTAATAACTAAGTGGAATCTTTCCAATTTAAAAAATATTTTATCGTTTTCGAAATGTTTTTTAATTTTTCTTTTTTCGTCTGTGGTACGAACTGTTTCTGTTTATTTAGAATTAATGAAAATTGAACGGTTCGTAAAACGGTAAATCAAAAATCTGCTCGATTGGAATTATAAACTTTTATGTATATTACCGTTTGTTACCACCTTTAAAATTGTATAAAAAATAATTCATATTTTTACGGTAATATTGAAATCGGCACGTTCCAAATTAATGACGCCGCTACAATTTAAATTACTACAATTTACGAAAAATATTTTAAAGTACCTACAAACGTAATTTATATTTTCTTATACACTCGTATTGTACACTATCGTGTAGAAATGTTTTTGAAATCCATTTCAAGATGACTGTCAACATTGTTAACAATCCGAACCGTTTAATTAATATTATCGTTTTATAAAAAAACGAAATAAATATAAATCTCAGTTTACTATATACAAACCATTTTTTCTAATAATATATCTCTTTTCGATTAATGTTTTAAAGTCAATCTTTATAATCATTTGTTTCAGAATAAATTTTTATACATACAACCGGTTTTTAAAAGTAATTTCATTCTAATTAAAAATTATATACGTACAACCGAATAAAAGATAATCGAATTACAAATACGCAAATAAATTACCACTACTCGATGATAAGAACATGCGCACGATTTTACATAATCAATTTTAACGCTAAAACTTCTATAATTTTCCAGTTAGATTTCCTGTAATATTGCGAACATGTCTACAGAAAGAAAATTCGTAAACGACAAAAATTAACAAACATAAAAACGTTAAATACCGTATAACACCCGAATACGTCGTACGTGATGCGTAACAAATTATTCTTTACAAAATTGTGGATAAAAATGATCCATCTTGAAACACACAAAACAGAAAACTACATTCATAAAACACTAACGGCGGTATTATTCTCCCGGCGTCCAGGATATGATCCTCTGTAATAAACGAACGCGAATACCCACACGATTACACCGTAGTTTATGTTGTGCCATGAAAAAAGAAAAATACAATATTTTAAACTGCTGCACAAACCAAGTTTTACCACGAAAAAAAAAACCACTTTATTATACACAAGCAACATAAATTAAGTTAGTGATTTCACAGAAAAAATTGACCAACGTAGACAGGAAAGAGAAAATAATGGTAAAAGATCAAAAAACTCGAACGTTTAAAATATTTGTGAACAATGTCTGGGAATGTAATACCGTTTTGTGTTTTTTTTTAACATCAAGGGCAATATTATAATATCTCAGGGTTTCCAGTCAACAGTTCTAAATAGTTCCCAATTCGGTGCTCCGTTTCATACTTAATTTCCTTTTTTACTTCGTAATTTCAACGAATTATTAATTTTAGTACTTTAGGTAATATATATATATATTTTTTTAAGATAACGCGTCATTATTTCATTTTAAAAGTTATCTAAACTTTTTATATAGTCATAAATAACACAAAGTCAACCCAAGTTGCTTTATACATATACACTGATGATTAGTTCGATAATCGATTAGGTAAGTAATCTATTAAGACGCTAACCTTCCAAATTATACACAGATGTTTCTATTTATCATATTTTCAATTGTAAATCTCATACAAAAACGACCTAGTTTTATATTTTTCTTCAAATTGTTTTTTTTACGGAAAATATATGTAGATACGAATCGCATAACATTAAAAATCATTACATACATAATTATAAGTATTTTAATCGTGTAAAATTTCGTTTCGTAAATTTCCAGATAAATTTAACGAAAAATGACGGTTTCTTGACAAATATCAGCAGTGTTTTATTCTTTTTTTTTTTTTTTTAAATGAATTTTGGAACTTTTCGAACAGATTTTCATGCTTAAAATTAATATTTCATAGATTGAAGAATATTTCTGGAAGATCGGGTGCTTTAAAACCGTATACGAAATATAAAATTTCAATTATATTTACAAACGTGTACGCGGTAAAAAATAAATTTTCTAACCCTATAACATTCGAACGGTTAATGCGGTCTAGCTGAAATTTTTAACGTAGATTTAGAAAATTATCGAGAAACAAACGCCGAAAATAAACACGGAAATTTCCAAACAAATTTCAAAATTCGTAATTTCCACAGAGGTCATTTTCCAACTACTTCATAAATTACACTAATACGAAACTAATCACATATCGACTGCTGAGCCAACGTATTGACAAGATAATAAAAATAAAGCGTCCGACATTTTAAACTTTTTTTATTACTAAAACAATTTTCTCTTATTACAATATATACACGTAACAAAATTTGTTGCATATTCGTATTCTTTCTCTTGCGCATGCGCTCACGGCTATTCGTTATTTCGTTCAATATACGCTGCCTATATGTATAACACTTCGGCTCGCTCATTTTACGGGTTAACTCCCCATATCTAACGCGCCAATAGAAGTTTCACTTGAAAATTTTATACCCTTCTTACAACCTTTTTTTTAAACTTCGTAGCAATTAAACATAATAAATACAAATGAGTAATAGAGAATCCTGGATGAAATTATTGTTCCGGTACATAAGCGTACAAAATATTTTACAACACATATTACCCTATGGAAGAAAACTTTTGCTTAATGTTGGTACAAGCTTGATTTGATTCCAGTTTTTAGACTGACAAATCTAGTTATTACTGATATTTTGCCTACCTAAAGACTTCTAGAGATTTAGGTATTTTAAAATGAATTCAAAACCGTTATCTGTAAAAATACTTACGTAATCGATATTCTTTTAATCCTAGTTAAATTATAATCTAATCCTAAGAATTCTTTAGTTTTATATATATATATATATATATATATATATATATATATATATATATATATATATATATTATATATATATATAATAATGTAATTACCAGGGGAATTTGAGAAAGTAGACGGATCACTGACGATGTACATGATAAAAGAACTTTCAAATTCTTCCATACTGTAAATATAATAAAGTCGTCGTAGATAAATCAAATGTTAATTTCTATACCAGTTAAGTCTGATAGTTATACGTGTCACGTTTGGCAACTATTCGATTGTGTCAATTTTCTACCGGTACTAGAGCAAAATTAGCGATTTCAAAATAGGTGTGCTAATAATACAAATTAATTTATAATTACGAACCGCCCCGGAATAAACGTCCACAATGTTTTAATTCTTTTATCATCGATTATACAAATAATTTAATTTAATTTATTTCAGTTCACGTTGCATCCCAATTATAATATTGACAATCGTATTAATAAAAATAAGAATACGATCCTTTAAGAAGGGATTATTATTTATTATTATTATAACAGTAAGTACAATAATAATAATATTATTATTTATTATTACACACATTTTTTGAACCTTTGTCATGGTGACCAATTGATCTACGCTATTATTAATAAGAACAGTCGAATAATATACTTACGCTAGAATTAATAATATTACATATATATATATACACCGTATTACTTCGAATTTAAGACGCTCTCGAATTTAAGACGCACCCTGGTTTTTGGTTTTCAGCGTGAAGAAAAAAAATTCATCGAATTTAAGACGCATTAAAATTTCAAGGTTTTAGGAAAGGAAGTTTTGGAAGAAATAGAAATAATTAAGATACTAATAGTCAATACCCGTGTACTTCTTCAACATAATACGAAATATTATAAACTTATAGGTACATAGGCTTACTTAGCGCAATTTCATTTGCAATAAAAAAAAAAAAAAAAAAAAAAAAACAGGAAAAAACAGTAATTTTTTTGTTTTTTTTTAATTTTTTAGGCACTGCTGAGGAGCAATCACAACCCACTAACGTGTTGATAAATAGTTATTATATATTGATATTACAATTGGTTAGGAATTTGTAAAGAAGAAGGAAAACACGGGAGTCATTAGAAAAAATTAAGGAAGTGATAGAGAAAGGAGGACGATAACCGATGGATATTAAGGAATTCAGGAGTGCGAGTTGGTCAGGTATGTGAAAACTGCAATTGAAAAGGATGTGGTTTTCATCGGCGAAAACAGTAATTTGTATGACTAAATTACCTATTTATTGCTTTTTCTAATTATGTTTTTAATTGCTATCGTCGGTTGTTGAATCGTCGTCATTGCCGGACGTTGAAGTAATCGTTTGCGTCATCTTCGTCACTATGATTCCATGCACAATCATCTTCAGAGCCATCCAATGCATTCGATATACAGCACTTCAAAAAGGATTTGATGATTATACAGGGTGGTAAATCTTTCCAAGCTTTTGAAATTCATACTACAATCGTACCTGCTGAGGCTCGTTTGATTTTGCCAGTTGGTGTGAGAGGATGATTATTTTCAGTCAACCATTGATTGTATTGCGCACGAATACGATTTTTAAAGGCTTTATTAACACCGACATCAAGAGGTTGTAACTGACTTGTCATACCTCCAGGAATGACTACTAAATCGCATTTTCCATTTGCCAATCTGGTTTTAATGTCGTCAGATAAATGACCGTGAAACGCATCCATCACTAACATGCTGTCTCGTTTGAGAAATCCACCTGGTCTTCGCTCCCATACGCACTCCAACCAATCTTGCATAAGTTTACTTGTCATCCAGGCATTTTGTTGGGTTCGAACAATAACCCCATCCGAGAAGATTTCCTTTGGCACAGTTTTTCTGTTCAGGGTTACATACGGCGTTAACTTATTGCCATCCGCAGTAGCACCGAGTATAACAGTTACTCTTAATTTTTCATAGCCGGTTGTTTTCACTGTTACTTGTTTTTGCCCCTTCTCACTGACCGTGTAATTTCTTAGCCATGTCAAAGAAAACAGCAGTATCATCAGCATTACCTTGACTAAGATGGTATTGTTTCTTTAACCTCAGTTGTATTACATGATATTGATATTGCACCAATTTATCCTCATAATCAGATGGTAGTTTCTGGCAAATTGTGGTTCTACGACGTAATGATAGACATTGTCTTTTCATGAATTTTTCACACCATCCACGACTAGCTTTAAATTGAAGAGTTTTATCGCTGGCAATTTCTCTGGCTTTTAACATTAATGCTTCTCGCGTTACTGGAAGACCTTTCGTGCGAAGTTCTTTAAAATAAGTTAAAACGGCAGCATCGATTTCCGGATATCTTCCATGTTTTAGTCCCGAAAATGATTTTTTTGTTCGTTTACACGCGAATAACTTATTTTTCATTTCACGCCAACGGCGAACATTCACTTCGTTAATCGAGAACTGTTTACCGGCGGCACGATTTCCGATATTTTCTGCGCATAAAATAACTTTACGCTTAAATTTCGCTTCGTATGTAAAACGCTTTTCCATAATAAAAAGAAAAAGTACCGTATTAACAAAACAACGATGGGTTAGTAACTGCAATGTTTGGGAGAGCGACACTGACTGAAGAGCAACGACTGTGACCGGAAATGGGAATAGGTTTACAAGTCACTTTTATAAACATCATTAATCAACTCCTACAGCTAGTGTAATATATCGAAAGCATTAATATAGAAAATACAATAGGACTACTACCACTATTCCACGTATAATGGGAGATTTTAGTACGTATAATAGGTTGTTTTACTCTTATACAGGTCAATTTAGAAAGTACCTCGAATTTAAGACGCATCCTTGATTTTAGACCTTGAATTGTGAAAAAAAGTGCGTCTTAAATTCGAAGTAATACGGTGTATATATATATATATATAGGATGACCCAGAGAAGACGGACGGCTTTGTTTTTTTAATAGCGCAATTGGTAACAATGCTACAACGCAGACCGCATGCTCCACGTTTAGTGTACACACGAGAGATTCGTTGTTGTTCAGTTTCAGTTATCATGACGTTTTATAACGAGAAGGACGTCGCGTTTACGTTATTTTCAGCGTGAATCGATCACGACAGTGCAGAGTTTCGAACTGAATTCAAAGTTACGTGGTTTTTGGGGGGTATAACTTAAAAGCCGCATTTACGAAACACATACGCGAGATCTGGAAAACCTGAAAACCCGGGTTTCTGAAGAAATTTTAAAAATTTAACGACCTATGCTCAAAATGTCTTCGGAAATTTTGTAACGACTGAATGATGGTGTTGTCGCAAATGGCGGTCATCTGAACGATATCGTGATGATTGTAAGCTAATCTCTCGTTTCCCTATTTTTAAAGAAAATTTCATTCAAAAATTTTGATCTAGTAATTTTTAAGCTATTCAAACAAAACTAAAATCGTCCCTCTCTTCTAGGTCACCTTATAGTTTAATAAACGTTTATATTATTATCGGATAGAAGGGATCGACTCTAATAGTAAGATGTAGACTCAGACAAACGTTAACTAAGTCGATTACATGAACGGGATAGAAAATCGAGTGTGCAAACGGCAGAATGTTAGACGATTAGTTAATGCGCATTCCAGTGAATTGTAATGACGTCAAATTGAGATAGCAAAACAACGCCAAACGGGACACGATGATTGATGTAATGCCAAGGATATTATTTTTAATAATAAAAATTTCAAAGCGTTTTTGCCGATAGAAATTCGCAAAATTTAATAACCAGTCGCAGACTACGCGAGACGGTTGCCCCAACGATTTTCGAGTGTCTTGCGCGACTATTATTTCGACGTTGTACGATAGTCTTGGCAACTTTTTAGTTTATACTTTAAAAACACGCGAACTGTTAGGGTTTATCGATTATTACGCCACAATACGTCTTTGAATCGACAATTATTATTATTATCGTTATAAAATTGTAAAAAAAAATAATAACCGTATGTATTATATATATATATATATACATTTTTTTAATATATATATATAAATTTATTTATGTAATAAGAGGAATTAAGGGTCAGAATTGTCGCGTCAATCAAACCGTTTCTTAAAGTAGTCTATCGAAATCAAAAATGAAAATTATCGTCGCGTCGTGGGTTAAGTCACGCGATATTGAGAACGAAATCCTTCCGGTCATAATAATAACGACATTATTATATTATTATTCATTATTATTATTATTATTATTCATTAGTATTAGTATTATTTATTAATATTATTATGCATTAGTATGATTATTATTCATTAGTATTATAATTATTCATTATTATTATTATACATAAGTATGATTATTATTAAGAATGAAATCGTTTTCGTCGAAATAATAATGTACCATTGTTATATTATTATGAATATCGTTATTTATCGTTATCGTTATTATTAAAAAATAATAATATATACGATGATTTATCATTATTATTATCTTTATTATAATTTCCTTGTACGCTACTTACAATGCGCAACAAAATATATATAGGTAAGTAGTCGTCTATCTCCGATACGGAGACGGTACTTAATGATGATGGTTACCGTTATCGGGGTTTAGATTTTTATTACATCCTAGCGTTATTAGTAAATTCGAGTTTTTGAGAGGTCAAACTAGTTAGAAAGCTTTCACGGAAACGCTGCGTAATATTTAATAATTAATCATAGCGATACGTCGAGATAACGTAATAAAATTTATAACGAACTGACTAGAATGGACTTTTTTTTAGTTAGAAATAGTAAAAAATAAATAAATAAAAAAATATATACGTATATTTTAAAAGAGGGGGGATGTACAAGACTAATACCCAAAACTGTCTAAAAACAATAAATTATCGACAGTCCATAAGTTTTATATATATATATATATATATATATATATATATATATATATATATATATTATATATATATATATATATATAAAAGTTTTACGTAAAGATAATCGAACATTTTTCTTATATGGACAATTTTTAACTTTTAGCGTAGAATGAACGTAATAGATTATAGATACCAATACAATCTTCCTGCAATATAAGATTATGACCGAGCATGAGTTCATTATGCAACCAAATAACTTAATAAACAGCTATTTATCAGCTATGCTCTACCCGCTGCGTTCTATTAAGAGAGTCCTACAGCATACGCATTCTTCATTAACGATTTACGCTAGCCCAATACGACTGCATGATTCTTGCTCTACGTATGATGCAGAATTCTACGATATATTTTTCTCTCTTAAATATTCACTCCTAAACCCTAGTGACGCCAAAACGCTAATTGTAATGGATTCCCTCGCCGAGTCCTCGAGAACACAAAATCGAATAATTCGCTTATTAATCGCATAAAATCCCTTCTTTACTTAATTAATTATCGCAACATATAGATCCAATATCCCTCTTATGGGTTCCAGATCGTACGGGAATTATGGGAAACGAATCGACGAGTAGGGCAGCCCATTCTATACTATGTTCCCCTACTACTAATAAATCCCCGCAATTTCATTCGCCACAACTAAAAACCTGTCAACTTTTCCCGTTCCAACTATATACAACTCAGTGCGTTCCGCCGTGATCACATACCACTCTCTCATGACCATCTACTCCAATGTACCAACCACACGCTTTTTGTTTTGTTTACTCTCGAACCCCTCTCTTATTTGCGATATTTAACTATACTTACACTTCACTTCTATGGACGCTATATTCATCCGCGTTCCTATCTGAATTTTTGATTCAAATTATACAATCACTTTCCTCTTCTAACCTTATTTACTACATCTAACTGTTAAATCACCAGTGCCGTAATAGCATTGGTAGTTACACACGACACTATAAAAATACGAATAAAATAAATAAATACATCATATACGAATGATTGGCAGAATAAATCCGAACAAGTAGTTGACTTTTAAAATCGAATAAAATTAATAATAAAAAAAAGAGAAATAACGATTACGTATCACCGAATTTTTTATATTATATTGAAAATTAAAATTTCAGTTTCTTTAACTAATAAACTCGAACAACTATACTCCTTATTTCGAGCATTCGAATTAATCACCATCCCTAATCAGAGTGGTGAAATATTATTGATTTTCTCGCTTCGTACCTTGCAATAAAAATACGTTTTATTCTATGAGCTAATGCGCAAATTCTATCGAGCATATAAAAATCTGTACCTGTCAGGAATCATTATCATTATAGTAATCCGAATTTCAGCACTTATCGATTGTACTTTATTTAAATTGGCCATCTATTGTTAATTAAATTTTCCATACTAGTGCAGCTCCTTCTTTGTATTGTTATTTTTTGTTTTGCTTAGACTAATTTCAGGATCATATATTCTTTGTTTTAACAATTTCTTGTAACTTATCAGTGTTATCTGAGTATCTTTCGCATATATTATATTTGAAATATAAAAATTTTCAGCTTGTCGCACACCTTTCTCGATTGATATTTCTTCTGACATAATATCTCGCATATTTAGAATAATTTGAATTATTACGAGTATTTCTATGGAATGTGGTTGTAGAACGAAAATTATTAGATAGAGAGGCAACTAATTTTTTACATAATTTGGTTAGAAAGGATGAAGCGGAGAGAATGAAAGCGAGTCATGTGCAGTAAAGATAGAAGAAATTCGCAAGAGAGTAAATTTTTAAACAATTTGGATGGAAGGAATAACAAAGGCTTGATTGATTTAGAGCCGTTTGTAGGTTTAACGACAAGTGGAGAGGCAGCTCGGGAACTGTCTACAAAACTTCACATTTCTGAGATGGTCGATTAAATCTTGAGCGAGTTGAGGCCGCAGCAATAACCGATACGAGTGGAAAAAGACAAGCATAGGAGCGAACCAGTCTACGGACTGTTGTACCAGATGATGATGATGATGTTGTAGGTAGGTGTGAATTCAAAAAAGTAGTTACTGATATGAGAAATAAAAAGCGTCTTAGCAATAGTAGAAGGAACAGAAGCTTTGAATGGTTTAAAATAATCTAAGTCTATACGTAAGGATACCTCGTTATTAGAAAAAGAAAACAGAAAACTGGAAGGAGAAGGGATATTATTAGATTACTAAAATTGGATAGACGATGCCCAGAAAAACAAAGATTTGGAGAGAATTTTCAATTTTTGAAAATATTAAGAAGGAATAATGAACGAGTGCAAGATGAGAAATAGTTTATCCAAAATTTGTCAGCTAAATATGTCCGACGCGTATATATGGGAGTAACCTTCGTCACCACTTGCATAGCTGATATTGGAGTAGAGACAAATGCTTCTAACGATAAGCGTAGATATATGTTTTCAACTTTGTCCAATGTGGAAACATACATAGCGGGAGAATTGCCAAACAGGAAACTGCCGTAATCTATAATGCTGCGTATGGTTCATTTAACGTTTATTGTGCACACTTGATAATGACGTAACTGTCGAAAAGCTTCGCGCTAATAAAAAATTTTATAGCGATTAACGGTGTTTTAATTTTATTTTATTCATTCATAAAGATAATAAACACAGTTCAGGGAACTGACGTAGTTGTGGAAACCAAAACATCCCTGAAGGAAACAATTTATTATTTTCAAATCAACAAACAATTCTATGTTTTTAGTATCCTTTCATTTATTTCACGTATATATATATATATACGAAGCTAAGGATGTGAGACGATATTATGTATTACTAAGAATTACTTTTATTAATTGGAACCACGAGAAATTAAGAACAGCTTTCGGGATAGGGCCCGGTTTTAAGGAAATATTTATTTTTTTTATTTTTTTTTTCTATTTGCAATCTGTCCCGTGAGGACAGCACGGGAAATTTATTTGAGATTTTGAGATACTACCCAGTGGTAGCATTTCTCGCGATTTTTTTATTTATTTTATTATGTTGAACCTTGTGGTTAGGTCTTGCGGCTGGTATCTTTTCAATCGTCGCATGTCTTTGCTATGGTGTTGTAACTCCGTTGCCAGTGGATTTGGACGAAGTTGCAATCTCGAAGCAATTCTGTGCCTGCCAGAGACTTCTTGTACAGTTTGGAAGCGAGTGTCCGTGTGGATAGTTTCATACCATAGTGCTCCTAGTATACATCTCAGAGGTTTTGATTGGAACCGCCGTATAGCCATCAGGTTTGTGTTTGATGTGCAAGCCCATAGATCTATCCCATGGGTGTCCGAACTGATTTCAATACAGTTTTGTATACTAATAGTTTTGACTTCAATGATAGGCGAGATCGATATCCGATCAACCAGTAAAGTTGTGAAAATTTGATGTTCAACTGTTTGCGTTTGGCTGAAATATGGTTTTACCATGTTAATCTTCTGATACTCGGCTGAGTCAGCTTGAGGAAGTATTTTGTTGTTTAAAGAAACTGGAGGACAATTAAGTTTGCGCAATTTGCTGAGATTTATTCTAGTTGACTTTGATGAGCCACTTGTTAAGCCGTTCTTGAATCTGATTTAAGTAGGTTTATAGTTCTTGTGAGGCTGCTTTAGGATCTCTCTTTATAGCCAAGATGGCTGTGTCATCTGCAAACGTAGCGGTTAAGTTCTGTTCTGTAACTTCGCTATATATATATATATATAATATATAGAAGTAGACCGAGTACCGAGCTCTGTCGTACGCCTGCTTTTATTTTATATAGTCCTGTGACTGCTTCCTGGTGCTTAACCATGAAATATCTCTGCAAGAGGTATGATGTAATTTCAAAGTATATATCTGGGAGTAATAACTTAATTTTGTAGCGCAGACCTTGGTGCCAAACCTTGTCGAATGCTTGTTATATATCTAAAAATGCTCCA
The DNA here is from genome assembly GCA_032883995.1 of Coronaproctus castanopsis. Lineage (NCBI taxonomy): Eukaryota > Metazoa > Arthropoda > Insecta > Hemiptera > Monophlebidae > Coronaproctus > Coronaproctus castanopsis. Next base: position 207,004,635 of record CM065053.1, on the reverse strand, counting down.
GTACAGTATTTTTTGTTTTCAATACTTTGGTATATGAACTTACTCTGTGCACTTGTTTTACTGTGAAGGGTTTCTATTTCAAACCAAACTGGTGGTTTGGAATGATGTTAACTTTCAACTATAACTTTCATTAGTTGTTTCAATAAAAGTGTTTCAAAAATTTCGAATAATATTTGCAAGAGACTAATAGGTCTGTATGACGTGACCTCGTGAGCAGGTTTGTTGGATTTTGGAATTATAATTATAGCCGCCACTTTCCACCGAGCAGGAATAATGTTATCGAATCAAGGTGCTTTAACTGGGTTTACAGTGTTTTCAACCGAGTCCTGTTCCCTTCTTTAAACCATCTGGATATCAAATATACAATTAAAAACCTTGTAAGGAAATAATTGTAAGGAAATAATTGAAATATTCCCGGAGAATTGTAACAGCGGAAGGGGGTAAAGTATTTCGGAATTTGCAACTAATTGTTTTGAAAACAGAATTCTCTCAGATTTTACTCGGTCCGACGTAAATGTTCATTTCTTGCGTGTAATATATTTACTAAAACTACTCGTTTTTAAAATAGAATTTTGTTAAAGTTTAATCGGTCTGATGTAATAGTTCGCAATTCCATCCCCGATGAATTAATAACAGTAATGATAATTTATATTTTTATAAAATGTACGATCTTGATACTACTAATCAATAAGTAGATCTGTTCAGAAAAAATAAAGGTGAACATGTCAGCGCGTTTTGAATTACTAAGTTAGTAACGCTATTGTTGAACAAGATCATTTGGATGGCGACGTTTAATCTGATATCGTTCCTGGTGTTTAATGGCGAGCTTCTGCATTTACATGCTTAAGCAGTCGCTTTTCATGCGCTGCAGCAAACTTTTGTATAACATCATCGACAAACTTCATATGTAAATTCTTACGAATGTCTTCATTTCGCGAGTAGGCATCCACAATTGCACGTAAAATAATAACGTTCTGCCGTTTCCGGACAAGATTGCTGTTATACTTAGCAACGAATCCTACAATGAAAGCCCGTACGTCCGTATAGGCTTTATAATTTCATCATAGAGTAATAGTTTGCATCCAATACAGAATGCTTACCGATGAGCCAGTAACAAAGGTCGTACTCTGCGTTTGATTTGAAACACTTTCATCTTTGAACTTTCCATGAGACATTCTAGCGTCCAAATGCATTCCGAGATATTTAGTCGAATCAGCTCGCGGAACAGGCTAACTATCAAGATATACTCGATACTGTCTGCATGTCTTAACGTATAAAAAACACGGACTGATTTTGCTTTATTTAATTTTATCTTCCAGTCCCAGGTCTGTTTTCTAATCAGATTCAAATGCTGTTGAATTTTACCATTTGCCTCGCTGGGATCAGCACTGACAGCTAATATTGCGGTGTCGTCTGCAAATGTTGCCGTTGTATTAGACTTTGATAGATACCATAAGAAATATAGGAGTGGTCCAGTGACACTCCTGCCTGTACTCCGTAAGAAACTGACTCCCATCATAGGACACACGAAACTCCCTGTCGGTCAAGTACGATTTAAACAATCGACATAAGTTTCCAGACGGTTGTTTGCTTAATTTTTGCACACCCTGTCGAAAGCTTGTACCACGTCTAAAAACACTGCAGAACAGTATTTATTATTTTAGTAACCCGTCTTACTCGATCGATAGTTGAATGGTGCCTTCTAAATCCGAATTGATGAAGTGGCAAATCCTCTCCTACAATCGGCAGTAGTCTTTTTAATATTTTTCAAACAATTTTGATACAGCTGGCCAAATAGGCCTATATGAAGTATTAGTTTGTCAGATTTTTTTCAACATTATTATTTGTGCAACTTTAAAAGAAGTTATAGGCATGTCAAAAAAGGCGTTGCTCTTACGTTCGAGATAGTCGGAGATACTTTATCTATTTCCGTTGCTACTTCAACGAGAGTAAACCGCCTTATTCGTTTTTCGGTTTGATAAATTGGAGTTGGATCTATATTGGACACAATAGCATGTTGTTGAGAAGTCTTCGACAAGTGCTTAGCAAACAATTCGGCTGTTTCAGTATCTCGACGGGCCAAATTATTAAGTTCACCACGAATAGGTGGAATATGCACAAACGGGCTTTTTTTTTGCCCGGTTTCCTTCCATGGGGAACAGTTGCAGATGGGCTTAATTGTTGAAGGTATTCTGCAAATGTTTTACATTTGACGTTTTTAAACAAGCGACGTAATTAATTGCTAGTCTAATTAAAGATATTCTTATCACGAGGACTGCACGTAATGCCGCCTGTTTCGCCGCTCAGCTATCTTATCTCGAATTATTAACGGATATTTTATTTCTCGACCAGCATCTGTTTTTGCTTTTGGATAGCTGATAATCGCTTTTATTAAACGGCAAGTTCGAGTTTCTATCTCACATATAGACTTTAAACGTACTTTAAGATCAATTTATGTACTATGTACTGCTCGGGCAAGCCGCCTATCTTTGGTATGTGCAGGGCTGGAATTTCTACGGTTAACTGTTGATGATTCATAGACCTTGTTTTCCAGAATATTCGAGTAATGATAATAAAAATGAAAACTACTGTAAAAGTCATAATAAATAATTTCGGTCTCGTTCGTAATGGTAATGATATATTACTCGTAATTTTGGTGTTTCTTTTACCTAGAACTGAAATATTTCATTTTTTTTATTTATTTTTTTTTTTAAACCCAATAATTAGGCACAAATCTGATAAACGTACAGCGATTTGTTTTGTGTTTTTTTTTTTTTATGTTTTCTTGTTTAATACTCGACGCTTTCCTATGGTTTCATCGTCGTCGTGTTTGCGCTATAATTCCACGAATCCTCTCGAGAATACTATCCATTTTTATTACGCGTAATAAGTAGACATTTTTTTTTGGCGGGTCATTTTCGAATAGAAAATACGCGGAAGGTCATTTACTAAATATATTTTACACGATTAAAAATAACGAAACGAACAATTTATACCGAATACATTAGTTCGAACGAATTAAAATTTTACATAAATTTTGGATTTTTAAATATATCGAAGTACTTTCGTAATAAAAATAACGTTTGATCGACAGGTAACATCTCGATTCTAAAACTATTTAATTAAAAAAATACATATATATATATATATATATATATATATATATATGTATATATGTATATATGTTCTTCTATTCTCCTCAACCCGAGGGTTAGTAGTAAACATCCCAACGTTTAAGATCTTCTTGTGGTCTGGCTAAAATTTCAAGATACGTTCTTCTTACTTTGATTTCATCCGTGAACCTCTTTTGTGGTTTCCGTTTTTGGTTGGATTTTCATCTACTATTTTTTCTTCTACTACGTTCGTAATCCACGTTGAGCATCTCGTTTTGCCGAATTTCATCCTCTTTTTATTGTCTTTAATATTTATATATGTAGAATCGTCTGAAAAGCGCTATTGTACACAAAATAAAATATTCCGTACTTTCGCCTGCTTGAATAAAATGGAGAAATATTTATTTACGAAAACGTTACTAATATAAATCCGGAAAACTTAAAAGTAAACTCACCCAATGAAAAACGAAACCGGTAGGGCTTTAATCCTACGAGGTGGATTGTGGACCATCGGATAAAATGTTCTCTTCGGAATCTGCGATTATGTCATTACTGATTTGGGCACCGTCATGCCCGCAGAACTATGTAGTGGGAATATACCTCAATATCACGGACGCTTTTGACCGAACGAGCTGGAAAAAGTTATCGGTGAGCTATATGCAACTAACGTCTTCTGCTATTTAATAGAAATACTGGAAGACAACTTAATGGGAAGTAATGCGGTCTTTAAAGTGTCTACCTTAACTCAGAACTGCCCTAATAAACCGTGTAGGACTAGTGTTTTTGCGAGTTTTCATAAATCCGTCCTCACACCCAATTGGACTGAGGCAACAAAAGTGATAGCGTATGCTGATTATGTTAGCGTACTCGTTGCTGCGCTCAGCAACCGGCTCTTATCGCTATGACCTGCTTTAAAGTTACTTCGATAGGTTTCTCAGGTGTACTCCTAATTCACCTAGAAGTATACTGTCGAATATATTGGTAAAACTCTTTGATGACCGGAAAACGATAACGGCTCGAGGCCCGAAAGTATGTAAATAATTTGGTTTACGATTCAATAATAAGTAAGCTTAACAAGTCTGTTACAAAAAATGACTTTACAAAGGACCACAAAACAAGAAGGTAACTGCGTAAACTTATGGCGTCGCTATCACGAGATGGAAAAAATCTTGAATGTAATTATGACAGTGCTCTGTCAAGATAATTACGAATGGTTTGTGCCCTACGGAGCGTTGACATGTTTCGGAACGTGTCACGGTCCATTTGCGTGTTACGACAAGGGATTTTCTCTTAGGGAAACACCTCGTCAATAGGATATAATCAGTCACTTGTTGAAGGACCGGAGAGATATGCTTGAAGGTACTCACAGCCGAGCAAACTCCACTAAAAAAATTGCCTTCGGTTGATATCATTAAATTGTTGGTGCGACGGCAAAAATCTAACGAGTCAATTAGCGAGATATATTGTACTTACTTTGTAGGATCTGCAAACTCATCACTCGTGATGATGTCATTCAGTACCGGACAAGTTTCAATTATGCTTCTTGTTGGGGGCAATAACCCTAAGTAAGATTTTCACGGAATGACAATTATCATTGATTACCAGCTCACAATGATAGAGCTTGGACAGATGACGGTTCCGTAATTCCTCAATTGTGCCACTAGTTTACTACCTTAAAGGCTATCTAGAGGTCTTTAGAAGGAACTGGTCGTCGGTATAAACATAAAGAGACAAGTAGAGCCTAGTTGAGAAATGCCCTCAGGGAAAGCGTAGATCCTTTCAAATAATTCACTGTCTTCGTTAGTGTATCCGGCTTTCAACGCCGTAAAATACCAAGTCTCGGTTTAATTTTATGTTTATGTTTTTATTTATGTGTACATTATATTTAAGGGATGAATCAATAAATATACCGTATATGCAAATTTTCATCTACGTGACAAAAAAAAATAACACCTCTGAAAGCCTAAAGAAAAAAAAAAACGAGAAAAAAATAAAGTATCAAAAAGATATCCGTAATAATTTCTGCACGTTCAATAAATTAACGTAGCAAACTCCAAACAGGAAAGTAATAAATATAATATTCGCTTTCCGCTACTTTAACGTGATTAATAATGTCTAAGAATTTTCGCGTCCTGCCAGTAATATACTCGTTCCGTATTTTGCTCACCCTACCCTAAATTTTTTCTACCCCCTAGTCTGACTTTCATCTATGTGTCTCTCTGCCCCGAACACTCTAGTAACATCGCGAAAATTATTTATTGCTAACCGGACATTATTTCATATATATATATATATATATGAATGCCTTCTTCCGTCTCTTTTACGCCCTAATTTTCCACCCTTACGAATCTTTGGTAAAATAACGTATTGCGCGTAAAATGCTGCGTTACACACGAAACTATACGCCACGTTCTAACCTGCAACCAGAAGACAGACAATGCAGAGGATGCTAAGATTTATCAAGAGTTTTTCAGTGGCATATTTCCAATCTTGAAGAATAGAAAAGATAAGAAAAAAAATTGAGTTCGTGTTCTAAAATGTAACCTAAACGCCGTTTTACGACCATCTAGCAATTTTTACGAAAATGAAAAGCGGCACGCGCGCCAACACACCCAATACCTCGATCTCGAATTTTAATTAATAAATAACGAAAGAAAGGAGTTGAAACCGTCAAATCTTTTTCATGAAACATAACGAAGTTTTTCGACCGTGAAGCCATCATCAAATAAGCATAAAAATCATATATTTTATACTTTATTTTTCATGTTCACTTAACACTGGCTTAGACGATTTCGTTCAACAGAAATGGCTGTTAAAAAACTTGTTGATATAATTGAACTTGCCAAAAGCAAAGATTTATTTATATAATCACGTTCGACGTCAAAGGCGCATTTGATAATTGCAAACATTCGAAAATAATTAAAATATTACAAAGTTATAATGTTAATTCTGATTTAGTTGAAGTAATTTCAAATTATTTGATAAATAGAATTGCTATAATTAAATCTGAGAACTGCGTTATAAAGCGCAATTTGCGGTGTGCCTCAGGGTTCCGTTCTAGGACCGACACTTTAGAACATATTGTATTCGTACATTCATAAAAAAATTGAAATCTTTTGCGCGTGTTACGATTTTAATGCAGAATTTGTCAACTTTGCGGATGACTTGTGCGCTGTAGTTCAAAGCGCTACCGAATTTGATAATGTTAGACTTATTTGCAAAATACTTGAAAACTTGTTTATGCAATGTGATCTTGAATTCTCCATTGATAAGACACTTATGATGGTAATCAGCAATAAGCAAACTAGCGAATTAATAAGAAAGCTTAGTTCGAGTAAATTACTTTGTAGTAAATCTATCCCTATTGTTAAGCACTTTAAATACTTAGGAGTAATCATTAGACTACAAACTTAAATTTAATAAGCATATAGAGTACGTAATCGATAAAGTTAATAAAATGTTTTATATGTTGTTATCGATTCAACCTAATATCGGTGGTGTTAAATATAATAATAGAGTTAATAACGGTGCTATACGAGCTATCATTAATTATTGTTCCATTATATATATTAAACATATTAGCGTTTCCGCTATGAATAAAATTTTAAAATCTCAGAGAAAATTGCTGTTGAGCGTTGGTTCTTTATACAGAATGCCGACAGCGGCAGCTCCGGTTGTTACTGGAATATTACCGGCTGATTTGAGTATGTATCAAGCTGCGTTGTCATCAGAATTTAAAATGTTTAAATCTTCATTTATAACTCGCTATTACATATTAGATCAATTTAATAAAAAATTTAACGTAAATTTACATTATGATAATAATATTACGAATTTCAAAAGGCTAATTACAACGGTAATTTTAAATATATGGCAAGACAGACAGTCATAGTAACGGTAGATTAACGTATAAATTTTTAAAAGATATTAGAGAAAGAATTAAATTAAAGAAATTATTGAAGTTAAATTTTTATATGGTACCTTTGGAACATATCTGGAGCGTTTTAAAATTATATCCTCTAATATTTGTGAATTGTGTGCACTAGATGTTCCCGATACTTGGCATTTCTTGTTTGAATGTACTTATACTAGCGACGTACGTTTAAAATATAATTTAAATGGTTACATTACTGATAATGAATTAATTATTAATGATGGAAAAGGTTTAAACTTATCAAACTGTTGTTCGTTCGTTAACTACGTTAATTGTGCTATGAGAAAGCGTATTAGAATATAGTATATATATATATTATATATATAATCTAAATTTAAGATTGTACTCCACGAATACCGTGACTAAGCCGAATTGGCATCGCGGTCGTGTATTAAATAAAAAAAAAATACTGGCTTAACAGCAGAAAAACTTTTTGATTTTTGTAAAAAATTTGGCAATTTAAACTTTTTATTTATATTTTTGTTTATTTCTTAAAAATCACTACATTCCCACACTTTTCGGATTTTAACTAATTTACGTTAAATACAGTCAGTACGTTAAGGTCTTCTTACTTCCCAGCTGTTATCTAATAAATTTATCGCTTGTTATCGTGGCTCGTCAGATACGTTCGTCCTTGATTTATGAACTCATTTTCGATATAGGTAATTCTAAAGTCTCAAGGTGTCGTTGATTACATAACAAGGTGAAAAGACTGTCTTATCGCTTTATTTTGAAACATCCGTATTTTATCTACACACGACTATCATCAGCGCAGCCGCACAACATGAGACACCCACGTCTCCACACAGACTTTGACTTTATGTTAGCTTTATAAATTAATAATTTATTTTCATAAGTACTTACCCCCACAGCATCCAGGTTCGTGTCTGATGTTTTTCGGGTTTTTTTATTTATATACTTCGCCGAATTATTATTACTGTTTTGTTCTTGTCTAGATGAACAACCAAATACTTTATCTCGTCCCGGTACGTTATCATTCGTCCATTAATTATATATTAAAATAAATTGAATTTACGCATCATTGAGTTTTATTCTCCGTTACTCCTCTTCGTCCATCTTGTAACCTAGTCTAAAACGTTTTGCAACTCGTTAGTCACTCGCGGACAATATTGCAGTATCATCAATAAACATTGCTGGGATGGTATCTTAATATCAGTCGTATAGGTATAAGATAGGTCCTAGAACACTATATTATTGTACTTCAGCTTGTACAGGATAAAAAGTTGATTTCGCTTCTTCGTATATAACACTGAATTTTTCTGTCAGAAAGCTATGGCTCGAACAGACGACAACATCTTCCAGGCTAACTATTAACCGCCTTCATGCCATACTCTATCAAATGATTGGGTAACATTTAAAAATGCTGCTGAACGGTATTTCTTTTCTTGAAATGTTCGGTTGATGATTGTGATGCACTCGATCAACAGTTGAGTAGTAAGCAAGTCGGTATTTAAAAAAAATGGCAATAATCATTAGTGGTATTTCGATGATAATTCTTCCGATTATATTTAATGACTCGTACGACGATCTTCCTTTTATCGATATATTTCCATCGTTTAATAATAATAATAATAATAATAATATTTTTTTTTAAATTAAATAATCATTTGTCGAGACTGGAAGGACATGAAAACGTTCTTGCACTAAACCTTTTACATCAACCAGTAGGACGCAAGAGATTGAAAAGGAGAAACGTTGTTGATCTGGTGCGAATGATTCAATTAATAAAATCGAGATCGTGCTGATGGGCTGATCTTGATAATCATGATCCTGTCATCAGTACTATCTAGTAAATGACTATATTAGTCAGTTCTAGATGTGAAGAATTTAAATAAAAAAAAAAAAAATTAAATAAAATAAAAATACTTTTATACGGTATCATTATATATATATATATATATATATATATATATATATATGTATATATATATATATATATATATATATATACTTAATCGCTCACTGAAGAAGCGCTACAGAAATATGATAATATTTATAACCCAATCGACAACATACACATACAAACTTATCCTTATAGCTATTGTATCCGTTCACGGATAGTAAGAAATTATTATACAGATTAACGTATAACTTACCGGTGTACATTTAAAATTTATTTCACTGCTCAATTTTTTATTCGAGAAAAAAAAATGTTTTATTAATCGCGTTAAAATAAACTACGAGGAAATGACAAACTTCCGAACATTATATTGTAAATAACGAATTAGAGAAATTTGCTGGGTATATAAATAGTAGTCTATCTGTCATTTGCATCCCGAAAACGAATTCTCTCGTTAATGGAAATCATTTTTATAAATCTTTCGTCTGACCTCTTAGTTATCAACATATATTTTTCTCCGAACAAACCATTACATCACATTTTTCTGCCTGTTTAAGGTTAGCACGTAGAATTGCTATTTTACGTTGGTTTTCAGCAGTATGTAAAGACAAGAATCGAAATAAAGAATCTTGATATTAATTACAGAATTTATCGCAGAGTCTGTATGGATTTTTAGTTTTCTTATAAATCGCTTCTAGCGCCATGTTTGAACATTTTTATTTATAATTAAAAATAACTTTCCGTTATGCGCGTATCATTTTTTAATTTTAATTCGTTACATAGTCGCGAGATCGTGTAACTGTTGTAAAAAAAAGTTTAATCAAATATAATTTACACCGGAACCTTTTCGATTTAATATATTATTAGGTACGTATAAACGACTTTTTGAATTCAGCGCTGAACGATATACGCACCCATTTAATGGTGAATACGAACAGCGAGGTACATGGTAACTTAAAACGTCCGTCTGAATAAATTTTCGACATAGCGGTAGACTGTCTCTACGCTATCGTCGTCAAAATCGTTATGCTCTCCGACGATACGAAGTATAATTTCCGGGTACAGGCCCTTCTAATATCCGTCTTGTAACGGTGGATGCATTAACATTTATTAACGAATCTTGGCTCGCGTGCAGACTTTGAAAGTATTCACTACGTTAATCTTTCCTTCGTATTAATTCATGCCTCGTCTGCAACAGCTGGGAAGTAAATTCGTCAGATAAACAAGACCAGTAAATGGTATTTTCGATTGCGACTTTATTTTTCCTCTATTTTCACTAACTCGCGTATTGTCTCTAGTATTATCGAGAAACCTCCTCTCTCCGACTAACCCTTTCGGGTGTACATTATAAAATTTCGATAGGAAATTTTTATACGGGCGTTAAACAATACCGTTTCATAGGTAAACTGTAGTTGATTTTTGACGTATTTATGTAAATACTTTTAAAATTGAGACATTTATAAAAGATTTTGTTAGCGTTAAAATTTCACGTACCATATAGGGGACATTGTTACTGAAAAGGCTAATACGAAAGAAAAATAGAAAGAAAAACTTATTATTATTTATTGGCGCCGGCTGCACTAGCGGGCCATACTATTGACCTACTGTGGTCCCAGATCTGATTTAAAAGGTTCAATGAATCCACGAACAGGAAGACATTATAAATGTGATCGGCAGATTCAGATAACAGTTGAGGTAAGGAAGGAGGAAGATTGTGCTAGATTCTAAATGTTGTAAGAGCATGAATGTTCCTTGAAGAAGATAGGAATGGGTAAGATTTGATTGGGATATTCGAAGTTTGGTAAGGATAATAGTTTTCCTTCTTGTTCTGAAAGGAAATGGCAGCTGAGATAGTGGATTAGGTTTGATTGAAAGGAGATGGTTTTTGTTGATTAGACTTCCACACCCAACACCAGGATTTGGTTATGAGAAATTTCAGAAAAACTTTGGAAATGTGTGGAAGCAAGGACGCCTCTCTGGAAGCTCGGTCAAAGCTTCATTTCCAGGAAAACCGATGGGAATCCAAATGAAAATTATGGAAACTTGAGATCTAGTAAGGAGGTCATGGACAAGCAGTATGCGTTGTAAAAATGCATTGTCCGTATAAAGGTTGTGGAGAGACTTTAAAACACAGAGTGAATCAGAAAGGATAAGGAACTTAGAAGAAGATTGCACCGTGGACAAGAACTCTAGACACTTGAAAATAGCAAAGGATTCAGCTGAGAATATGGATCAGTACTTAAGAAGCCGAAAGCGATAAGTGAAGGGGGCACCAAGAAGGCAGGCCCTCACACGTCCACCAGATTTAGACCCGTCGGTAAAACAACAAACAGCGTCCTTATATTTAGAGATTTTAAGAGCAATATAGTTTTTGAGTACATGGGATGGGCATGAATATTTCAGGTTGATATGGAGTGGTTGTGAAAGCCAGGGTGGGTGGAGGTTAGTATATATTGGAAGAAGCGGGGGATTGAGAATAAATTTTGTTAAATTGAGGAAATGATAAGAACTTATTTTTGATGTTGACTGCATAATTAGGGATATTTGTAGATTTTTGATTGTAGCTTGGAATATTGTGCAAAAGATCATTGAATGGGGGGAGGTTTGGGGAAATAAGTGTCTTATATTTCACGTAAATTATAAAAATAATAAAAAAAATTTTAACTAATAATTACGGAGCGCCCGTGATGGCTCGCCACCGTATAACAGAATTAATATAAAGACGCATAACATAGTAAAAGAAAATATTTATAAACGTAATGACGGTTTAAAAAAATATTAAAAAAAAAAAAAAAAAGAGTGCATAACGATAAAGAAAAAGTTATAATAATAATAATAAATAAGTAAAAATAGAAGAAATAGTATAAAGTCCCATATAACGTTACGAAAGGCTATTATGTTTTAAGTCTCCTATGTTTATATTTACCGTATAAATAGACGTTATCTAGAATCGTAATTACCTATTGCAGAAATTAAAGTCATCGCGAAATTAAATTCACTATCCTCGATATATGACGTGTCTAGCGTATCGACGATTCTATAGGATTTATAGAAACATTTATAATACACATCCGAGAGACGTGTTTTATAATAATGGTAATTTGTTAAAATCGGTATTTGAAACAATACTCCGAGCTGAGTACGTAATTACCGGATGAATAAGCGTTTTATACGGAATTAGTTTATTGTTAACATTAGGAAATGATTTTATGTTAAATAATGAACACGCGGTAGATACGCTTTTGATAGCTTTCGCGATAACATTATGTTTACTTTGCGATTTACAATTTATCTGTTCTAAATTTTATCATGTTTGTAAGTACTGGACGAATTCGGAGTTTGGGATATGTTTTATATAGTAAGTTTGTAAATCGAAATTAAAAATATATTTGAATTTAAATTGAATTGAAAATATTATTATTATTATTATTATTATTAAGTCTGCATTCTATCCACTATCTTTAAAATATTTGAGAAATGTGTAAAGAAAATTATGTTGAATTACTTAGATCATACATAAACTTTTTAAGTTTAAATCAATTCGGTTTCTTACCGGGTAAATGATGATGCATTATTTCGTCATAACTCTTACATTACTGAAAATCTAGAAGAGGGGAGATCCGTTGTTGGCTATCTACTTCGATTCATTTCGATACAGTTGATCATTCGATATTATTGGAAAAATTACACGCACGCGGTTTTAGGAGGAACATATATCGATGGTTTAGTTCGTATATAAAAAATAGAACGTTACAAAAATAAATGGTGTTAATAAGTGATGTTCGACAATTTGGCGTACCTCGAGGTAGTATATTAGGTCCCTTTTTATTCTTAATATACATATTAATAATTTTTGTAATCTGGCTGGTGAATTGCTAAGCAAGACGACGCTGTTCTTTTAGTAAACCCCGAGCATGATGCAGACGTTGGTACAGGCGAATGTGGACAACATTTCAACTTGCTTACATAATAATCGTTTAATCCTTAATACGATTAAAACGAAATACATTCTGTATACAAAATCAAAACCAAAATATTTTTGGGACGAATTAAAAATTCGTGTAAAAGATGGTAGTATAAGATAAACGGGGTGTTCCCTATATAAAATATCTCGGAATACAATTAGACTGTAAACTGGAATACGCGCATTTAGATTATTTGACGAAAAAAGTACGAAAATTAAATCATATTTTCTATTATTTAACCCGACATTTCTCGAAAATCCATCTTGGCGGACTACATTCTATCAACCCGCTCTACGTTAGGATTCCAAAATTCAATAAATTCCATTCCAAAATACAGGCTACATATATGAAAGAGCCACGCTATTTAATTCGCTACCTCGTGTGTGGTAAAGGAATCGATTAATTAATGACGAAAGTATTTTTAATAAATAGCGTACTTAAAATATAACTTTAAATAGTTTACAAACGAGTTGTTTCAAGATTTTAATATGCCAGTGTGTGTGTATGTGTGTATGTGTGTATGGGTGTTAAAATATAGTGTGAGCCTATATGTGTTTATATATATATATATATATATATATATATATATATATATATATATATAAATATATATATAAGTGTACGAATATTGGGAATATATATGTGTGTAATGTACATGGTGAGAGATAGAGAGGGTGAATTCGGATTAATGGATGTAAATGGTTAAAGTTTTAAAGTAAGTTTTAAGTGAATATTACGAAAAAACTTATTTATTTAATACGTGTTTGTACATATGTATATATATATTTATTACTATTATTTTTTTGGCCTTATAGCAATTCGGTTTTCGTTTTTATATGTATATATATTTTTTTATAAATGTATTTATTATTTTGAAACAAAATCCGCTGCAACTTACGCGCATTAGCGGGCACTTTGTAATATGATTAATGTGTGTGTAAATATTTATGTATATTTTACGTACATGTGAATACACACGTTTATATGTTTACACTGCGGTCATATATGAAAAGGTTCGGAAGTACGGACCAGTGTATTATTTATAATCATTTCCTCTACTTCCATTTTCTTATTATCGTATTTATTTCATTATGATTTACCGGGTGTAACACTTTATTGTTATAAAAACATAAAATTTGATTTGAATTTGATTCGATATTCCGATTAACGCGAGCACGACGACGCTGGCGGATTTAATTCAATAATATATTACCGTGATTTTGCGACGTTCCCGTGTACGTAATGTATTAAGACTAATTAAAATTAATATTAAAAAACAGCTCCATTAATTAGCGACGATTTAATTTAAGAATTTTATCCTCGATATCGGACGATGTATAATTTGTAATCGACTGTAATTTTCATCCCCACCGAATGAAGATTACCGAATGATAAATAGACGTCAAACGAAAAGCGATTTCTAGATTATAATCAGACTTGTTCGTTTAGTTTTTTTTTTTTTCATCTCTTATTTTGCCTATTTTGTTCTCGGTTCGTTATTTAAATTGGGCCACTATCCCGGTCCAATCGGATTAAAGTTAAAATTATCTACCGGAGATTATCTAACCGGGGGATTACCCCGTCGAAAATACTTATACATAATATATATATATATAAAACGCAGAATACCGTCGAGGATTAAACGAAACAATTTATTACCTCCATAAAAAAAAAAAATCTATCCCCAACCTGGGGCGCAAACACTTCCGAGGCATATAATTGGCTGATTGACCACTTTAGTGCCAATACCTCGATTGAAAAAAACCTATTTTCGGAAATTTCGAAATTTGGTAAATATTTGAGCATACACAGATTTACCGATCGATCCTCTCCGGTGGGATTTAAAAAAACTCCTTTGCTACCAAATCGGATTACGCAACAGCCGGCAGTAATAAATTAATACATCGGATTATTATCGAACACACGTAACGTGCATATAGCTTCCTCAAAATAAATATGTACTGTATATTGTTTTTTGTTTCGTAATCCACTTTTTAACACCTTTTCGGCTTAAAAAAAAAGAAACTTAGTTTTCTTCTGAGTAATTGTATAAACGGATAATATCTTTCGATTTGATAAAAATAATTTCTTACCGTGAAAGAGATAGCGCAGTTTGTAACTTTGAAGTTTTGATAATTTCTTACCATTTATTCAGAATTCAATCGTATAATGTTTAAAAAAACTATTTCAATAACTGCTATAATGTGAGATTTTTAATAATTTACTAACGATTAAAATATCGGTATAAACAAAATAAAATCATAACACAGTTTAATCGCTAAAAAAAATTATTTTTATTGCAAAGCTTTTTCGACAATTACGTCATTTTCAAGCATATACAATAAATATTACATATAAATTAACGGAGAATATTTATAATAACGACAACTTATAATTTGATATACATATTCACTAGCCGGAGGTAATTTTACTTTTAAATGTATTTTTGCGATAAATTTTATTTATAAAACCGGTTTTAGAAAAATATTTCTTCATCGAAATTGATATAAAAAGAATACATAAAACAGATTCCTAATAGGATTTAAAGATAATATAAATTCGTGTATACGAACACAAAGATGAAAAATCTTTATGTAGGAAAACAATGTAAAGAAATCGATATTGAACGAAATTATGAAAAATTTTACACATAGAGTAAAACGTTATAAAAAATAGAAAACTACTGGGGAAAAAAAAATGGAAATAATTAAAAAATATAATATATATATAAATAATTTATTAAATTCGATGATAAATTTTGAACAATTGCTTTTAAGAGAAGTATACGTTATAAATTTAATCGTTTTTTTGTTTTCTTTTTTTTAATATTAAAAAGAAGTTTCGTATGGCTATTTAATGTAATATTGTTTATGTATAAATTGCATATTCGTTGTGATATTTTATAATCGAATCTCTTTTTAACTTTGATATTTTTTTTTGTAATATCCGAACGAAGTATTTTAATAACTATAAGGAAATTTAACACTTTCTTTTTCTCCGAATATATATATATATATATATATATATATATATATATATATATATATATATATATATATATATATATATATATATATATATATATATATATATATATATATAATATATATTATAAAATATATATGCAATATATATATAAACAATATTATATTATATATATATATATATATATATATAATATTAAAAAAAAGAA